>CALYLW010001234.1:40000-168726 GCA_944989445.1 Ampullaceana balthica | reverse complement strand
ACTTGAAACTGACTAACCCCGGCGAAATCGCCAAAGCATACGCACTGGAACCTTCCGGACAACCGGAGGGTGGGGCATGGCCTCACCGAGAGGCCCGGTGCTGGGTGTGGGAGCAGACCCATACCCAACAGTGCCCGGCTAGGAACGCCGAAGACAGGAAGACCCTCTGGGCAAGGGGCGGAACGCACTCGGACCGTCCTCAATGGATTGAAGATTTCTGCCTACCCCCTCTCTATTCTATGGTTCATATATCGAAAAAAGCAGGTCCCGGAATGGACCTTCTAAACCCCTTCTCGGCGGACGGTGGTACGTCGAGTCGGTTTGGCTACCCCCCCCCCTCTTAGAGGCATGGTGACGAACGACAGGCCATGTCCAAGCGGTCAATCGGTGACTGGCCGTCCTTGTATGGGTGCGAATTGCCATCCTGAACAAGCCCTGGTAGTTTTACAGTTGAATGTCTGTGGCATAAGGCAAAAGGCACACGAAGTAACCAACATACTCCACGAACGGAAAGTGGATGTAGCACTGTTCCAAGAAACGCTCCTTAAGGGGAAGCCGTTCCATATCACTGGTTACTCGCTATACCATTGCAAGTGTGACCGGCGATGTCGAGGTCTTGCCACAGCGGTCCGGAATGATTTAACGATGGAGCTGCTCGAAGTTAAGTGTTACAGCAACACTGATACTCTCACGGTGAGAGTTTTCAAAGGCGACGTTGGCTTTACAATCACGAACGTCTATAATACTCCCAGAAAATCCAATCGCACTTCCAGTTGGGGAAGATGTCATTTTTGGAAGAACGATAATAGCAGGAGACTTTAATGCACAGTCTCCTGACTGGGGCTATGCCGAACGGAACGCGTCAGGCCACTACATCGAGGATGTCTGTATTAATACGAATCTCATCAGACTACAAAACGCAGACAGTGAACCAACACTACTGCACACGGGACACAGCACGGAGTCCCGCCCAGATCTAACGCTTATTTCCGCTGACCTAGAGTCGAAGCATAGACTGGAAGTATTAAAGGAAGTTGGTAGTGATCACTTACCATTCCTGATTGAATTTGGACTTGGTGCAGGCAAACCTCGATTTGAACGAAGGCATTGGCAGTTCCGTAAGGCAGATTGGCGAAAGTACGAGGCGAGAGCGAGACCAAGCTCGCTCTGCTGAATGTTGCAGGAGACAACATGGATGCCACCTACGGGCAGTTTATTGACACAATCCTTGGGGTTGCGAGGCGAACGATCCCAAGGACAAACGGGAAACAGAAGTTCAGACCTTACTGGGACAAGAGTCTGGCAGAATTGGTGAAGCAAAGAGCAAAAGCACGGAAAAAGGCAGCCAAGCTGAAGACACCCGAAGCTCGTAGGGCGTACAACAGACTGACGGCTGAAGTCCGGGCCGCGGTTGACAAAGCGAAGAAGGCGAAATGGGTAAATACGTGCGAAAAACTTGACCTCGTAGACGGAAGAAAAGTTTGGCGGCTCTTAGACGCATTATCTGGCGCGGGGAAGACAAAGAATTCCAACCCTTTGACGACACCAAAGGGCCAAAGGGCTAGTGAAGTTAAGCGCGCACGAGCACTAAACAAACACTTTGCCCAGGTTAACAAAAAAGGCGCCAGATCTGATTTTAGCCAAACAATCGACCAAATGCGCAAAGAGGGCTCAAGGAGACAAAGTAAGGGCCCTCAACTAGAGGTTTTCGCGGCCCCCTTCACATTGACAGAGTTGCAAACCGCACTCAACAAGTGCCAAGCTGGCAAAGCACCAGGACCAGATAAAGTTCACAATGAAATGCTCAAACATCTGGGCAAGACAGGCCGAATGAAACTGCTGGGTTTCATAAATAGAACTTGGACAACAGGCACGCTGCCGAAACTGTGGAAAAAGGCCACAATAACCCCAATTCCCAAAGAGGGGAAACCAGGCGAACACCCGTCCAGTTACCGGCCAATTTCCCTCACGTCGTGTGTGGGGAAGGTAGCTGAACGGTTAGTGAACGCACGACTCTACTGGTTCCTCGAAAAGACCAAATGCATTCCAATTACTCAGGGTGGGTTCCGAAAGGGACGCCAACCGATGGACCAGGCTCTCCGACTAATTCAGACAATCACGAATGAACTCCAGTCGAGGAATCACACCGTTGCGGTGTTCTTCGATCTAAAGCAGGCATACGACAAGGTGTGGCGTGGAGGGCTACTTTATAAGTTGCAGCAGTTAGGTGTTACTGCGAACATGTACAGTTGGATAAAATCGTTCCTTACGGACAGAACGATCAAGACTCGAGTGGGGGAGTCATTATCCAACGAAGAGCGCCTGGAGGACGGACTTCCACAGGGGTCCGCCCTTAGTTGTACATTGTTCTTAGCCTACGTCCATGACCTACAAGGTATTCTGGGGTCACAGAATGCCATGTTTGCTGACGATCTGGCTATATGGAGTTCCGGAAAGGACGTTGCAACCCTGCAGAACAGGCTGCAGGAAGATCTGAATCGAATCGAAGACTACGCCAACTGTTGGCGACTAGTAGTCAATACGGAGAAAACGGTCCATTCCATTTTCACAAATGGACGGAATGCCCTGAAGCATGAGGTGGTGCTTCAGATAAGTGGGAAAAGATTGAATTGGGATCGGACACCAACGTACTTGGGAATCAAGCTGGACCAGAAGGTCCAGCTACATAACCATGTGCGTAAATTGTGTGCCAAAGCCACAGCTAAATTGTCCCTGGTGAAGAAACTGGCTAGTACTAGTTGGGGTGCGGATGCAAGACTACTGAGAGCTCTCTATCTCGGTAGTGTGAGGGGTGCCATTGATTACAGCCTCCCGGTCCAGGCCTTTGCGAGCCGTACGGCTCTAGAGGGTCGGGACCGAATACAGAACCAAGCTCTACGGTTTGTATGCGGGGCGTTGCGTACGACACCCACAGCCGCTGTAGAAATTATGTCTAACGTAGAACCCCTGGCGATAAGGCGAGAAAAGGCAATCATGACCACGGTGGAACGATACCGTAGGTTGGAGCATGACGAACCCTGCTTCCAATTACAAGACCGATGGGTAAAGAGGACCCGACTGAAAAGACCATCCTTCATGGATACGGTCTACGAACTAGAAGACTCAGTCCCCATACCCAAGCACAGGGAACGCATGCGACTGGTCCCTGCTCGAGGACCACATGAAAGCTCAGACTTGCCTGAACTACGTTTGACACTGGCAAATACAGCGGTGACGAAAGCCAGTCCCGTCGAGCTCCAGCGAGACGAGACTCTGAAGACAATCAAAGCTTATGGCGACAGCGTGGTAAAAGTCTTTACGGACGGCTCGCGTTTCAAGGATGGCAGAAGTGGATACGGAGTGCTAATTCAATACCCTCAACCTGGACCTGACAGTATCGAACTGTCAGGGCCGTGCGGATCCGCATACAGTAGTCACGACGCCGAACTGGAGGCGATTTGCAAGGGTTTGAAGGAAGTGCGCCGACGTCTAGCAAGAAGAAAGGTTTTCCCGACCGTCGTAGTTTTCACCGACTCACGGTTTTCGCTCGAGACCGTGGGTCGATCCTCTCTGGAGACGAAAACGGTCAGTGTCATTTTGGAAACAGTAGGTGAAATCCTAGCACGAGGCGGAAAAGTAGTCCTTCAGTACATCACTGGGCACAGTGGCGAGCCTCATTCAGACAGGGTCGATAAGTTAGCGAGAGAAGGTTCAGCTCAGCCCCAACCCGATCGCCCGATGACCCAGCTGGGGGGTCAGATCGTGGCTTAAGGATCATTTCCGAGAGAAATGGCTACAGGGCTGGGCATCTGGAAGCACGGCCAGAAAAGATTCCAGTACAGCCGCGACCGAGCAAAAGCGATTCCTGGTGGAAAATTGGACGTAGCAATCAGACGCTCATAACTAGAATGAGAACTGAACATTGTCCCACACGAAGCTACTTGTACAAGTTTAACACTAGAAGGGAACTGGCCTGTCGGCTGTGTGGCCACCCGGAAGAGACGGTGGCACACGTACTCGAAGAGTGCCCCGAGCTGTGCGGGGATTTGGAAGGTGAAGTAACGGTACCTGCAGAGGGTTACCTCTACGGCGATGCCCGCTTGATGAGGCTCGCTTGCGATAAAATGAACCGGGTCTTAAGAGCCTAGCGGCTCGACCCAAAAGAGAATGTACATTCACGAGTAATGTCTCATATATAAGGGATATATGGTCAAAAACTTTAATTTTACGGGTTATTTAATTAGTATTTTGACATCCCACTGAACCACAGCTTGCCAGAATGTATTGTCCGTGGCAATCTCTTTCTGAACCCTTTCGAATGATTATATCATTAATAAAGTTGACAAGATTGTCTGCCTATTGATGGGGCTCACATTTTCTATCATTAATAAAGGTGACGAGATTTTCTGCCTATTGATGGTGCTCACATTTTCTATCAATAATAAAGGTGACGAGATTGTCTGCCTATTGATGATGCTACAGAGTCAGCAGATTACACCATCATTCAGACCAGGAGTGCCAAATCTGGGCTATATACCCACCCCACCACCAGTTGAAAATGAAAAGCTGGGTAAGTCGTGCAGTCCAATTCATTTATGGAAAAGTCGAGAGGTTTGGTCCCATAGCTAGAAGTTGCGAGTCGTTCGGTTACAATTCATCTATGTACAGTCGTGAGGTTTGGTACCCAGAACGAAACGGTCGTGTTAAAAAAAAACTAAACTCGTTCATATCGGAATTAAACATTGTCAAACTATTCCGGTGAAATGATTTTTAAATGTGAATTGTTGATGTAGAACTTCGGGAATCATCTTGGTAGATTGAAGTGACAGTACATTCCTAAAATGATATTAAGAATACATGTATTTATAACAAACATTAAGATCTGGCCATGAAGTTTTTGGGGGTTGAACTTTAAATGTTCAATTTTACCACGCTATCAAAGGTATCATCTGAACAGTTAAGAACAATATTTAACTGACCGCACATCCGTAGACTGAATACACCACGAATACATAGATCCAGTTAATAACTCAACTGTTTAATACATTCATTCATTCATTCATTCATTCATTCATTCACTTGTTTCATGGCAGGGTGTTCACGGTAAGTTTTAAAAGCTCGCTGTTTGATGGGCTGGTTCACTATTTGATGGGCTGGTTCACTATTTGATGGGCTGGTTCACTATTTGATGGGCTGGTTCACTATTTGATGGGCTGGTTCACTATTTGATGGGCTGGTTCACTATTTGATGGGCTGGTTCACTATTTGATGGGCTGGTTCACTATTTGATGGGCTGGTTCACTATTTGATGGGCTTGTTCACTACTTGATGGGCTGGCTGGCTATTTGATGGGCTGGTTCACTATTTGATGGCCTGGTTCACTATTTGATGGGCTGGTTCACTATTTGATGGGCTTGTTCACTACTTGATGGGCTGGCTGGCTATTTGATGGGCTGGTTCACTATTTGATGGCCTGGTTCACTATTTGATGGGCTAGATAAAGATGAACTGACTAGCCGCTGATAGTCTAGTTTGCAATTTAAGTTTTTAAAAAAATAATTATTTTTAAGTAAAAAAAGTATAAATATAATATATATATAATGCAAGTATTATTTCATTGACTAGACTTTTCTATTCAAGACAAGTTTATATAAATTAGGAAGAATGATATCTGTAACATTCTTAAAAGATACTTTACCCAACATTAACAAAAGATAACAAATCAAATTAAATCATTTAAATATCGTTTGCTGCCCAACTTAAGACCCAAACGAGGGTTTTACTTCACTTCTGCTAATTCCTTTATTTCCTATTTCATTTCAAGAACATTTTAAGTGCTTACTATTTATATATTTTTTCTTCAATTTTTAACATTTAAATACACCTCCGATAGAAAGTCTTTTAAAACAGTTAAATATTTATTTTGTTAAATAACAAAGAATGTGCAATTTGTGTCTAACATAGTGCAGAAAGGTTTTCAGTAAAAACAAAAACAAACAAGCAACATTTTCTGAAACAAAGTAGACTATGACAATTCGTCACTTAACAGTGTCTTAACTGTGAAATGTAGCTCGTGTGACTCCTTACGCAATCATATGAATCTTCGAGGGTCTTGCACGTGTCTTTGATCGCCAGGGGAAACTATTCATGTTATAACAACACTAAAGTTAGATAGTATGTTAACTCGCCTGTAACTGTGACCGCATCGTCTCATAAGAGTGACAGGCCATGTGGCACGAAACAGCAAAAATGAGAAGCAGAATTTTGATGCACACGCCAGCAGCTTCTGATAATACTTCTACTCAACCAGTGTCACGGCGCTGCCAAACAGCACTACTGGAAATGTTACGCACCCAAAACTGCTGGAAATACTACCCTAAGCGCCCAGAACTAGTGGAAGACATCATAAAAAGTGGCAGTAAATAAAAGCGTGCACCAAACACATACACATGTGTATGTTTAGCAATGACCATGGATCAAGCGTCCTTTGAACTGTCAATTTTATTAATTAACATCATCATCAGTCACAGCTAGAATGAATTACATTGGCACTTCGGAGCATTGGTGTCGAAACACTAGGGATTATCTTAATCAACAATGACATGAAATGCAAGTAATTATTGTTACATTTATATGATATGGAGTTATTTAATGCATCAGACATGCAACCTTCTCTCATGTTAACTACTATTTACAACAGGTGTAAGCCGAAAAAACTCGAAAGGCTTAGAATCAATAGATAGTGATGCACACAGCAGAAACAGCCAAAAGGCTTCACCTCGTGGAATAGTTGGGCCTAAAAAACTAAAGTCTGGATTACAGATAAAATTTCAATCACGTAAATATTTAAGGAAAATATAAGTATTCATATGACAATAATTAGTGAAATTGACAAAGTAGTTTAAAAATTGTCTTTAATCAATGGAATTTTTATTAACTGACAAGTATAAAAATTAGGACAATTGGTTTATATTCATCTAATTGTAGATTGTAAAAAAAATAACAATAAAAAATAATTTAATTACAGTACGAAGAAAAATTGTTATAAGATAGTTTAGAAGAAAAAACTTAGATTTCAGGGTATATCTTTTCCACCATCCACAGCTCTTGCTCCAAAAAGCAAATCAAAAGCTGGTCTCTCGAGCCACGGGCCCAGTTCTGCTAACGTAAGGCAGACGAGCCGTAAGAATTTATTTTCCAAACGATCTGCTAATGCATTCAAGACCAGGAGGTCCATTGTCCACCCAACGGTGATCCGCCGACATTCTAAGATGAACTATCCCAACAGCTTAAGGTCGTCTCCCCTTGGAATCATTGATGTTGAGTGTCCATGGAATTAGCCGACTATGATGGAGGACTTGCAACAGTTTTTTGTTTTTTTAGTTTTTAAGGAACACCACAATGATATGCAAGGAATTATCTAGCAATGACAGATGAAATTCAAGAATGGTTTATTTGAAATAAATAATTTGATGACAGTATTTTGATACAGGGTTGTGGAGCAAAACTATTCCTGGGGTCAAACTGTCTGGGTGGTATGAGAGTGATATTAATTCGCTGGCTCTAGCGTTGTCACACTTTCTAGAGTCTTGACAATAGCAGTAGCTTTAGCTACTCCAACAATTGAAGCTGAAACTCTGGGAGGCTGAGATAATAACTGAAATGACTTTGGGGGATAGATGCCTATCGTCTCGTTTGTGTTATACATCAGCTACATTAGAAAAGTTTGTTTACCTTTAAGTAATGCCTTCAAAACATCGTGAGCACTCTGGCAGAACCTCTCGGCTTTCAAATACCAAGTTTAGATAAATATTGTTGTATTCAGTTTTATTCTATACTATTGCATAAAATCGACAAATCGATTTGATTATTACTTGAAAAAAAAAGTAAAAAAATAAAACTAGACTCACATTTAATTCAGGTAATTCTCATTATGAGATGTTAATTTCATTGTGAAATATTAGAAAAATTTTATTTAATTATTAGATTCTCTCGTATTTATTTATTTGTTCTTTCTTGAAACATTAGACTTCATGCTTTCAACGTGTTGTCATTATTATTATTATTATGATGTTTCGTTTTTTTCCCTGATCACTTCTTATCGTCGTCAACTTTCAAGACGCTTCGATCATAGCATCCCAGTTGGCTCAGAGGTCCAAATAACAACTGGCTGCAATCGAAGGCACCAAACGGAAGTACCAACAATAATGAAACAAAAAAGGAATAAAATCAGAAGTATCAAACACACAATAATTTGTTATTATTTTTTTATACTGCCATTGTGCTTAAATTTAATATTTATTTGTAATGATGTAGCTCAATATTAATTTTACTATTTACACTTTAACGTTTCCTTTTTTAATTTCTAAAAAGCCTTTAGAGTTGCAAGTCAGTAGGATGGCAACCATTTGATGAATTCTTATAGGACTAGTGTATTAGTATTACCCGTCAAAAATGACGGAAGTTTTCAAAATAAATATATTTCAGCTGAAATCTATTAATTTTGAAAAAAAAATATATCAGAATAAAAAACAATGTAATAGTAATACAGAACTTTCATTTATTTCATTTATTTTTATTTTATTAATTTATTTCCATATTGAACAATTTTATGCGGACGTTCGAAACGAGTTATTTGTTTTGGTTCAGTAATTTTTCTCAGGCCTTTTATTTATAGCGCTGCGCTGCTTTCTAAAATTAGTAGCGTTACGGATGGACGGACGGACATGCATTGAAAATTATGTTTAGTGATGCTATAAAGTATACACAAGAAAATATCCCGAAACCAAAAATCTTGACTTTCAGTTAGAATTTTTTCTAGAGTTATCTACAGTCTCAAACTTGTTTTTAATATCAAGATTTTTTGAAACTGCAATCAGCAAATGAACCAACACTTGATGAGGTTGGGCTGTGGTTGGTGAGGTTGGGATGTGGTTGGGCTGTGGTTGCTGAGGTTGGTGAGGCTGGGCTGTGGTTGGTGAGGTTGGGCTGTGTCATTTTGCAGTCAAGAGTGTAGTAGCGCTGTTTAAAGTTTTAGAACCCTTGATCTGTTTCTTCAACTCTACAGGGCGGCAATATCTTATGTCATGAGAGACTATATCTATTGGCCTGTGAGACAATATCCACAGACATGAGAGGTTATATCTATTATCTGGAGAGACTATATCTATTGGCCTGTGAGACAATATCCACAGACATGAGAGGTTATATCTATTATCTGGAGAGACTATATCTATTGGCCTGTGAGACAATATCCACAGACGTGAGAGGTTATATCTATTATCTGGAGAGACTATATCTATTGGCCTGTGAGACAATAGCTGTAGTCAAGGGAGGTAATATATATTGTCAAGCAAGGAAATATTCATCACTTCCCAAGGCCCGTTACGTCACAACCAACATGGGAATCTCCAGGAAAATATTGACATAATTTCTTGTCCCGCCTGAGCGGCTTAGAATCAGCGCATTCTGACTATTGACCCAGTTCACTGGATCTAGAGGTTTGGGGGAGGGGGGGGTGGTGTCAAGTCGTGTACCAGGGATTAAGTTCCAAAGTGTGAAAAGTAAGCCGTCGAGTTGAATGCAAGGGTTGTGACCGAGCATCATGGTCCGTAGAATGAAGTCGTGTTGGGTAAAGCCCGGTGCGAGAATTGGAAATAACCAGCAAAATTAAACGTTTGGTTGTGAAGTAAAGGGGCCTGCCACCAATTGAAATCCCATAGAGAGGTTTTAATATTACGGAATCTAAAGCTTTCACCCAATTATTTTATGATTTTAGATAAGGGGCCGTCCATAAATGACGTCACGCACCTAGGGGGGGAGGGGGGTCACACTTTTGTGACGATGCGTGACGAGGGGGAGGGAGGGGGGTTGAAGAAATATGACGTCACATCAAAAGGGTAACTTTAAATAAAACTTCCACTGAAATATTTGGTCGCTTACAATTTATTTAATGATTTTTTTTAATTTAAATCAGTGCTTCTCAATGTGCCGGTTGGCTTAAGCTATCAAGACACGAACATTAAATCTAATTATAATCCTTAAGTTTGAGAACCCCCAAGATAACGTATGAAATTGTTACCCTGCTTCGTTTGATGTTGACATCAAAGCATTTGTGATGTAACCGCAGCTCCGCTTGGTTCTCTCACGGCAGGCGACTTTTTTGCCCGTTACAAGTTTATGTGTGCGTTACGCCCCCCCCCCAACCCCGAGACTCTAGGTCAGTGGTTCCCAAACTTTTTTGACCCACGGACCCTTTTTATAGTAAAAACTTCCCCACGGACCCCCCAAAGGAAAAAAAACTACATAAATGCATAGTACAAAAATTATAAATCCAAAAAAACCAACATTTTGATGAAGAAGTATTTTTGAAATTATAACTTTTGTTTAAAATAAAATTGACGCCAAATAATGGCTTGGATGAACGTGGTGAGATTTTATGAGTGTATGTTTGACCGGCTCAATGCTTGTGACTTGTGAGTAGTAATCGCAAATCCCCACGAGCACCAATGTCAAGTCGGGTTTATGATGAGGTTCCTACGGCACTGAATCTTTGATCTACCAAATAGGAAGACGGGAAAGCAGGAAACAACTTCTGTACAATAACCCATAATGCAGGATATAAAATTAGGGATCTGATTTTGTAACCAGAATTTGTGGTATCCTAGTTCAAACATGCGTTTACATTCCTCATTTCAATAAGCTGATCCTGTATTAGTATGGATTCATCTGTGTTTGGGATGTGAGTTTGTCCACGCGCAAAAGGGTTTGCAATAAACGAAGATATTACGCTTTTAGTTTTGATTAAATTTAATTGGTTACCTTGTAGTTTTCAAATTACTTTAGTTTAAGTTGGTAAATAAATCATTCATAAAGGATATGTCATTTTTTAGTTGATTGTGTCGCAGATCATTATATCATTGTCTTTGTTTTCCAGGAATTCCAACACTGAATCAAACAGAGCATAAAATCGATTTAAATATGTACTTGTTGATAACCAAAGTACTTCTTTGTGTATCAGTAAACGATTATAGTCTTCTTTATTTTCAAAAATAAAATGTTGAATAAATAATATCTCATTGATGGCATTCCTTTATTGACTTTATTAACTGCTCTAATGACATGATCTAGTGCTCAATGCAAATCATTAAGATTTTTTTGCGAATAAATGATGTGAGATAAATGACACAATGTACTGATAATAAATTTGGTACAGATTTTTTTTTAGGTATGACAGAAAGTCAAGGGTATTGCTTTAACTTTAAAATATCTCTGCAATTCAGCAAATAACGTTTCACCTTTCAAGTATCTGTTTCCAAAAATTTAGTCATACTTCAAATATTCAACAACACTGTATTGTCGGCATTGTTTCTTCGGCTCACTCAGTGCTGGATTCATCTATTTGCTAAACAAGCGATAGCTTAGGGCCCCTGCCTTCTTGGAGGCCTCCAGGGATTTTTTTCATATTTGAAACTGACATAGAATATCTGGACTTCAAAAGGGCCCCCAATATCTCAAATGGCTTAGGGCTTAAGTCTAAATCCGGCCTTGGACTCACTCATTCTCTTATATGTTGTAACAAACCACTGTTAGTAATAATAATTAACGTTTTCAATGGAATGCTGCAGTAAAGCCCTATTGTACAAAAATATTTGATGATTTTATTGATAGGATACAATTTAGATAAATATAGCTTCACCACACATCTCAAATTACCCAACCTTGCAACCCGCGTAGGTTTAAGTTAAAAACTTGTATTTTCTTATCTACTTATAGGAATTCAGCATTTCTTACGAGCTTGACCTTTCAACAAACTAAGTATTTTGATTGGTTATAGCTGTGGAAATTACCATACCTTTTCTACTACCTTTTCTAAGAAAAAACAACATTGTATCCAAGAATGATAGCTCCTAAGATGGTATTTAATTAGTAGAAAATGCATTGAGACACTTTTTTTATTATTGTTATTTATTTTTATTTCCATAATAATAAAAATTGATCACAGTTTTATTGTTTTATATTAAACCTTGCGCGGACCCCCTGACGTTGTTCAGGGACCCTCAAATCAATTTTCATTTCCCACGGACCCCCTGAATGGTACCGGGGACCCCCCAGGGGTCCGTACGGACCACTTTGGGAACCACTGCTCTAGGTCCTGCTCACATGACTCGGGGATTTGGGGGAGCGTCGTTAGCCCCCCCCCTCTCTCTCCCCCAAAAATGCCCCTGGTGAGTTTCACAAGCATGACAAGTGTCTAAAAATGATCTGAATAGGATTATGTGTTGATATTTTAAGTCAAAACGACACGGAATATCATTTTTCTTTAAAAACGGGGGAGGGGGGATCTATTTGAAAGAATTATAAACGTTTTAAGTTTGATATAATCGTTTGATTGGTTTGTGGTCAAACGCCCCTGGCCATTCTAGATATAATGATAAATGAGCCCATTTAAAATTAGTCAAGTATTCATTAACTTTGTTGAATGCATCCCATTCTTGACATCGCAATTCGAGAGGAGCACAAAACAACTTTTCTTCTTAGCTCAGTTTTTAAGGCATTAATTTTAAATATCACAGAAAGGATAATTGATACAGTCAAGTCATGTGGATTAAGATTAGGCCTATTGTCACTTGTAAATGAAAGTAGGGTAGATTTATGTGTCTTCGTATAGTACGTAGGTAAGAAATCTACATAGTTGTCAAATTTTAAAAAATGCATTTTCTGGAAGGAACCGGTTCAATAATGGGTATATGTTCCAAGCGTACACGTACACATGACGTATTTTAAGATATCTAGTGGATTGTAGTGGATGTTATATGTCCCAAATGAGTCTGCATTACCCCCAAGAATTCCCTTTTGATCCCAGAGTAGTTTATTTACCCCTGTTCGCCGACATCTTTCTTTTTTTAAAATTTAAAAATATTATTTTTAAATAATTATTTTTTTAAAGTAAAGACGTTAACCGTGATGATTAATAGTCAATGTTTAATTTGTATGCATTATAATAAAATGTAATCTAAGGATGTTAACACAGTTCGTTTTCTGAAGGCCGGTTAAACGTTTTAAAAAACTCGGGTTACAATATTACAATGTAGACCTTCACTAAATAAATAATAAATGCTTAAATTTAAATGACAATACAAGTGATTTGAAACATACTTATTTTCATATAGAAAATAAGGTTGTTTTTTTTTGTCAAAGTTTTGTGACGTATTGTTAGAGGGGGGGGGGTCTTACTTTTTGTGACGACGCGTGACGATGGGGGAGGGGGTCAAAAATCGGGAAAATCGCATGACGTCATTTATGGACGGCCCCTAAGAACAAAAACTATGTCTCTGTGTCTGAATGAGTGTGTGTGTGTGTGTGTTCTGTAAGTCAGTGTGTGTGTATATGTGTGTATATGTGTTCAATATCTCGTGTCAAAGCCCCATGCACACTTGCCAGTTCTGATGGAGTTCTTTTTTAAATCTCATGACGAAAGACGGTCATCTGAAGCCACAAGCTTCAGTGTTAAGTGTAAGTCATCAACTCATTACGCTGAATGGCCAGGAGATCGAGCTACACAGCTGGACAGGGTTGCCAGATTATAATTTGGGTAAAAGGCCAAACTGACTGCCAAAAAAGGCCAAAAAAAGGCCAAACTTATGTTATATGAAAAATGTCAACAAAAATGACGTCACGCACCTAGGGGGCGGGAGGGGGTCACAGATTTGTGGCGATGTATGAAGAGGGGGAGGGTGCTTTTAAGGACAGTGACGTCATATTGGAAACGGTCTAGCTCTTGATTACGTGAGACGAAGTGGGAGTGGGGTGAAATACATTGAAAAAATCTGCCAAAATTGCGTGACGCCACTTATGGACGGCTCAAAACTGCTGAAAATTAGTTAACTATTTAAAATGAAGATAAAACCAGGAGAAAAAGGATAATAAATGTGTAAATGTCAATGTTCGTATGTATGGTTGTATTCACAAAATAAAAAGACTGATACTAACATACAAATTTGAAAGAAAAGCTTCAGGTCATCCTTTTCCTCTAGACTACTATTTGCAGTATTATTATAAACTTATCAGATGTCAAGTCATCAAGCATTCTTGGTGACATGACAAAATCCTTACTGCATTCATTTGTAAACAAAAGCTCACCCCTTACTCTAACAATAGCGTCTAACAGTGTGAGCTGCATTCTATATCTGGCTTTGTCTTAATAGCCTCTTCGTTAAACTTTTTAAAAACTTTTTAATGTCTAGCATACACGTAAGCTATCCAAAAATAGAAAATAATTAATAAGGTTATTGACTTATTGGCGAATTTTTAATTTTTTAATTTTTTTTTGTGATAAAGATTATTTTTATATATATTTTTATTTATTTTTTAAGAAAAAGGCCAAAAAAAGGCCAAAAAGCCAAACAAATATTTTGCGGCCAATCCCTCTTTAAAAAGGCCAAATTTTGAGAATTTGGCCTTAAAAAGGCCAATATGGCAACCCTGCAGCTGGATAATGTTGAAAACACGTGGTTTAGGGCTTTACAATGTGTCAAATATTTTAATCAATAAAAAACATTGCGTCGAAATACTTTAGAAATACACTCATTTCATTTAACTAAATTTCAATGCAGAATACACAGAATACACAGAATACACAGAATACACAGAATACACAGAATACACAGAATACACAGAATACACAGAATACACAGAATACACAGAATACACAGAATACACAGAATACACAGAATACACAGAATACACAGAATACACAGAATACACAGAATACACAGAATACACAGAATCCATTATAGAAGCGAATGTTTCAAGCACAACTAACTAAAAAATAGGGCCCTCCCCTCTTCACTGGCCTTTCATATTCCTCCAAATAAAAACAGAACGAAAGGTTTTTAAAAGGCTCTCAAAAACAGTGATGACGTAGTTTTATTTCATGCAGCTCTGCTCCATACCAAAAGAACAGAATTTACTTGACATCGAATACGCCAGCCTCAAAAACCTTCTCGTGAGACCAGGACGAGATTTATTCAACCACACGTTGGTCGATGCCTGATTGAAAAGTCGTGAAAAGTACTTAACGTCATGTCGACGTTTTCGCGTGTGACATAAATAACGGCGCCAAAAACTAAGTCAACTATCACCAGTCCTGCTGGTCACGATGGTCCACACAGCCGATGCACGGCAAAGCCGGCCATGTCCCTAGATCTGCTTATCAGATAGGCGCCTCTTGCAACAATCAGAGTCTCGCCTCGCAGAGTCTGGAAGCGGAGATTGCGCCGTTTGTGAACAAATCTAAAACCAACACTCGGCCATTTGCAAATTCTGATTTAAGCTATTGACATTCGTGTTGCGATCCCGGCATTTGAGCAGCCTTGTGTGTTTTGATTGGCTGATGATCACGTGGTGTTAACCGGAAGCGCTTCATGTTCCAATCAGATTTGGCAACAAGCTGAGTGGTTGACGATGACGGGCCCCCATGAAAAGCCCCCAAAAGTTGGTGATGTTTGGATTCCATGCATAATCAGGCCTTGACAGGCACTGAGTGGCGCGCTCGCTTTTGTTAGTTCTCCCCGCTAGAAAAAAGATGTTCTCTTTAAAACACTCTGTGGCTATTGATGAGGGCGAAAAGAACGTCTTCTAACACAAAGACACTAGCAGATGTGGAGTTTAAGTTAAATGCCTGGCAATTTACATATTTATCGCCTGTACAAGGAAGAGATCGGCACTTACCAACGATAAAAGTCAGAATATGCACATGTAATGTAGGGTCTAAAAGAAGAAGAAAAACCACATGTTCTTTCATTTAGCTTTAAAATTTCAGCAGTAGGTTAGCAGTGTTAATATCTTATCTTATCTATACAGACGCTCCTTCTATGCAGAAGATAGTTGCGTCATGTAGTGTTAGGTACCCATTCGGAGCGGGGTGACTCAGGGACTCCCTAGGCCCCGGGAATAAACCCTTGCCTTCACACGGATTCGAACCCGTGACCATCAGTACGACAGTCCAGTGCGCTGCCACTCGACCACCGCGATATTAATATTAATTTTTTAAATTTCAATGAATTTGCTTAGCACTACTGAAACAAATTCTCAATGAAGCTCGAAAGCAGAAATTATTTTTAAAGTCTCAAAGACAACAAGAAAGCTATGATCTGTGGTTTATCTTGTTGTTGTACTAGCTCGTATGGATTACTGCAATTCTCTTCTGTCATGTGCGCCAAAACAATGCATTGAAAAACTACAGAAAGTTCAAAATTCAGCTGCCAGACTGGTGCTTAAGGCAAAAAAACATGACCATGTTACTCCAATTCTTCACTCACTTCATTGGCTGCCTATACAAGCCCGTATTGATTACAAACTGGACGTTCTCTGTCACAACTTCTTTTCGGACTCATGCCCATCGTATCTTACTGAACTTTTGTCGGTCTACTCACCCACTCGCCAGCTACGATCTTCTGCAGACACACGCGTTCTCTCTGTTCCTACGACACGCACCAAAACATTTGTTGAAAGGTCGTTCTCTTTTTGTGCAGCCAAACAATGGAATTCTCTACCATTACACATACATAGTATTCAAACAACCAAGTCCTTCAAGACTGCACTTAAGACACATCTTTTCAACATTTATTTTCAAAATTAATTAAACAATATTTCTTGTAAATGATTAACGTAGTTTATGTATAATGTAATGTAATATTTGTGTTTGTTACGATATGAAAGTTAATTTAATATTTATAGGTATGTTATTTCTTTCATGTAAAGCGCTGTGAGCCCAGTTCCTTACTGGGATACAGCGCTATATAAATAATCAATTTATTATTATTATTATTGTGTTTTATTGCCCCGCATTCAATACATTTGGTCTAGTGTTACTTGTCTACTGCAGTGCGGCCAAACACCTTTTAATGGGAAATTTATATTCCAATCACTGGTTTTCAAATGTCTCTTCTCAAAATGCGCAGACGCAGTTTTAGTTTGTTGTGTTTGTTTTTCAAGAATTCAGTTTTTGAATCTATTCAACGATAAACAAAGGTAAAGTGTTATGTCCAAAGATGTAATACGTCGCGAGATAGAAATGTAACCAGACATGTCCCAAGTTTTTCCAACATTTCAATTTTTGAAGTATTAAAAAAAAAGTATTTATTTGTGGATCATCTGTGCGGTAACTGGACAGGTGTGAGATGGAGGTGGTGGTGTGCAAGCAGCATTGTGTTATGTTACCAGTCAGAAAAGGGAAGTAATCTAATAACCAATAACAAGTTAACGTTCTATAGCAAAGTGCCATTTTTTCCAAAAAGATAGAATACAAAAACATATAGTTAACTTCAACGTTTCATATTAAAATGAAAAAAAAACAAGTGTTAAAGTTAAAAAGAATATATTTAATAATGAGTTATTAGAAAGAAAAATTGACAAACAATATGATGTCATTGTGACAACTGATCATATGCTAAACTTACTGGAGAAATTGGGCAATCACGTTTCTGTTTACAAAACTTTAGTTTTTTCCAAACTCCTTTGAGGTACACTATAACTTTAGAATTTACCGCAACCTTCCAACTTCCAGTTATACTATAACCGAGCTATAGAAAAACTTAAATGTACAAACCTCTTTACTATGGTTGAGCTATAGAAATATATTTTTAACTGCAGATTTACAAACGCACCCTTAAACGCACCAACATACTTGTGCTATTTAAAAATTCATTCAGCGATGACTATGGAAGTTAGTCTGGGCTATTTATAGTTATAAAGCTAATTCGACTGATATGGACTAACACACAGAAGCAGCTTGTTTTTGCCCTTGAAAAAATAACATAAAGTTGTCATTGAATAAATTATACTTTAGAGAGGAAATAGATAATAAAATTTCAAATTTTGTCGATAGCGTTTCTTTAAGTCTTAGCAAAGGCGAATCACATCCGAATATAAAGAAATAAAGTCAATCTCAGACAGTGCAAGAAGAAATTTTGGAATAAATATTCAGATACCAAAAGAGAATCGCTAAGCTGAAAACAAAACACATGCTTTTTTTTTATCAAGTTTTCGTAGCAGGTTTCCATCTGCATCAAATTTTAAGTCTATAAGAGGAAACGTTTTTACGTGTCAACGATGTAAAAAAAACAACAAAAAACCTCAAAGGGTCAGTTTGCTGCCTCTTTGGGATTTCTAATGACTTGTTGCTGGTAAAGATTGTCCATTCGAATTGGATTTGTCTTGTCAAATTCAGATTACCGGTAAGTTCAAGTAATTTATGGTATAAATAAGCAGTACGCAATTAGCCACGCCATCAACCATTTTCAACACATTATCATGTCATTAGGATTGTGTCTTCCTATGTACCCAGGTTATTTTCAACACATTATCATGTCATTAGGATTGTGTCTTCATTTGTACCCAGGTTATTTTCAACACATTATCATGTTATTAGATTGTATCTTCCTATGTACCCAGGTTATTTTCAACACATTATCATGTCATTAGGATTGTCTCTTCCTATGTACCCAGGTTATTTTCAACACATTATCATGTCATTAGGATTGTGTCTTTCTATGTACCCAGGTTATTTTCAACACATTATCATGTCATTAGGATTGTGTCTTCCTATGTACCCAGGTTATTTTCAACACATTATCATGTCATTAGGATTGTGTCTTCCTATGTACCCAGGTTATTTTCAACACATTATCATGTCATTAGGATTGTGTTTTCTATGTACCCAGACTCTTGGATGTTTCATCACCGAGTTATAAATTCCAATAGGAAAACCTCTTGCTCTGATGGGAGACGGCCTTCAATGGCGTGAACATTTTCGTGTCTAGCTATAGATTCTGAACATATTCTGCGAAATGAACTTTTATTCATGAATATTATTTCAAGTGAGAAAAAAAAGATAATTCTTCCAAATTTCACCTCCAAGAAAAATTATTGAACTTTAATAAAAAAAAATATAATAAAAAAATATATTTTTTTTGCAAGTTAATTTCAGCTGTTTGGTTAACAGTTGTTTTTGACATGTTTAATGTGTTTTTACTAAACTGTTGGGGCCACACAAGTTTGACATGTTTTATGTGCTTTTACTAAAGTGCTGGGGCCATACAAGTTTGACATATTTAATGTGCTTTTACTAAAGTGCTGGGGCCATACAAGTTTCATAAAAAATATAAATTGCCCCTTCTAATTTTATTTTGCCTTAATTTACAAATTGTCCCGTTTTACAGCTACACAGTGAGTCAACACACAAAATACGCTTGCTAACAAATATCTCTATACTAAAGTTAAAATAAAAAATTCAGTTTTTGATTACATCTTAATTTTTTTTTCGTAACGTATTATTTGTCTAGAGGCGGGCGAATATCTGCCAGTGAAACGCTAATATTATGGCGTAATTAAAAGCGTACTTTCATTTAAAATATTTGTATCGTTTTCCATATTAATTACTATACATAAGCATATATTTTTTAAATTAGGAAATGGATTTGCTCACATTTCTTACAGCCATTGTTAATATCCAGGACTCATGGAAAGTGAGCCACCACGTAATAAAAATGTCGAGAACACTTGGTTTAACGATATTCCTCCAAGGATGAGATCATATTAATTATTTACCTTTCTTGACTCAAGTTTCTGATCATAAGGACGAATTTCACAGTTCTAATGTTTTCTACAAAATACCTGATCCGTGTACAATTAAATGTTTACAACATTTCTAATCCTTAAAAATAATCACTTTTAGTCAAGAAATAACCAGTTCTCACCTACAAAAAGCCTTGTCTTCTACATTAAAAATAAATTTGCAAAGACTTTTAATCAACAAATAAATAAAACAATTGTACCCCATAATTAACCAATTCATTGGGTAAACTAAAACTCTACATACAGATCTACGCCAATGACCAAATTCAATTTACGTACGACCTTTAAAACCCCCTCTAACCCACAAATAATCACATATAATCCAAAAATAAACTACTGCACCCACAAGTAAAACTATTTGGTCTGAAAGCTAACCGTTTAATTAACATAAATGCCAGGCCTGAACTACCGCAAGAGACCGTTTTCTGTTTAAATGACAATACAGAATTTAGAGCAATAAATGCCAGCCACCCAACCACCCCCTCAATCCCTCTATTTTCCGGCTTGTGTCTAAGAGCTGGGGCGTCCTCGTCGGGTCTCGTCTTGATGGGTCTCATTCTCTTAAAATCTCACTTGATCACAAAAAGTCTGACAGTATCGCCCATGCCCTAAGCGCCTCAAGGGATAGACGGGGGCTAGGGACCCCAGGATTTTCCACTTAACTGGATGAGAGCCCAGGAGTTCTTGGCCTTTCGAGATCTGACCACGCGGGCCTTAATCACGGATTAGCTCCCGCCTTCCAAGGGAAGAAACTCTTTTATAATTGTGTTGGTTATTTTAGCCCGTCCAAGCTGAAACCTGCAGACGTGCGATAAAAAAAGGCAATATCATAAGAAATTATGGTAATCTCGTCCGATTATCATAAGCAGGATTTAGCCATTGTCGACTGGATTTACACTCCTGTAAAAAGTCGATTTTTGGGGCTAGTTTTATACGAGGTATTTATTACAAACGAACGGTTCCATCTTTAATTTTGATGACCTGAAGTTGAATATTGAAATGTCTCCTCTGCTCACAAAATTTTTACCTGGTTGTCATTATGTAATGAAGGATAAAGATATATTTTAAAAAACTACGATTATTTAGAAATTTATTATCGATTGTGTTTAAAAACAAACTTAGAACCAGCATTTTGAATTCGTCATATCAATATACATAATTCCCGTCGTCTGTATGTATGTGTATGTGTGGATGTACCAGATATGACGTCATATAATATTTTTAGGTTATGTTAGGTGGCGCTGCGATCGCTTTTGTATAAAAATATTAAATGACGTCATTGTTTTATGCTTATATTTTAATTTTTGAAAAGGGAACGATGTAAAAATAGGATTTGAGGATTTATAATTAGTATGAAATACTTTGTGTGAATTATTCCATACATACATACAGACAAGCCGTCACTAAATCATTAACGGCGTATGCTACGTCGCGGGTCAGCTCAAATCCTATTTGTACATCGCTATAAATACTGTGTGTACATTTCAGAAAGTTTAATATTTCGTATTTATCAAACAAGGAAGAGTTAGTTGGGCTTTTGAAATAGATGGGCACCATAGGCGCCCTAAAAAAGTGATTTTTTTTCAAAATAAATAGATTTCAGCTGCAAACTTCCGTCATTTTTGACGGGTAATACACTAAATATATTTAAGCTACAACGCGAATCGTTTCCATTACTTCTGCTATTACTTGCTACTGGTCTAACTGCCATTTCCTCTCCACTGCCATTACCTCCCCTCTGCCATTATCTCTCCACTGCCATTACCTCTCCACTGCCATTACATCTCCACTGCTACTACTTCTCCACTGTTACTACTTCTCCACTGCTACTACATCTCCACTGCTATTACTTCTCGACGGTTTTACTTCTCCACCTGGTTCTGTCCCTTCTCATCAATGCGGGCGGGCTTAAGAAAGATCCTGACACAAAGTGAGACTGCCACTAGCAGACATGTGTCACGTGACTAGGGTAGGCCGAGCCAAGTGGCCAGCTAGGAGCTAATAGTGTTTACTAATAGGAATCTGTGACGGCCACATCGGATTGCCGCCAGAGATTTTGGCGTTTAATCGGATCAAAAACAGGAATCGGCGGGAATTGGCTCCGGATTTGTCTGAGAAAGTCTCTCAAAAACTTGTGCCCTGAGGCGAGTGTCGGGTCATCATTTGACAGTAGGATAGTAATAAGGAGGGGGGGGGGTTAGCATAAGGAGATGAAGGTTTCTTAGGAGTGTTCCCTCAGGTTTTTAAAATTTTAATAGTTTCGTTCATGTATTTTAATTTTATTGATATAATAACCAAAGCGAGAGTTTCTAAAAAGAACTTCAATTTTAAGTTTTAAAATTTCAGTTAAAAAGAAAATTAATTTTGGGATAATTAATCCGTGAATTAATGTACACATGACTAAATAAAAAATAATTTTAATTTAAACAATTATTCATGATTAGCTGTTTTTAGTGTCTCTAAACAGCGCTGGTCTCAGTTTGTGCCCCAACTACAGGTGGGGCTCAGTTTGTCTCCCACCTATCAGTGGGGCTCAGTTTGTCTCCCAACTACCAGTGGGGCTCAGGTTGTGTCCCAACTACCAGTGGGTTCTCACATTTTGACCCAACTACAGGGAGGCCTCAGTTTGTGTCCCAACTTCAGGTGGGGCTCAGTTTGTGTCCCAACTACAGGTGGGGCTCAGTTTGTGTCCCGCCTACCAGTGGGACTAAAGTTGTGCCCCACCTACCAGTGAGGCTCAGGTTGTACCCTAGAAACCAGCTGGGGAAATCCCGTCATTGTGACCGGGGAAGGGGCGAATTTTGAACTAGCGTCAAACTTTTTTTTTGACGTTGTTTATGCAAGGCGACAAAAAACCCCATCTTCCATGAAGACTTCGACACGCATCTGTCGGCTGGACTTGAGGTTCTTCCAACCCTAGAGACCATGAACGACAAACAAGAAATCCTAAAACTCGTGTTTGCCAGCGTGTCGACCGGGGGCCTGTTCATGCAACAGTTTGTGACTAAACGAGATTTCCCGACCCTAATCCCAGGATCCTTGGACCCCAGACTACAGCCAATCCGAAACATCGGCTCACAACACTCCCCCCCCCCTCCCTCTCCCTATTACATACACATTGCTTTGGGAGTTATTGGCACATCCGGAATCGGACCAAAAGGAAATGAAATTCATACGGAAATAATGATAGACCATGTCTTGTACACTTGTACACCTAAGTCTCCTTGCGCCGAGCTCGTCACGGCTGTACTAGTCCGCACTTAGACAAACAGACTTGATGTCAACAACAACTTACTCATCACTGGTCCTGTCCACAACCAAAACAAACCATCGTATTATCAAGAGGACCCACCCCTCCCCCTATGTAACTAATCCTGGAGACGTTCAGTAAGTGCACACACTCACGACCGTGTTGTTTGTTTGTTCGTTTGTTGTGTTTTAAAATCACGCAACTGTATAGCGCAAACCCTGGTAACTGTCTCACACAGCTTTTCGTTACTGTTACTTGACCGCACGACGTGGTCAGCTGACACGGGCCGGGACTTAATCTCCATGTATTGTCACCTGCGCGATGACCAGAGTCCGGGTGTACAAATATTAACCTAGCCTTTATAACTTAGTCCGGTGTTTGACTGGCGATACCAGAGCAAGGAGTTTAAGACTGTACTGGCGACCTCTTCTGTAGACCACTTTACATCACTGATCCGATGCAACTGTTGATAACTTTCAAGTATCTGAGGACGAGAAAAAAGCTTATTGCCTTTGTTAGTTTAGTTGAAATATTTGTATGACTGGAAGATACCTGACGGTGGCTGCGTATGGTAAAGGGAATTGGAAAATTTTGAATCTTTTGTATCAGATATAATCGTTATTTATTGCAGTAATTTGCATTAAAAAAAGTTAATCTTTTGGACATGATCATCTCAAAATCAGATTTATTTCAGGATAAGAAACTGATGCATGTTCAATAAATAATGATTTTATTCAGGTTAAAATAAATTATTACTGAACTATTTGGTGATAGTTAAATTCTTTGAACCTCCTTCACCAAATAAATGGCACCATGCTTGCCGGAGAGAAATCATTCTATAGGTTGTCTTATAGAAGTAAGATATTAATCTGTCGATTTGGAAAGTCTTACATTAACGAATCTAGTAGATGTTATCGAGATATGTATCCAAGATGTTTGTTGTACATTGTTGTACATTGCTGTACATTGTTGTACATTGTTGTACATTGCTGTACATTGTTGTACATTGATGTACATTGTTGTACATTGTTGTACATTGTTGTACATTGCTGTACATTGTTGTACATTGTTGTACATTGTTGTACATTGCTGTACATTTTTGTACATTGCTGTACATTGCTGTACATTGTTGTACATTGTTGTACATTGTTGTACATTGTTGTACTTTGTTGTACATTGTTGTACATTGCTGTACATTGTTGTACATTGCTGTACATTTTTGTACATTGCTGTACATTGCTGTACATTGTTGTACATTGTTGTACATTGTTGTACATTGTTGTACATTGTTGTACATTGTTGTACATTGCTGTACATTGTTGTACATTGTTGTACATTGTTGTACATTGTTGTACATTGTTGTACATTGTTGTACATTGTTGTACATTGTTGTACATTGTTGTACATTGCTGTACATCGCCTACTTACATGTTCACCATAGTGACCAATGTTAAATTAACAAATATTACAGTTTCATACGGACAATAACACATAAATACATCTCATTTATATTTTTTTCAAAATCTTGGGTCTGCTATTTCTCCCCACTGCCCTTCCACGAAAAATATGTTTACAAAATTAGAAACTATGATTCTGTCATTAGTATAGCATTTAAAAATATTTTGTAATCGTTTTGTGGTTGTTGCAATGTTTTCTTAGCTTCTATTAATTTAAACCTTTGGCATTCATTCTGAAAGTGATGATTTTTAAACAACTGACGTCATAGCCAAATCTTGTCAGACGCACTGACACTGAACCAATGCCAATAACTACACAGTTTGAGGATTCACTCATAGAACAAGGACTGAACATTGTTTACGAAAAAGAAAAGATATTGTAAAAGCTCATCACTTATTCCGAGTTCTCTGTCGTTCAGCTCTGACGCGATCGTCTCTCTCCCTCTCTGCGCCACTCCACCAGCCAAATTGACACTAGAGGAAGACTGGAAGGTTAGCCAACTCAAACAGCGGTGTGACATCTCAAACGCTATATTTGAAAAGACATACTGACTTTTTAAGTCGGGCATTTTCTTGTTATTCCTGCTCCAAATAACAAAAGGTTTCAAACAGAAAAACTAGTTTTTATTTTTAGAAAAGAAGAATGATCAAGGGGAAAAAAACAATTGGGGAAACCAATGAGCAGTCGACAACAAATGACTTCTATTCACAAAGTTGGTGGGGGAAATTTGCAGGACAAACGAGGTGGCAAACATCCTCTACGATGGCAGGGCAACCTGGCAAGCAGACATTTTGACAGAAGCCTGCGACTGAGGCCAGGCCAGACCAAGTCAGGCGGTCTTTGCTAGCATCTAGTCAAGGGGGCAAATTTGCTCTGGGTCCGTAACGCCCTGTCACTAAGTTGGGCAATGAGAAAGCCATATTTGCTTGCCCGCCCCTAGGGCACACACGCAAACAGGGCAGCCACGTTAAGACAATAGGAATCCGACAATCGGACGTCGGTGTTTTAAGAGTATGAACCTGTCCAACACTTGGGGCTAATGGCGACGCGCGAGTATTAAAAATGATATTCCGTGCATTCAGTTTGTCCATCGAGTTTCTCACAGCACCTAAGCCGGGATGCCGTGAACGGGGGATAGGGATGGCGTTGTGTTTCATCACGGTGTCAAGGAATGGTTGGGTGTGTCGTGTTGATCGTGTCAACATGTGCGAACGTGTCAGCTATGACAATTCTCTCTTTGTTTTTTTTTAAATGGTTTATTAGCCCGTGCATCTGTTTGAACAGAAAATTATTGTTAAAAAAACAACAAATAAATAAGTGATAAAACATGACATTTCGGATAAGCGTTAAATAAATTGTTAAATCAGTTTGGCGTAGTATGATCATATTACATTTTTAAATTACAATAAACTGCCTTGAAATCTTGTTTACAGAAATAAATAAAGATACTAGGTTGTAGTTCAAGTAATTCGTATCCATGAAACGGTAAAGTTATAAGTCTGAGGCAGTAACGATTACAGGAAGAATATTTTGTATGGAAATGAGATTACGCTAGGGAATAAAAATACAGGAATGAGCTTCTCCACTACAGAACATAAAAGAGTAAGAAAGAACTAAAATTTGCATTATGCTGCAAAATCTCATATTTGTGTTGCTGGTGCGAAGAATCCTGTCTCGATTTTCAAAACGCTGCCGTAAAGTTACAAGTCACGTTAGAGTTACATACCCCTTATGTCCAACGTCAGGTTTTCTTTTCCAGTAATTTAATTTTAAAAAATAAATAAAAATCAACAACACCCCCCCCCGGAAAGTGTCAAGTAATACCTTCAATGTTTAAATACACTCAGGCCAATGTCAAAGTTTTCACTTGAACGTTGTTACTATAATGTTGACGCAGAACGTTGACAGGAAATTTCAGTCAATTACTATGAAAACTGCGTGATTACATTCATTGAATTTTAGAATTTCAAGAAAATAATATTGGTTAGTTGCTGCTACTAATTTCTTTGCCGGGATTACCCAGCAGTACGAAAATGGAGGAAGTCAGATTGCTCAGCACATGAGTGAAGTGCCAACAATGAGATATTAACCCGAATCTTTGTTTCGTTAAAGTTTGAATCATTTCAACTAACTCAACCTTGAGGTCTAGAGCAGTGGTTCTCAACCTTGAGGTCTAGGGCAGTGTTTCTCAGCCTTTAGGTCTAGAGACTTATATTTCACAATCGCATTAGGAAGTCTATCAAATAAAATAAAAAATTAGTTCTACCTGCCATCTCGTTGTTTGGGGTATACGAAAAGCGCTTTCCCTAATCTCAGTGGCGGTATCAGCTAGTATATTGGACAGTGGCGGTATCAGCTAGTATATTGCTCACAATTTCTATAAAAGCTTATTGATTTTTAAGTAATAAAAATAATTTGAACACTTATATAGCGCAGTACCCAAGCAAATACTGCATGTTATTTCTAAATAAACTGATATCATTGTAATGTGAATTTATTTACTTATGTAACATTTTATGAATTGCTGATGAAATATTTTACTTTTTACTTTAAAATATTTCAAATTCTAGCCATTAAAAAAAGATGTATGATTATTGAAGTACTAGTTCTAGTCAAGCTCAACAAAATAATCAAACGTCTGCAAATACTTAGTTGGCAGTTAGTGGGTTAAGAACTTAAAAATATATTTTTTTACCACGTTTTTTAAAACTCACTTTCGTTCCTGTTTGTCTGTCCACAATTTTTCAAATCTGCCAACGTAATATTAAACCAGTTCTGATGGTACTAGAGATCTCAAAATTTTATCACAGATAGATCTTGGAGGACAATGCATTGAATCAAAATTTCAGATCGATCGAATGTACCGTTATTAAATTATTGAACTTTTTAGTTTATATATATATAAGCATATGTATTATCCGTCTGCCCTTGTTTACATTACATTCACGTGCCGAGTTCACGCCAACCCCGACCACATCAAACATGTTTAACATCAAGGGGATATCAGTCATTTCCAGTCTGTAAATGTTTGTCGGGCAATGCGTATTATATTTGAACATAATCAATACTTCAAAACTCACCATAGCATACACTTAGACTAAAAAGAATAAAATAAATAGAAGTAAAAAAAAGATTTTTAAAAAGCACGTTTTTATAAGCAGAATAAAAACAAGTAAATAATTTTTTTTCCACAGAATTGTGAAGGAAAAATCTTTTTCTGGATTGATAAAAATTTCAAACGTATATGCTTAAGTACTATGATGTAATATGGGGCCGTCCATAAATGACGTCACGCACCTAGAGGGGGGGGAGGGGGTCACACTTTTGTGATGATGCGTGACGAGGGGGAGGGAGGGGGGTTGAAGAAATGTGACGTCACATCAAAAGTGTAACTATAAATAAAACTTCCACTGAAATATTTGGTCGCTTACAATTTATTTAATGATTATTATTATTTTTATTATTTTTTTTTAAAATCAGCGCTTTTTAATGTGCCGATCGGTAGGCCATCAGACGCTGGTTGGCGTAAGCTATCAAGACACGAAAATTAAATCTAATTATAATCCTTAAGTTTGAGAATCCACAAGATAACATATGAAATTGTTACACTGCGTCGTTTGATGTTGACATCAAAGCATTTGTGATGTAACCGCAGCTCAGTTTGTTTTTATCATGACAGGAGTCGTCGAATTTTTTTTGCCAGTTACCCCAAAATATACAAGTTTATGTGTGCTTTACACCCCCCCAACCCCCCGACTCTAAATTTTGCTCACATGACTCGGGGATTTGGGGGAGCGTCGTTAGCCCCCCCCCCGAAAATGCTAGTGGTGAGTTTTACAAGCATGACAAGTGTCTAAAAATGATCTGAATAGGATTATGTGTAGATATTTTAAGTCAAAACGACTTGGAATATCCTTTTTCTTTAAAAGGCGAGGGGGAAATCTATTTGATAGAATTAAAAACGTTTTAAGTTTGATATAATTGTTCGTTTGGTTTTTGGTCAAACTCCCCTGCCCATTCTAGTCTTCTAGATCAGTGCTTCTCAAAGTGGTTGTCCGCGGACCGGTGCCGGTCCGTGGGCCATCCGCTGCCGGTCCACAGATGTTCTCCAAAAAAAAAGGATAGAAAAAATTGTCAGTGCAAGGAAAATAGTGCACCAGTCCCTGGTGCAATGGAAAAAAATTCCTGCTGGTCCGCAATACTAAAAAGTTTGAGAAGCACTGTTCTAGATATAATGGTAAATGAGCCCATTTAAAATTAGTCAAGTATTCATTAACTTTATTGAATGCACCAAATTCTTGACATCGCAATTCGAGAGGAGCACAAAACAACTTTTCTTCTTAGCTCAGTTTTTAATGCATTAATTTTAAATATCACAGAAAGGATACGTGATACAGACAAGTCATGTGGATTAAGATTATTGTCACTCGTGTCAATATAAATGAAAGTAGGGTAGATTTAGGTGTCTTCGTATAGTACGTAGGTAAGAGATCTACATAGTTGTCAATTTTAAAAAAAAATACATTTTCTGGAATGAACCGGTTCAAAAATGGGCATATGTTCCAAGCTTTCACGTACACATGATGTATTTTAATATATCTAGGGGATTGTAGTGGATGTTATATGTCCCAAATGAGTCTGCATTACCCCCAAGAATTCCCTTTTTGACCCCAGATGAGGTTATTTACCTCTGTTCGCCGACCTCTTTCTTACATTTCAAAAATGTTATTTTTAAATAATTTGTTTTTCTAAACAAAGACGTTAATCGTGATGATTAATAGTCAATGTTTAATTTGTATGTATTAAAATAAAATATAATCTAAGGATGTTAACACAGTTCGTTTTCTGAAGGCCGGTTAAACGTTTTTAAAAAATGATTCACGCGGGTTACGATATTACAATGTAGATCTTCATTAAATAAATAAAAATATATAAATTTAAATGACAATAAAAGTGATTTGAAACTTGAAACATACTTATTTTCAAATAGAAAATAAAGTTGTTTTTTTTTGGGGGGGGGGAAGGGGGGGGTCAAAGATTTGTGACGTATCTTTTAGAGGGGGGGGGTCGAGGTTTTTGTGACGACGTGTGACGAGGGGGGGAGGGGGTAAAAAATCGGCCAAAAATCGCGTGACGTCATTTATGGACGGCCCCTATGACTAAAAAACGTGGGCGGGCGCTTTTTAGGCGTTTGGCTAAAATGATTAGGGTTTTACAAATGACGAGTAAGAAAATGAGTGAATTGAATTAGTCAAGCCTGAGAAGCGCCCGCCTCACGTTTTTAGTCATATTACATCATAGTACTTGAGCATATAAGTTTGAAATTTTTATCAATCCAGAAAAAGATTTTTCCTTCACAATCCTGTGAATTTTTTAAAATTATTTTCTTCTTTTTAGTCCGCTTATAAAAACGTGGTTTTTAAAATATTTTTTTTACTTTGGTCAAATACAATTATGTCTTTCATTATTTAATTATCATCGCTTTGTTTTAATTGCTCGAAAGATTTGGCCCAAAGCTGATTTAAAAGAAAGACGTATGGGGGGGGGAAGGGGAGGGGGACAGACCTCCCATGCACCCCCACCCCCATGCGTCACTGGTCACGATTCTATTCATGACTAGCAGAGTGTTAAATATAAAGTGTTAATTTTCTCAATGATTAAAGAGTCATTTTGGTAAATGACATTTTCGAGTGAATTTCCAAAATGTATTTCTCAAGACCACAATGGATTCTGTCACGGGGCACTGGTTCAGTGTGAATTTTTTTATATTTTTTTTAAAATACATTTGTGCCAATTTTAATAGAATAAATACCTGGAGCCTCAACATGTATCCCATAAATCTTAGTTGCACATTGACTCTCTGACGTGTAGTTAGCTGTAACGGTTACAGAGGATATTTTCTTTCAGATTTGATTTGTATTGCGTAACATAGGTTAATAACCCATGCCAGTAATATTAGACTGATCTAGAAATTCTAGGTTATGTAGCGTATAAAATTTAGCGCTTCATCAACGGAGGTAAAATATAATTTCCTTTATGTGCATTCTTTTCCGCACGGAATAAAACCAAGTCCGCGGAATTAGTGACTGATATTGCGCGATGTTGAACCCTGGCCCGCTTGCAACAGAAGACAAGAAAACTTCATTTGCCAAATATTATTATTACAGACTGAAAAAATAAACAACAAGAATTTGAGCTATACATTACCAGCTGATGAATGAATTGTCGTCAACAATGTATGAACTTTCTATGTTTTTATATCTACATAATGATTAGCACTAGAAGTTTAACTTTAAACACAAGCTCATTGCCAATGACAATACATGCAAACGATAAATATCTGTCAAACCTTATGATTTTTTTTTAAAATAATGGTCGATCGTTTAAAAGTTTACCTTTGATTGAAAACAAACCACATGCATTCATCATTTTGACAATTTATGTATAGGTTTAAGCCACGTTTTGTGAATATAAATTTAGTGTTAGCTAAATAAATCTATTGTGGGATGTCGATTGTTAGTTTTAGCGTTAAAATTGTAAGTGTATAAAAATAAGTTAATCATATCTGGTACTTCGTACTTCGGTCCTACACAAAAGTTGTTTTAGAGATGGTCAGAACCAATGGCTAGCTGTGAAATACAGTGATTGAAAAATACCGCTGTGGATACACATATCTTTAAAAAAAATAACTTGAATTCTGAATAGCTTAATATCAACTGAATCGAAAAGAATGAAAATTGTTTTATATTCCTAATTTTAAATTTAGGGACTGTTCAATCATAATTTAAATAATCAGAAAAGATGCTATTCAATAACTAGCCTTATAGGACCTACTTTTAGCCATTTCCAGCAGTTGATAATAATTGAAATATTAACCACCCCCACCCCGATAGATATTTCATTTTATTTTTTTCTATATTTTTTTCTTTTGAGTGTGGACTTTGGTGGTGGCCTTGAAAAACACAGATATAACGCGTACTCAGACATTTAATTGTATTTATCACTTGAGGCATTTAACTGTATCCATCACTTGAGGCATTTAACTATATCCATCTCTTGGGGCATTTAACTATATCCATCTCTTGATGCATTTAACTATATCCATCTCTTGGGGCATTTAACTATATCCATGTTTTGACGATGACTATATATATTATAAATTCCCCCAGCACCATCACCACCCCACAACTTCGTTGTTTATATCCATTCCCTTACCACCATTCCCTTACCACCATTCCCTTACCACCATTCCTTACCACCATTCCCTTACCACCATTCCCTTACCACCATTCCCTTACCACCATTCCCTTACCACCATTCCCTTACCACCATTCCCTTACCACCATTCCCTTACCACCATTCCCTTACCACCATTCCCTTACCACCATTCCCTTACCACCATTCCCTTACCACCATTCCCTTACCACCATTCCCTTACCACCATTCCCTTACCACCATTCCCTTACCACCATTCCCTTACCACCATTCCCTTTCCACCATTCCCTTACCACCATTCCCTTACCACCATTCCCTTACCACCATTCTCTTCCCCGCTTCACAACACCCCCCAACCACCATTCTCTTCCCCGCTTCACAACACCCCCCAACCACCATTCTCTTCCCCGCTTCACAACACCCCCCAACCACCATTCTCTTCCCCACTTCACAACACCCCCCAACCACCATTCTTTTCCCCGCTTCACAACACCCCCCAACCACCATTCTCTTCCCCGCTTCACAACACCCCCCCCAACCGCCCCACACACAGTAGCTACCCGTAAGCAGCGTTATCAGTCGTCGAACACTAAAACATTTTTAATCCCCAGGAATTAAGAAAATCGAGCCGATTAAAGAGCCGGCCAGACGGCTTGTAAACAGCATTGAGCCGACGGTTCCGTTAAACGTTATGGGGGTCACCAAATACAGGAATAAACAAGAAAGGGGAGAAAAAAATCAGCAGAGGGAAAAAACGATTTTCGTAATGGAAGCGTTGTATCCACTGTTATCCCTTTGTTTGACGGCCGGGGATGTGGCTGAAAAAAACTGTTTTGATTTTTAAAGTCGTTTGAATAGAAACAGGGATTAGTTCATTGTTGACAAGTTTGGCGATAAATCCATTAAGATCGCCCAACCGAGGCTTGCTTTCGGTGTTTATCAGTCTAAGTTTCAGATTCACCGCTTAGAACAACTCCCCTCTTCCCCGTGGAGGAAAAAAACTTGCGTTTCTTCTTATCCATTTATTTCATTATTGCACTTTGTTAATTTGAGAAGTCTACAGATGTCGACCACTAGTGAACAGTCATAATAATATGTTTTAAAGAAAATAGTTTTGAATTCAAAATCCTCTTCTTAAAGATGGCTTAGTAAAAATGTGGAAGGCTTCATATTACTTTAAAATCAAACTAAGCAGACAACAGAAACTGATTTGAGAATTAGGTAAACTGAAATTACATCGGAAAGAATGTTTGGTTTCCAGGCCAATTGAAAGGTTGATGTGTGATGTCGTGTTTAGCATGAATATATATCTTTATAATAAATTGTATCCAGTTATAATCTATAGATATCATCATCAACATACATAATTCCCGTAATGGTTGTAATGCAGTTAGGTTCAATAGTGCGCACCAAAAAGTACTGCACCAAATCTAACTCTTTTCGAACGTTCCGCATAAAATTTTTCAATATGATAATAAATGAATCAAATAAAAATAAATTAAATAAATAAAAGTTCGGTATTACGTTATTTTTTTAATCTGATGTGTATTTATTTTGAAAACATCCGTCATTTTTGACGGGTGATACGCTAATATATATATAATTTCCTTAAATGAGTATGTGCAAATGAGAACGGCGAATGACCCTCGCTGGGGTCAACTAATCACAGTTAACGGTTGGCAAGCGAAGGTAGTGGAGGGGTGGGGCATGTCTTGAGAACAGCAATGATTTTTACATTCATATTTCGTTGTTCCTTCACAGAGTACATGTATTTCGTAGTGTATTGGTGATTACATCCGCCTGACATGCGATTAGGTTCTAGCCCCAGTGGCAACATTCAATTTAAAAAAAATGATTATGCACTTTTCGTAGCGAACATAAACACCGCTTCGCATGCATTTCACGAAAAAAAAAGCTTCTTTCAATGTTATAACAATTCCTTCATCAGGTTTCTATCGGCTGCATATTTCTGGGAAAAGATCGTAGACGAAGTTGTTGCTCTCCAACTTGGCTACATGGCTATAATATTTGTTTCTCAACATTGGGATAACTTCGGCGACGAGCTTTCCGTTGTTCTAAGTGACGGAAACATATTCATACACTCTCAACAATACACTCAGTACATGAATACTTCAGGAGACTATGGTGGCAAAGCAGAAATTATTGCTATGTCCGAAATACTTCCAAAAATGCTTCGGCGGTCCACCTACGTTCACTCGCTCTGTTCCCATTTGTTCGTGCTACTATTGGTGTCTTTTCTCCCCCTCCCTTTTCTTCTTTGCCCTATCTATGAGTAAGTTTGCGGCGTATGCTACGCCGCGGGTCGTATCTAGTATATTTTATTGCTAATCAACTATGGTTGGTCGTATTTCTCGGTAAAGTATACTTATATTTATAGCATGAATGATACTGTGTGCATACTTATATTTATAACATGGATGATACTGTGTGTATACTTATATTTATAGCATGAATGATACTGTGTGTATACTTATATTTATAACATGAATGATACTGTGTGTATACTTATATTTATAACATGAATGATACTGTGTGTATACTTATATTTATAACATGAATGATACTGTGTGTATACTTATATTTATAACATGAATGATACTGTGTGTATACTTATATTTATAGCATGAATGATACTGTGTGTATACTTATATTTATAACATGAATGATACTGTGTGTATACTTATATTTATAACATGGATGATACTGTGTGTATACTTATATTTATAACATGAATGATACTGTGTGTATACTTATATTTATAACATGAATGATACTGTGTGTATACTTATATTTATAGCATGAATGATACTGTGTGTATACTTATATTTATAACATTATGATACTGTGTGTATACTTATATTTATAGCATGAATGATACTGTGTGTATACTTATATTTATAACATGAATGATACTGTATGTATACTTATATTTATAGCATGAATGATACTGTGTGTATACTTATATTTATAACATGAATGATACTGTATGTATACTTATATTTATAACATGAATGATACTGTGTGTATACTTATATTTATAGCATGAATGATACTGTGTGTATACTTATATTTATAACATTATGATACTGTGTGTATACTTATATTTATAACATTATGATACTGTGTGTATACTTATATTTATAACATGAATGATACTGTGTGTATACTTATATTTATAACATTATGATACTGTGTGTATACTTATATTTATAACATTATGATACTGTATGTATACTTATATTTATAACATGAATGATACTGTGTGTATACTTATATTTATAACATGAATGATACTGTGTGTATACTTATATTTATAGCATGAATGATACTGTGTGTATACTTATATTTATAACATGAATGATACTGTATGTATACTTATATTTATAGCATGAATGATACTGTGTGTATACTTATATTTATAACATGAATGATACTGTATGTATACTTATATTTATAACATGAATGATACTGTGTGTATACTTATATTTATAGCATGAATGATACTGTGTGTATACTTATATTTATAACATTATGATACTGTGTGTATACTTATATTTATAACATTATGATACTGTGTGTATACTTATATTTATAACATGAATGATACTGTGTGTATACTTATATTTATAACATGAATGATACTGTGTGTATACTTATATTTATAGCATGAATGATACTGTGTGTATACTTATATTTATAACATGAATGATACTGTGTGTATACTTATATTTATAGCATTATGATACTGTGTGTATACTTATATTAATAGCATGAATGATACTGTGTGTATACTTATATTTATAACATTATGATACTGTGTGTATACTTATATTTATAACATTATGATACTGTGTGTATACTTATATTTATAACATGAATGATACTGTGTGTATACTTATATTTATAACACTATGATACTGTGTGTATACTTATATTTATAGCATTATGATACTGTGTGTATACTTATATTTATAACATTATGATACTGTGTGTATACTTATATTTATAACATTATGATACTGTGTGTATACTTATATTTATAACATTATGATACTGTGTGTATACTTATATTTATAACATTATGATACTGTGTGTATACTTATATTTATAACATGAATGATACTGTGTGTATACTTATATTTATAACATGAATGATACTGTGTGTATACTTATATTTATAACACTATGATACTGTGTGTATACTTATATTTATAGCATTATGATACTGTGTGTATACTTATATTTATAACATTATGATACTGTGTGTATACTTATATTTATAACATTATGATACTGTGTGTATACTTATATTTATAACATTATGATACTGTGTGTATACTTATATTTATAACATTATGATACTGTGTGTATACTTATATTTATAACATGAATGATACTGTGTGTATACTTATATTTATAACATTATGATACTGTGTGTATACTTATATTTATAGCATTATGATACTGTGTGTATACTTATATTTATAACATTATGATACTGTGTGTATACTTATATTTATAACATGAATAATACTGTGTGTATACTTATATTTATAACATTATGATACTGTGTGTATACTTATATTTATAACATTATGATACTGTGTGTATACTTATATTTATAACATTATGATACTGTGTGTATACTTATATTTATAACATTATGATACTGTATGTATACTTATATTTATAACATGAATGATACTGTGTGTATACTTGTATTTATAGCATGAATGATACTGTGTGTATACTTATATTTATAACATGAATGATACTGTGTGTATACTTATATTTATAACATGAATGATACTGTGTGTATACTTATATTTATAACATTATGATACTGTGTGTATACTTATATTTATAACATTATGATACTGTGTGTATACTTATATTTATAACATGAATGATACTGTGTGTATACTTATATTTATAACATTATGATACTGTGTGTATACTTATATTTATAACATTATGATACTGTGTGTATACTTATATTTATAGCATTATGATACTGTGTGTATACTTATATTTATAGCATGAATGATACTGTGTGTATACTTATATTTATAGCATGAATGATACTGTGTGTATACTTATATTTATAACATGAATGATACTGTGTGTATACTTATATTTATAACATGAATGATACTGTGTGTATACTTATATTTATAACATGAATGATACTGTGTGTATACTTATATTTATAGCATGAATGATACTGTGTGTATACTTATATTTATAGCATGAATGATACTGAGATGCAGTTTCTTTAATGGTACACTATAACACCTTCAGTTCGTTACTTTTTTAATGGGTCTAGATATTTTTATCTCGTGATTGTATTGTGTGTGATGATTATTGAAATCCTTTTCTAGCGGTTGAGTGGCCTAATGTATTCGCTCCTGCATTGTTGATTTCCCAAAATGACTCTGTTTAACTATTTTATCAAAGTCACTCCTGGCCTGTTCATAGTATAAGGGAAGTGGCTCTAGCTCCGAGAATGACCAATTAACATTCCCTAATCCTTTTGTATGAATCACCGAGTAATCTCCCCCCACTTTTATGGCATTGTGTATGACGCCGAGTAAAACAAGGAGAGAAAAACAAATCTGATAGGGGTTCTGTAATCCACAGCAAGTCTGTAATCTGAATGTAAAATATGCCAGGAAAATATCTCTGGCAAGATTGCACAGCTCACCACGTCGGGTTGTGAAACAGATTGGAAAAAGTGGTTCGAGTGGCTCTTCCAGAAACCTGTCATACGGTTGACAAGACAAGCTTCTCCAACTCGTAACACGGCTAATCATGGCCGTGAATGTACCGTCTGGTAGACGCGACGAGTTTTTTAGATTTGTGTATTACTTCTACCGTTTTAAATAGCTCTCACCGCAACGGTTGTTGACACACGATCGGGGGCAGTATAGATGTCACTTGGCAGAAAATAAGGAGTTGAATGGCTCCATAATTCAGGTCGATATCCTTCATTAGAAGACCTATCATCGAAATTTTATTTCATTAGTTTAAGGCCCGTGCCGTTACTTTGGCTTTGATTAAAAAATAAATTTAAAAATCTGCGAATCAAATTTACGTATTAATTAGTAAAACTTATTAAAAAATAAATATTGATATTTTCAAGTTTTACACTCAGACATCATTCTCTGCTTACTCATTGTCTTGCTCTTTCTACCTTTAAGCAAAATGCGCTAACCGAATCACGCAATAAATGAGATCGTATGCTAACACCGGCAGGAAAAACAGCTCTCTGAAACTTAAGTTTGAAAAATCAACAGTCGATCGTGATGAGGACAAAAGGCGTGCCGCTCCGTGGCCCGGATCATATTGTTACCGTACGGTATTACTTTAGTCTTGAGGCCCTACGGCTTCGAAAACATTCACGGCCGGGTCGCCATTTTGGCACTACGGGTGTGTGAGAAAGACACACAAAGCGATATTAGACAAGTGGTTGACACAGAGAACTGGCGTAAAACTTGGGGAAATAGACTTTGTGCGGTTTTAAAACGGAATACGATGACCTGGTCTTGTGAAAGGGTGTAAAGGAGATCGGTGGAAGAATGGGAAAGAAAGGGCGCGAGGTGGGGGTAGTGAAGCTTAACACGAAGGGATGTTTAATACTCGGAGATAACGAATCTAGGAGACGGTTCCAATGTCTGAGAGACGTGCGGGAGATAGAAGCCTGGCTCAACCCAAGCGATGCCAAGGGTTTCGTGTACCCTGTGGCACCAGGGTGGGGAGTCGAGTGGAAATATTTGCACCCTAAGGCGGCTTAATTAGGGCGAATGTCTGCTATAGAAACAAGCTGGAGTGCGTGGTAAAAGCCGGCGTGTTGGCCGCGGGTTTACGGCACAGTTTTGTGAAAACAGACAGATACACGCTCGAAACACTGAAGTCAAATACGAGCCGGAAACACGAGCTGATGGGTTTTGTTAGAGCATTTTAAGTGGCATCAGCCGGTAAGGGCAGGTGCCGATAACTCTTAAACAATATTTACACCTAACCAAGCAAGTGCACTTTTGTTCTTGTCTTTTATAAATGAACCCCCCCCCCTCCAACACCAACATGGATTGACTGTTAAAGATCTACATATATTTGGATTTCTTTTGGCCGAGTTTTGAGGATGTTACACTGTGTGAATTCAAGATTTGGATTCAGGGTGGAATAACGACGATTCAGGGTGGAATAACGACGATTCAGGGTGGAATAACGACGATTCAGGGTGGAATAACGACGATTCAGGGTGGAATAACGACGATTCAGGGGGGAATAACGACGATTCAGGGGGGAATAACGACGATTCAGGGTGGAATAACGACGATTCAGGGTGGAATAACGACGATTCAGGGGGGAATAACGACGATTCAGGGGGGAATAACGACGATTCAGGGTGGAATAACGACGATTCAGGGTGGAATAACGACGATTCAGGGTGGAATAACGACGATTCAGGGTGGAATAACGACGATTCAGGGTGGAATAACGACGATTCAGGGGGGAATAACGACGATTCAGGGTGGAATAATGACGATTCAGGGGGGAATAACGACGATTCAGGGTGGAATAACGACGCATTTTAGGTCATGTGTAACGGAGAAGAGCACCGAGAAATAACGTCCCTTGCCCCTTAATAAAACAAACATTTAGAGCTGCATTCTATCTGCTATTTTAAGACTTATTTGGGTGAACAATCGTGTTTGCTGTATTGTTAAATTCGGTAAAATTAATATGTACTAGAGTTCTATTTGCATGACCAGGAACTAGTTAATAAAACTTTATTTATAGCCATTATAACGGAAAAAAAATTTCAAAACATAATGTGATTGTAATATTTTTTTAATTTTTACCATTGAAGTCTACAAAGGACCTTTTTGTGGCTTTAAAGGGAAAAAAAACAATTTCGAAAAAGCTGTTACAAAAAACACAACAGAATGTCCAAAAATAGTAAATGTAACATTGCTGTATTTATATATTGTTATGTTTAATATAAAAAAAACTAGATACGCCCCGCGTCGTAGCATACGCCGCATACTTGCTCATGGATAGTGAAAAGAAAAGGGGAGGGGGAACAACGGACACAAACTAATTCACAAAGAAATCAAAACAAGGTGAGGTAACGTCAGTGGGGAGAACTACCGACGCATTGTTGGTCTCGAGACTTCGCACTGAGGTCATCTACCTGCCCACCACTCTTCCCCACCTTAGCTTGCCAACCATAAACTGTGATTGGCCTACCCTATTGAGGGTCAGCTATGTTCACAAAAAGGTTGAAAAAGAATGGACACAAACACACATTTTCAAAAATTAAAAAATAATTTTTCACAGGGGCTGGAACACAGGACCTTTCGCGTGTAAGGCTGACGTGATAACCACTACACTACGAATCACGTTATTCTGTAAAGGAACAACACAAGAACCATTGTTGCCCCTCTCTCCTCCATCTCCGCTTTCCAAACCATAAACTGATTGTTTGACCCCAGCGAGGGTCATTCGTCATGCTTATTTGAACCTACTCGCTTTGTTGAATTATATATATAGATAGTTTTCAAATCTATACAAAATTCATTACACGAGTTGATAAATTTTCAATTCAAATATTCACTAACATTAAAGTATGTAAGTATAAAAAGCCTTAAAAATGAAAGTAATATAGACACTGCGACCCCGTTAAGTCGCGGTCTTTTGGGTCTAAATTTATGTTATCGCGACTTAGGTTAAAAGCGATTTATCGTCACTTAGTACAGATTTCAGTGTAAAAACTTATTGAACGATAAAAAGGATGCACATGAAGCATGTTTTCTTCCCTATAACATTTATTTTTTAAAAAAAATTAAGCTTATACTCGCGTAAATCAATACATATCCTGGTACACTTGTTTTAATCCAATATATTAGCAGAACTTTAATCACCAAAATTATAGAAAAATAGGTAATTGTTTATAACTGATGCTTTGTAGCAAGCGAATGTTAATTTCAAGAATCCGTATCACTTTTTTAAATCCTTAATTACGTTTAAAAAAAACAATTATACTCATTATAAAAGTTATTTCTCTGAAGAAATCATACGTAAGTATTATTAATTGCTATGTTACATCGAAAAATTTGGGAGCAATGTAATAATAATAAAGTCTGTCCCCTCTTCCCACAGTAGCCGTTTGATGTAATTATTGGTTGGTGAAATTCAGGTAAAAAATCGCCATAATGATGATCCACTAGGGACCCTGGGACCAATGGCGTAACAACGGCTTGGCATTGGGGCAGTTGCCAAAGACGCCGGCCTGCGCAGTTCAAAAGGACGCCGTTAAATCTCTAAATTTTAAATTTTATTTAAATATAAAGGGTGCCACAAAAATTAATTTGCCAAGGGCGTCTAAAACCCAGTTACGCCTCTGCCTGGGACTCACATGCAGCAATCATTGTTCCCATACTAAAAAAAATATTACCGGAAATAATTAACCCCATCTGGTTCCCTAGCACCCAAATATTAATAATTAAAACACCCGACTGTGCATTTAGTAGACTCCCTGATAATGAAGACCTCGATTAGATGACTAGCACGTCAACAAGTTTGCCGGTAGGCTAGTTAAGGGAGAGCGATTAGCCCCGAACCTGTCAGTCTGGAAGTGGTATCATGGGGACCAATGAAAGACTGGATGTAAATTAACGTACGGCTCCCAAACTGACTTGAGATCAGATCACTGTTTAAACACAGCGTTCAAACACGTGTTTGGTCGTCATACCAAATAAAGATCACAGGCTTTCATGAGCTCGGCTGTGGCATGCACCTAACGAACCGCTGTTTACAAACTAGGAGATCATTTTTACATTTAGCGGAATCAGCGGCTAATACACATTAAGGGTGTGTGTGGGTTGGGGGGGGTGAGTGGAGAAGGATATGAAGGGGTAATCGGGCCCGAAAATAGGGGGAGTTTGACCAAAAGCTTTAGGTGTTGGCATGACGCTGACGGGGTATATCGGGAGCTATGTCGCAATTAGCCGTGTTATAACCAGACGACTCACCTGGGTGACGTTTTTTGGAGAATGTGCAAAATGGCCCGGATTATCAACAGTAAACATTTTTATTCATCGGGGTAAACCGCATGATACGCCAAGTCTTTTTTGATAAAGGTCACGTGGTCAAGTGGTTCTTACAAGTTTATTTTATGTTGGCTTTAAAGAAGCAAATTCAAAATAAACAAAATACACATTAGAACTCGGAACTGAAATAGCCAAGTAAGAAAACGTAAATTTCGGTCAATAATGTTCACAACATGAGGGAGTTCTATTTGGTTGGTTCAAACGTTATCAATGTAGTGTGAAACTTTGTCTATATGGTGGGTTGGTACGTTATCAATATAGTGTGAAACTTTGTCTATGTGGTGGGTTGGTACGTTATCAATGTAGTGTGAAACTTTGTCTATATGGTGGGTTGGAACGTTATCAATATAATGTGAAACTTTGTCTATATGGTGGGTTTGTACGTTATCAATATAGTGTGAAACTTTGTCTATATGGTGGGTTGGTACGTTATCAATGTAGTGTGAAACTTTGTCTATATGGTGGGTTGGAACGTTACCAATATAGTGTGAAACTTTGTCTATATGGTGGGTTGGTACGTTATCAATATAGTGTGAAACTTTGTCTATTTGGTGGGTTGGAACGTTACCAATATAGTGTGAAACTTTGTCTATTTGGTGGGTTGGTACGTTATCTATATAGTGTGAAACTTTGTATAAATGGTAGTTTGGTAATTTTGTGAGAAACTTGCAGTGAGTAAGCAGACATGTAATAAATGTTATCACTAACTACAAAAATATTAGAAGCCGAAAAAAAGTGTGTGTGTGTGTTATTTGGAAATATTGTGTGTGTTGGGTGTTTGAATGTCATGACGCCCTCTCAACTCCTTCAAATGTCATGACGCCCTCTCAACTCCTTCAAATGTCACGACGCCCTCTCTACTCCTTCAAATGTCATGACGCCCTCTCTACTCCTTCAAATGTCATGACGCCCTCTCTACTCCTTCAAATGTCATGACGCCCTCTCTACTCCTTCAAATGTCATGACGCCCTCTCTACTCCTTCAAAAGTCATGACGCCCTCTCTACTCCTTCAAATGTCATGACGCCCTCTCTACTCCTTCAAATGTCATGACGCCCTCTCTACTCCTTCAAATGTCATGACGCCCTCTCTACTCCTTCAAATGTCATGACGCCCTCTCTACTCCTTCAAATGTCATAATGCCCTCTCTACTCATTCAAAGGTCATGACGCCCTCTCTACTCATTCAAATGTCATGACGCCCTCTCTACTCCTTCAAATGTCATGACGCCCTCTCTACTCCTTCAAATGTCATGAAGCCCTCTCTACTCCTTCAAATGTCATGACGCCCTCTCTACTCCTTCAAATATCATGACGCTCTCTCTACTCCTTCAAATGTCATGACGCCCTCTCTACTCCTTCAAATGTCATGACGCCCTCTCTACTCCTTCTAACGTCATGACGCCCTCTCTACTCCTTCAAATGTCATGACGAACTATCTACTCCTTCAAATGTCATGACGCCCTCTCTACTCCTTCAAATGTCATGACGCCCTCTTTACTCCTTCAAATGTCATGACGACCTATTTACTCCTTCAAATGTCATGACGCCCTCTCTACTGCTTCAAATGTCATGAAGACCTCTCTACTCCTTCAAATGTCATGACGCCCTCTCTACTCCTTCAAATGTCATGACGCCCTCTCTACTCCTTCAAATGTCATGACGCCCTCTCTACTCCTTCAAATGTCATTACACCCTCTCTACTCCTTCTAACGTCATGACGCCCTCTCTACTCCTTCAAATGTCATGACGAACTATCTACTCCTTCAAATGTCATGACGCCCTCTCTACTCCTTCAAATGTCATGACGCCCTCTTTACTCCTTCAAATGTCATGACGACCTCTATTCCTTCAAATGTCTTGACGCCCTCTCTACTCCTTCAAATGTCATGACGCCCTCTCTACTCCTTCAAATGTCATGACGCCCACTCTTATCCTTCAAATTTCATGACGACCTCTCTACTCCTTCAAATGTCATTACGAGCTCTCTACTCCTTGAAATTTCATGACGCCCTCTCTACAGCTTCAAATGTCATGACGCCGTCTCTACTCCTTCAAATGTCATGACGACTATCTTCTCCTTCAAATGTCATGACGACCTCTATTCCTTCAAATGTCATGACACCCTCTCCGTTTCTTCTATTGTCATGACGCCCTCTCTACTCCTTCAAATGTCATGACGCCCACTCTTATCCTTCAAATTTCATGACGACCTCTCTACTCCTTCAAATGTGATGACGCCCTCTCAACTCCTTCAAATGTCATGACGACCTATCTTCTGCTTCAAATATCGTGACGACCGCTATTCCTTCAAATGTCATGACGCCCTCTCTACTTCTTCAAATGTCATGATGACCTCTCTACTCCTTCAAATGTCATGACGACGTCTCTACTCCTTCAAATGTCATGTCGCCCTTTCTACTCCTTCAAATGTCATTACGAGCTCTCTGTTAACCTCTATGTTTAGGTGGATTGTACCTTGCTCTCCGCTACACACAACATACACAAGAGATGACACAAGTCTGTTTAACAATGCAATGTTTATTCTGCTATACACAACTGTACAAACTGGCTGTCTGCCTTGACATCAAATACATCTGTATATAACTGGCTGTATGCTCAAGCATGCCCTCGGTCCGACTCGACCGCTTCTGGGCCCATGCTCAAGTCCTCTTCAGATCTACGTAAATACACAAAGTTTCCAAGTCCCCTCGGTCCGACCCGACCGCTTCTGGGCGACGTTAAACTCAACTCTGTGTTACTGCAACCTTGCAGCTCCCCGGTCTACCCTGACCGGTCTGACCGCACAACACTGTGCGAACTACCCAACTCTCTGCAACTCGTCTCGACTACTCTCTTATAAACCCCCCCAACTGGTCTCAACTGACCCTGGCGTGTCCTCTGGTCATGTCCCTGACATATCCCGTGTGACCAGAAGTTCACTCAGACATCACTAGACATTATTCCCGTGATAGGAGTTCATACCCGTCAACAACGCCTTGACCCGACTCCAACACTGGCTCACAACAATCTCACAACAATCTCACAACAATCTCACAACAATCATTCGCAGTGATTCTCATACCCTGACATATCCCCCCTCTTCCGTTAGATTCTACTTACGGGTAGAATCTCACAATACAACAAAGTCAGGGCATGGAATCACTGCACATTACAATTACAATAATATAATACATCATGTATTAATATCTTTAAAAATAATTATATACACAACATTGCATGAAAAAAAAACAATAGTATATACAACACAGAGCATAAATCCACTTGGTCGTACCTTTATACGACTTCACTAACCCGCAACGTCATTCGAGATGGACAGCCGTTATACTACCACCCCTGAATTACATACTCTATATATACATTAGTGCAAAAAGAAAATATATATACATGTGAAGTCTTACTGCATCTCATTATCACTAATAATCAATCCATCTAACAATATGCCATTTACAAATCTTGGAGAAAAAAATTACACAAAAAAAAACAAAAAAAAACAAAAAATTCTAACACTTAAGCACTTCTCCACATCATGTGGCATATTACGGAGCAATCACTGCTCACTTAATTACTTTTTAATAACACCTGTGTTATTGAGCTCTCTTATCTCTCCATAGGCACAGTTCTAAATCTATGTATATAAATACAGCCCATCGCTCCTGCCACACAGGAACTTGGTTAATTGATAAACAAAAACTGCCCATCACTCCTGCCGCACAGGACGTAGTTAATTATATAACAGAGGGAGCCTATCTCCCATGCCATACAGGTCTGACTTCCTACTTCTTGACTACTCGTACATTATTATCTTAATTCTCAAAGAACCAACCTTCGACCTACTACTGGTCATAACACCTCACATAATTAGTATCCAACAATTGACCATTTTTACGCTAGATTGTTTTCTATTTACAACTGACTCTACTGGTACCTCATATAAATTCCTTAAGATATTTATTCCAGGATTACCTCCAGCATGAGATAATGTTATAGGGATAACTACTTATCCAAACTATAAACATTTCAGCCTGATTGTATTTAACCCATTACAATCAATTATATAACAATCATCAATCATGTGCATATAGTAGTCGTAATTAACATAATTCATCATAATAATCATAATACCCCAGATTGCAATTAAATCTGTCATTAATTACAATTAGCTCTGTCCACATCATGGGACCTATAAGGAACAGTCACTGTTCTCCTATGTATATTTCACGTCCCCACAGCGGGATCCTTCCCGGACAGTCATTGTCCTCCTATGTATCTTTTAACGTCCCCACAGCGGGACCCCTTTTATCCGTATCATCATAAACATAATATGATACTCATCACAAAACTTAAAGCATATTCATAATTCATTAATACAATTCATTTCATCATCAAAATCACCAACATTATTTTCAGCAGAACCTATCAACAATACATATCCTTGTAATCAATAATGTCCTGATATCTCCAGGGCGAAACATTTCTTATATCATTACCCCAATGTCCATGACCCTCAAAATACGTCATCAATACCCAGTATAGTACTGGTACCCATGACACCTCAATACATGTTATAAAAAAATGACACGAGGTCACCTGGACCCCGCAAGTTCTAACAAAAAAAAACCTTATTATCTCTTATAGTTATCAACAAAAAAAACCCACATCATCTTGAAAAAGAAATCATAGTTAACACAAAAACCACATCATCATCATAACAAATATCATATTCATATATATCAATACACAGGCCAAAAATTTCATAACATTGAAAAAAATCATAGCCGTTGTATCTGAGGGTGGGATATTATATTACGTTTGTCCCCAATCCTAAATAACAAACGACCCTGGTTTCCGTTATACAGGCTGATGTGTTCTAAGTCATGCCTACGCGGCACACGCGGCACTTCCCACGTGGGTATAACAATACCGCAGCTAGTGTCATAATAACCCTGACCTTTGAATTTTCCTTCTTGATCTTGTCCCGATTTGAACTGTGGTGCTGTGGGTCGTCTCGGCTCCTCAGGGTCCCACTGTAGCTGGGGCGGGATGGTTGGTTCTGCAACTTGACCTCCCGGTACAGTTTGTAATCGTCTTCTCTCGTAGTTGGCACCGTCTGGTTCAGACGTCGTTGCTGTGCTGGTTCCGACGTCGTTGTTTTGCTGGTTCTGGTTCGAGGTATCTCTTGTAGTTGGTCTTCTGGCTGGTAATGTTCCGTACTGGGATTTGCTAGGCATCGTCTATCAGAAAATCCGCTGATACGTTGATCGTTGCCCTGTCTGCCCGTGTTCGTCGCTGGTTGATCGTCGTTGTGCTGTTGTAAGACGTATGCCTTACGATGGATACAGTAGTCTGTATCAGAGGCGCTGTACTGAAAAGTACAGGCGCACATACCGCTGTGCTGATGTGGTTCCGTCCCATCTCTCGTAGTGTTTGGCGGTGCTAGACAATCCAGAGACAATTCGGGCCCCCATGTTAACCTCTATGTTTAGGTGGATTGTACCTTGCTCTCCGCTACACACAACATACACAAGAGATGACACAAGTCTGTTTAACAATGCAATGTTTATTCTGCTATACACAACTGTACAAACTGGCTGTCTGCCTTGACATCAAATACATCTGTATATAACTGGCTGTATGCTCAAGCATGCCCTCGGTCCGACTCGACCGCTTCTGGGCCCATGCTCAAGTCCTCTTCAGATCTACGTAAATACACAAAGTTTCCAAGTCCCCTCGGTCCGACCCGACCGCTTCTGGGCGACGTTAAACTCAACTCTGTGTTACTGCAACCTTGCAGCTCCCCGGTCTACCCTGACCGGTCTGACCGCACAACACTGTGCGAACTACCCAACTCTCTGCAACTCGTCTCGACTACTCTCTTATAAACCCCCCCAACTGGTCTCAACTGACCCTGGCGTGTCCTCTGGTCATGTCCCTGACATATCCCGTGTGACCAGAAGTTCACTCAGACATCACTAGACATTATTCCCGTGATAGGAGTTCATACCCGTCAACAACGCCTTGACCCGACTCCAACACTGGCTCACAACAATCTCACAACAATCTCACAACAATCTCACAACAATCATTCGCAGTGATTCTCATACCCTGACACTCTCTACTCCTTGAAATGTCATGACGCCCTCTCTACTCCTTCAAATGTCATGACGACTATCTTCTCCTTCAAATGTCATGACGACCTCTATTCCTTCAAATGTCATGACACCCTCTCCGTTTCTTCTATTGTCATGACGCCCTCTCTACTCCTTCAAATGTCATTACGCCCTCTCTACTCCTTCTAACGTCATGATGCCCTCTCTACTCCTTCAAATGTCATGACGAACTATATACTCCTTCAAATGTCATGACGCCCTCTCTACTCCTTGAAAGGTCATGACGCCCTCTCTACTGCTTCAAATGTCATGACGCCCTCTCTATTCCATCAAATGTCATGACACCCTTTCTACTCCTTCAAAGGTCATGACGCCCTCTCTACTCCTTCAAATGTCATGGCGACCTCTCTACTCCTTCAAATGTCATGATGACCTCTCTACTTCTTCAAATGTAATGATGCCCTCTTTACTCCTTCAAATGTCATGACGCCCTCTCTACTCCTTCAAATGTCATGACGCCCTCTGTACTCCTCCAAAATTAACTTTGAAATGGTGACTTAATACAAGTTGACTGTAGGTTAAATAAGACAAAGTGACAAATGGACGAGAGGACAATATGCAATATGAAAATATGACAATAGGTTAATATGACAATAAGTCTATATGACAATATGACTATATGACCATAAGACAATATGACAATTGGTCAATATGACGATAGGTCAATATGAAAATAAGTCAATATGATATTAGTACAATAGGACTATATGAAAATATGACAATAAGACTATATAACAATATGACTATATGACTATATGATAATAGGACTATATGACGACATGACAATAGGTCAAATTGACAATAGGTCAAATTGACAATAGGTCAAATTGACAATAGGTCTATATGACAATAGGACGATTTGACAATAGGACTAGATAACAATATGACAATAGGTTAATATGACAATTAGTCAATATGACAATAGGTCAATATGACAATAGGAATATATGACAATATTATAATATGACTAAATGACAATAAGACCATATGTCAATTGGTCAATATGACAATAGGTCAATATGAAAATAGGTCAATATAACAATAGGTCAACATGAAAATAGGACTATATGACAATATGACTATATGACGATATGATAATATGTCGATATGACAATAGGTCAATATTGCGATAGGTCAATATAAAAATAGGTCAAAATAACAATAGGCCAATATAACAATATGATTATACGACAATATGATAATAGGACTATATTACAATTTGACAATAGGTCAATATGATGATTAATCAATATGAAAAATTAAAAACATAGCGCTGGGTTGTCATACCGAGACTATAGAGCAACGGTTGCCAAACCACGGCTCGCGAACCGCATGCGGCTCTTCTGTGTTTATATTGCGGCTCGCGTAAAATGTATGAAAGATATGCATGTTACAAGTATTACTGGAAGATTTCCAACCCAGGTTAAATGAACCATAGTGCTGCAATGCGGCTCTCGGCAATTTTTTAATATTTTAAAATGGCTCACAGTTACTACAGATATGAAACCCCTACTATAGAGGGTCACGGGTTGGAGCCTCGGCGCTGGCAAAGGTCCCCAAGGTCACCCAGCTACGAATGGTTACCCGACGACGGTTGGAGAAAGTAAAGGCGGCTGGGGATTGTGCTATCCACTCAATTCCTTGCTCGTATGCCGTGGCTAAATAACTTGTGAACGCCAATTCACTTGACCCCCTATAGGCTATAGGCTTTGTCAAAATTAACCGGAAGTCTAATAACAGAAATATTTTGGCTATATATATCTTTTTTAAGGACAAATTTCATAAAAATTTAATAAAAGATACGCGTCAATATGTCATCATCATCATCATCAGTCCCGTGACCGTTTCCGTCGTTGGGGGGAGGGCATGGACACATCCACAGATAACGATCTCCACATTTGCCTATTTTGAGCGACGGCCAATAATTCATGCAATTTCATCCCTGTCCATTCCTTTATGTTGTGCAGCCAGCTTTTCCGTTGTCGCCCTCTTCGCGGCCCCCTTCTACAGTGCCTTGAAGGATAATTTTTGTCAGGGTATCATGTCGCAGTACATGACCGAACCATGCCATCTTACGTCTCTTAATTGTTGTTATGATGGTTTCTTGATGATCCGCAATAGAGTTCATTCCGTCCCAGACATATTCATTTGTCTTATGTTCTAAATAGGAGATCTGGAGAATTTTCCTCATGCATTTGTTTTCAAAGCTTGCTTTCAGTGGCTGCCATTAGTGTCCAGGTCTCAGATCCGTAAAGGGCAATAGTTTTAACGAGAGCTCTGTAAAGCCTGAGCTTTAGTGGCAGGCTAATGTTTTTGCTATTCCATATTTTGGTTAACTTCGTCATTGCAGCCATTGCCGACCCAATTCTAGCTCGAATTTCAGCTTCACAGGTACCATCTCTGGAAAATAATTGCTCCTAGATATTTAAAGTTATGTACATCCTCCAGCTTTTGTTGGTTCTTTACGATGTTGGCCATACAGGCAGCTGAGGTATTAACCAATATCTTGCTTTCTCTGAGCTAATTTCCATCCCGTATGCACCCGATCTGTCTGCAAGTTTATCAGTGAGCTCCTGTAGTTCTTTACTGCACCCAGCTAAAAGATCTATGTCATCAGAAAATCGTAGGTTGCATAAGGGTCTTCCGCCTATAGAGATGGATGTGTTGTGATCAACTTCCGCCTATAGAGATGGATGTGTTGTGATCAACTTCCGCCTATAGAGATGGATGTGTTGTGATCAACTTCCGCCTATAGAGATGGATCTGTTGTGATCACTGAGAGTTTCTTGCATGATTTATTCAAGGAAGATATTGAACAGGACAGGTGAGAGAATGCAGCCCTGGCGGACTCCGATCGTCGTTTTGAAGAAGTCCCCTACGCAGCCTTTAAATAAAACTGCACTGCTTGCCTGATTGTAGAGTTCTTCAATCACCTTTACCAGCCCTTCTTCAATATTGAAACTTCTCATCACTTGCGAAAGTCCCTCGTGCCATACTCGATCAAAGGCTTTCTTGAAGTCTATGAAGTTGTGATGGAGTTCACGTTTGTGCTGTAGATGTTTTTCTATGAGCAAGCGACAGTTGAAGATCTGCTCGATTGTGCTTCTGCCTGGTCTGAAACCTGCCTGTTCTTCTGCCAGTAATTCCTCGAATATTGGTTTTAGCCGGCGAGGATAATTTTTAGCATTACTTTGCTAGGATGGCTTATAAGGCTGATTATTCTAGAATTCTGGCATTGTTTTGTATTGCCTTTCTAATGTATGATTAGCGACTGCGTTCAATCTTTGGGCCATATCTTATTTTCAAATATTTTCTGGCAGAGTTTTTTTTAGGGCTTTCGTTACTTCTGCTCCTCCATGTTTCAGCAATTCAGCAGGGATATTGTCAACTCCAGGTGACTTACCCCCTTTTAAGTTCCGTACTGCCTCTTCAACTTCGTTCATGGGAAGGATGTATCTTATCAGCTATTTGTTAATTCTTCGGTAATTTAAGACAGCTTATTGGACTTGAAAAAGAAAAATCAGTTTCCTAATTTTACTATGCTAACAATTTTAAGAACATAGTGATTCGACTGTATTTATGCTTCAAAACATTGTTCCGCTAAAATGTAATCTAAAAATAGAACATTACTCATTGAGCTATGACGTTTTCCGGTTTTAGAAATGACTAACCCTATAGACCATCATGGTCTGAAAAATGGGGGCTTTACTTTTACTTTACTATACATCCTTGAGCCAATGGAAGATAATACATACGATATAGAGCCGAATGAAAGATGAAACATCCGACATAGAGCCGAAAATCAGATGCCACATCCGTCGTAATTCACTATACTCGACAAAATGGAAGATACTACATGCGACATAGGGCCGAAGGAAAGACTTCATCCAACAAAGTGATGAAGGAAGATCCTTACGGTTTGAAAAAATCAAGGCATAAAGACTGGATTACGATAATCTGTATTTAAAGTTGGTCAGAGATCTTGTTTGAACTGCTCCGGAGACCACGAGGGGTGCCTCGCAGTCATCAGATCTCGAGGCCAAGCTCGGGTGTCGGGTGTCCTCGCGACGTGTGTACCGAACATGGCACTCTGTTGGCCTCGATCCGGGCACCTAATCTGCCTGACAAGCCCAGGTCCGTGAGGCCAGGTATTGTCTGGGGGCTCGGACTAACCCTTCCCCCTATTAATCGTATGCGACTTGTGATGGGATGAAGCGATTAGCCCTCTGCCACGGAGCCCGGCTCAGGTGCGTTAGGGCAGAGACCCCGTGTAATGCGGCGGATGGTAGTGTTGATTTGCTGACTGTCTTACAAATCGTTTCTTTATTGGGACATCCGTCGTCTCATATTTCACGCACATAATATCGGTCCTTCAGCTTGGTGAGGATTGTGGGGAGCTCTGGATCAAACGGATTTTCCCGTTTCACAGAACAACGATGGCTTAAAGTTTGATCTTCTTGAAATAAATATCGGCACATTGTTTTTGAACTTTCTTGAAATATATATCGGCACATTGTTTTTGAACTTTCTTGAAATATATATCGGCACATTGTTTTTGAACTTTCTTGAAATATATATCGGCACATTTTTTTTGAACTTTCTTGAAATATATATAGGCACATTGTTTTTGAACTTTCTTGAAATATATATCGGCACATTGTTTTTGAACTTTCTTGAAATATATATCGGCACATTGTTTTTGAACTTTCTTGAAATATATATCGGCACATTGTTTTTGAACTTTCTTGAAATATATATCGGCACATTTTTTTTGAACTTTCTTGAAATATATATAGGCACATTGTTTTTGAACTTTCTTGAAATATATATCGGCACATTGTTTTTGAACTTTCTTGAAATATATATCGGCACATTGTTTTTGAACTTTCTTGAAATATATATCGGCACATTGTTTTTGAACTTTCTTGAAATATATATCGGCACATTGTTTTTGAACTTTCTTGAAATATATATCGGCACATTGTTTTTGAACTTTCTTGAAATATATATCGGCACATTGTTTTTGAACTTTCTTGAAATATATATCGGCACATTGTTTTTGAACTTTCTTGAAATATATATCGGCACATTGTTTTTGAACTTTCTTGAAATATATATCGGCACATTGTTTTTGAACTTTCTTGAAATATATATCGGCACATTGTTTTTGAACTTTCTTGAAATATATATCGGCACATTGTTTTTGAACTCCTTTGAAATATATATCGGCACATTGTTTTTGAACTTTCTTGAAATATATATCGGCACATTGTTTTTGAACTTTCTTGAAATATATATCGGCACATTGTTTTTGAACTTTCTTGAAATATATATTGGCACATTGTTTTTGAACTTTCATGAAATATATATCGGCACATTGTTTTTGAACTTTCAAAGAATTGTTTATTACATAAATACAGAACTTGATTATTTCTCTTAAGATGTTGTTCACTTAGCATTTTGTCCCTTGCTTTTGTTCATTAGTTCCATGGTTGGGAATGGATTAGACTCATTTAAAAAAAAACAAAAAAAAGTATTTTGAATGTGCCTTCTGGTGTTGTGTCAGTATTTATGTGTGGATGCGTGCAAAAAAGAAATAGGGGGAAAAAAGGAGGGGGATGGGGTCTTATTTTTTAAAGAGATGGTTTACTGGGAAATTTGAGTTACTCTATTTTTTTTTAATATTAACTTGTTATCAGTCATACATTAAATTTGTTATGTTACTGTAATATAAAACTATTACAAAATAGACATTTGATAAGCACACAGCATGTCATTGAAAGATAAGTACTGAAGTAATAAACCCATCATTTCATCGGACATCATTAAAAAGTCATATTTTTTACCTGTCAATACATTTTTACCAGGTAGTCAATTCTCCATCAATTAACCACAGTAATAACAAACCGCTGTATCTCTAAACTTCCGACTTCAACTCTAAGAGCAGTTTTCTTGACGCTCGCCTCTAATCGTGTTTAATTGTCTTTTGTACACGTCCCGAAAATTGTCCACCATCCGAGGTCACCTTGAAGCTGGATGATGTTACCGGACATCATTACCAGACTTTGTCTTGCGATTATGCCCCAGCCCCCGGCCCCCACCGCCCGCCCAACCCCCTTGATCCCGCCAGTGCAGGTCTGGTCACGTCGCTGACGCCCCCGGCCTTCCTTGATTCTCCGTGTCTAGGGTCGGCTGCAGATTCTCACCTTGTCTGTCAACAAGAAGCTCCAGGCTTAATCCCATCCATTTGTTATTGGAAGCGCCACCAGGGTCTTGTCAGAAACCTTTGCAAAGAAGGAAGCCCCGCTTTGTTCACAGTTGAATCAAGTAAGTAAATCTTGAATTAGTTCTTGTTAAACAGAGATTAAATTTCTCACTCTCAGGCAAACTGACGGAGGTTTTTATGATTACTTCCTTGGTTTTTTTTTCTTTCTAAAGGCAGTGTAAATGTTCAAGACAAGACTATATTCCTGCTGACCCAGCTTGGGATAATGGTGTTGACAGTGGTAATGTAATATCGAAATGTAATATAACTTGGCCATCAGTCATACAGTTTATCTTATCTTCGGAATGTCTTCCTTTAAACCACGTTTTAATTTAAAGTCTTAAAACTTTGCTCCGTGTCGCGGGGCTAAGTTTGTTGATGTTACTGTACGTCCTCCTAACGGTGCCAGCACAGCAAGTCGGATTTAAAAGATATCTAGTGGATAGGATAATATCCAATAAATGATGTTAAGTTAAGGTGTATGCAACTTTAGATTCGGATAAGAAGATACGTGTCTTTTCAGTGGTTGATCAGTATGATGACCCTGGACATTTAGAGTCGACGCCCCTGGAAAAGTTGACAAATGAATTTTAAAAAATAATTATTTTCCGATCGTAGGTTTTGCATATGTAGATAATTGGAATAAGATAAATATTCATTTATTGATGCTAAACATTCATTTATTGATGCTAAACATTCATTTATTGATGCTAAACATTCATTTATTGATGCTAAACATTCATTTATTGATGCTAAACATTCATTTATTGATGCTAAACATTCATTTATTGATGCTAAACATTCATTTATTGATGCTAAACATTCATTTATTGATGCTAAACATTCATTTATTGATGCTAAACATTCATTTATTGATGCTAAAGATTCATTTAATGATGCTAAACATTCATTTATTGATGCTAAACATTCATTTATTGATGCTAAACATTCATTTATTCTTCAGACTTTTAATATTAACAAATAAATAAACACATAAAATGAAACTATTTAATATATGGAAAACAACTTATCCAAACTAAATATGCAAAATACTTAAAAATAAAAATACACGAAAAATTATCATGGAATCCCCATGTATATGAAGAAATATCTTTTAAAATCCAAAAATGAACCTGTACAGATGTAATGAGAATATAAAACTAAAATGCTACCTCACTTTGGTGGGACCTGTACTAGAATATGAACGTATGTATGGGACCCATCCACCAAAGAAAACATTGATAAACTACAAGAAATTAAAAAAAAAGCTGCTAGATTCATTACCGGAGAAGATTCAAAAGTAACACCATTAGTTCAATAATTAATCCTTGAAAAGCTATAAGATAGAAAAAAAAAGAAAAGTAGTAATAATGCAATAAGCAATAAATTATAACTTGTAATACAGCTCCAAGATAATCTAATACTGTAAAAGCCTAAAATGGACTTAGGGACAAAAACACTTTTCTCATTCACTATGCAAGAACAAACACATACAAATATTCGTTCTTTCCGTCTGGAATTCGGAAGTGGCATGAGTTGCCTGATTAAAAAACAAACAAAAACAAAAAACAACAAACAAACAAACTTTATCGACATTTAAAACTCTAATGAAAATGCACGACTAGACATTTACGATGGATAACTATAGGGTTCAATAATTTTCTGAATAGAAGGAGCGTTTGTAATTGATAAGGTAACATAAGATAAGACAACTCTGCTATTGTTAGGTATTATTAGTGGGTAAGGTTTTAATTTTTTTTTAAATGCTTTTTTGGGAAAAGTTTGACTTCACCTAAAAGTCTTTGAGGAAAATGCTGACTTGAAGAAAAAAAAAGTTAATATCGTTATAAAGGGTCCAAATGTTTTAAGACTGTCGCAGCTGAGGAACGCATGGTTCCTGCGCCCCACCCTTGAATACGTGCGAACGACTGGGAAGGGTTTTGTTTGTAGAGGTGACATTTTAGCCATCCAGTTAACAGGGGGGAAAAACCAACTTCGTGACCTTCGGTTAAGCTATTATTTGCGATGCACTGGATAGGAACTGTTTAGGGCGTGGATTATCCACCTTGACCCACGAAGCCATTGGACAAAGGGATTCAGAAAATTAGCGCCATTTTTAAGTGACAACCTTTGTTTTGAGATAAGTCCTGATGTTTTTAAAAACGAAAGTGATGGCAAACACTGGACAACGAACAAGTCTTACGTCCACACAAGTGTTACAGTAAACTCTGTAAAATTTATTAACTTGAAATCATGATATAATTGATTGTAATTATTAGCCTAAGAACAATCTTTTTTGTCCACTTTGACCAGTTGGTTGTACTGTGTTCTTTAATTATTCCAAGGTGAAGGTCATCACTGAATGTTGTAAATAGAACTAGTTCATGATGGAAAACCCAAATCCCTTTTTTGGCAACTATTGCAAAGATTTTTTGTTTTACCGATTCCATCTCTATACTAATCCTCTGATATGTCTTGTTAGGAGGTTATCAAGATACACTCACAGAGGCCAATGAATAAGTTACTCTTAAAACATCTACAAATACTATCAGCATATATTATGAGTTATTAAAATATATTCCCATTAGGATAAATGATTTTAACATTTGGAACTCTTTTATTTTAAAAGAACATATTTTTAAAAAAGCTCTTTACCCTTTGACTGAGACTCGAATATGATAGAAACAACACTAAATCATGATCAGCTGGTTCTATGGGTTCAAAAATTTACGTGTACCTCAGAAATAAAAAAAAATAAAAAAATTCACCGTATGTACAAAAATAAACAGACTTATCATTTGAAAATATTTAAACATATCCCACAGATGATATTGTTGAGATGTTGGCGATTCAAACATTCAAACAACCAATTTTTTCCCACCGTAATGCTGAAATCTGGTTCTTTTTTGTTTATTATTGTCTTTGCTTTAACGCAATAAAACACCTTTTATTGATATAGTGCCTGGCCCCTATATAAAAAAGAAGCCATTTCAAAAGGGATAATGGGAAAAAGCGTTAGAAATCCAAGTTTGTGATGACACCTAGCGTCCAAAAGTCTGGCTGGTGATATAAATGAGGCTATGGGTCTATACGGGGTCTTCATGATCCACGCGGGCACTTTGAGCGCTGAGCCGGAAATAAAGCGCTTTGCTTTTGCAGGGATTAAGCAGCCAAGATAAGATACCTCTCCTACCACGTGATTAATTTATTATTATCTCTTTAAGCGATTCAGAACTCTGTCTGTTTAATCCGTTTTAATGTTGCTTTAACACAGCATTAATCGAAGGGAGGATTTCCTCCCTTGGTATCCACGGGGCTCGGGGGAGTGCTACACATGTCTTGATTGATGGCCTGGTAACAGTTGTGTCAGTTCTGTGTTTGTTGTTGTGCGTCTTAATCTCAAAACAAACCTGACCTTAGCTTTGACCTCCAAAAAAATTTTTTTCTTAAGTCCTGTTAGTTTCTTTACCTCTGATTTTTTTCTAAACTTTTTTTTCTTCTGTTGCTAATTTTAACTTTAAAAAAAAACACCCCAACTCGTATCGTTCAAGTACTTAGAAGAAAAAAACGTTTTCACAACCGTGTGTCCGCTTCGAGTAGGTGTACTCTAATCTCTTACAGTGTTCCCATGAAGCGTCTAAGTCAAGGGGCCAGGCAACGGTAGCCGTTTAATCCCGTGTTGCGACCTGGCCTCAGTGCTGCACCGTGACAGGCTAGCGTGAGTGTGACAGGCAGCAGCCGTGAAGACGGGCCCCCTCCCCCCATCCTACCCCCCCCTCTCGCGTGACCCCGTGCTATGACGCCAGGGACCACTTCTCCCTAACACGGTATTAGCAACAGACGGATTGGGATGGTGGGGGCGGGGGAGGAGGGGGGTTGGGGGCCCTCTTGAAGACGGCCCTGGAGAAGCGCCGTTGAAAATACGCTCGGTCTTAGTACGGCGCGGTGATGTCCCTCTATTGAGCCTTGATGTCGTTATGGAAGCAGGACCTGGAACTCGAGTGAAGATTGAATTACCCCGGAGAAAGGTGCGACGTAAATCTGGGCTTCACTAATTAGGCCCAGATACACAAGTGATGTAAACGGCGCGGCCTTGTTGGGGTGGGGGGGGGGAGTGGGGTATTATAACGTTTGTCAACTTCATGTCGAAGAGTGTCTCCCTCAGGACCGAAGAACAGGGACGTCTTTTCCGTACCTGGAGGAGGAATACAAAAATAATCCTACGCCAAGGTGTTCGTGTGCTATAGGCGCAAACGTATGAAAAATATTGTTTTTAGTATTTATAAATAAAATATATTTATAGGCTTTACTGAATTGTTCACGGAATATGATTGTAATTTTATATATATCATTTTGAGTTTTTATTTTTCAATCCTACAAAACAATTATACTGCACAGGGTCATGTAGTACTTGCAGTACGGCACAGGGCCAGGGTCATATAGTACATACAGTACTGCACATGGTCATATAGTACTTACAGTACTGCACAGGGTCATTTAGTACTTACAGTACTGCACAGGGTCATTTAGTACTTACAGTACTGCACATGGTCATTTAATACTTACAGTACTGCACAGGGTCATTTAGTACTTACAGTACTGCACAGGGTCATTTAGTACTTACAGTACTGCACATGGTCATTTAGTACTTACAGTACTGCACAGGGTCATTTAGTACTTACAGTACTGCACATGGTCATTTAATACTTACAGTACTGCACAGGGTCATTTAATACTTACAGTACTGCACAGGGTCATTTAGTACTTACAGTACTGCACAGGGTCATTTAGTACTTACAGTACTGCACAGGGTCATTTAGTACTTACAGTACTGCACAGGGTCATTTAGTACTTACAGTACTGCACAGGGTTATTTAGTACTTACAGTACTGCACAGGGTCATTTAGTACTTACGTTTTTGAAATGAATTTAAAGGCTGTCACGTCTATTGCATGATTGTTCTACCATCTTGATTGCATGATTTTTGTACCATCTTGAGTGCATGATTGTAGCAATACCTTGATTGTATTATTTTACAACCATCTTGATTGTATGGCTCTTGTAGAATTTCATTGTTTACGTTATCAATGCTGATCCTGCTGTGTAATCATTTAGACTCATTTTTATTTGTTTTAAAGCGCTAAGTCTTTCGTTTGCTTAATTATTATTTAATATTCTACTATGTTCTTGTCTGGAGGCTTCTCAAGAATAAGCATTTAAATAAAATCTTTATTATCATTAATCAATGTTGAGCCAGCAGCTAAATGTTCATGTTGACCCAGCAGCTACATTTTCCAAATACAAAAATTATATCATAAAGCGTCCAATCAACCAATGAATTTGTAAGTCCTTCGTCCCGTACGTCACTTTCCCCCGTACGTCAATTCCCGTTAATTTATACAAATATTCCCATCCGCAGGCGGGTTATACAAAATTGTATTGAGAAAATTTCCTTAAAAATTTAAATAAACGCAACAAATATAATACACTAAACGCAAATTTAAACGAACATGAAAAAAAAAGAATCTCCAAAAGTCATTTTATCGGGAATATTTATTTTAAGGGCACTGAACGAATAATTATATTAACATTTCTTTCATACTCTTAAAATTATATGAATGAATGAAATCAATTTTGAAGTCAATTATTAATTGAAATTATATATTTTTTAAAGTATGTAAAATGAAATAATGACATGGCATTGAGATATTTAAGAATTATTTTGTCTATATTTAAAAAAATATATATATATTGTTGTTGTTGTTAAAATGTATAGATTTTAAAACCTAAGCATCGGTAACCCTTCAAAATTAAAAAAAAACGAAAGTATTGGAGAAGAGATGGATATCAATCTGTTCATTGTATTAAAAAAAAATGTTAATCTTAAAGAATTTTTTTCGAATCATAGTCTCCGGGAGAGCAAAACTTTGATTTTCGAGTACATACGTCACTTACGACTTGTTTTTCAATTTTAAGTAAGTTTTTGTTTTGTTTTGTTTTTGTTTAGTGAGAAAGTCACTCTTTCTTTAAAATTAAAATGGTAATGCTAGAAGTATAACTGTAATACAAATTGATTTCTTAAATTTAAAAAAATAATAATAAAAACGTTTACATTCTTTAACAAAATCATTTTCTCACACTTTAAAATGTCGTTGAATATGAAGGCTGAACATGCTGGGAAATTTAACCTAAAATAAAATAATTTCGACCGTCACTTCCGATCATTCAAGATCCAATTCCCAGGGTATCCTGCCAACTATTTGTGCTCACCATTTGTTTTTGAGTCAGGTCTGCTAACTCGGAAATATTAAGTAATTACAAGCACAACACAAAAACTAGGCAGCTAAAAAGTGAATGTGAATATTCCAAATGTTTTTTGATGATAATGTCATAGTCACTTTAGACTTGAACATTAAGTTATTATTAAGTCATTAAGTTAAGTTGTAAAACGAAATCTTATGATAAATATTTTACAAGATTAAACAAGAATCGGCTTGCTTCAACTTTTAAGTAGGGCTGCGGAAATTAAAGATTAATTTCTCGATTAATCGTTTAAAGTTTTTAACGATTAAATTTTTTAACGATTAATCGACCAACGACATATAAATTTACTGGAGGTCAAAAGGTAAAATATTTCGTTCGATAAATATAAACTAATTTCCGGACGATTACACGAACATTTTGGTTTTAAACTATTGACTGACATGAATGTTCAAAATGTTGATAAAGGTTAGGTGTCCATTGAGAGAAATTGTTTGCCTACCATACAATGTTCCCTATAAGTCTAAGCTTCTTTGGTCCGTGTGCAAAGTTTCAAAAAAAATTCGGTTTCAAAGTTGCACAACGTCCATTTTGTGTGCAATATTTTACAAAATTTGCTGCGCGGTGATTCTAAACTCCCGCGTGGCGTCTGTCAAATATCTGAGCAGCCACGCTGCTTACAGGGAACATTGCTTCCATGGTTCTCTACATATCACCTGCAAACCAAACATCCACTACAGTATCAGAAACTTCAGCTGAGACAATCTAAAGCTATGTGAAGCATTGTTTAGCTCGGCTGGTTATATTGTCGACAAGACTCGCTCATCACTTGAAACAAATAATGTCAATACACTTGTCTCTTTGCTTTGTTGGTTAAAAGATGTCATATAAAGACGACATTCCAGTGTTATTTCGATTTTCGACAAGAACTTTTAATAAATGTTATGTATGACACCATACTTGTCAATTTTTGGCTGTAATCGAAATTAACGATTAATTAATCGTTAATTTTTCAAAAGTCAACGATTAAATTTAAAATTAATCGTTAACAGCCCTACTTTTAAGTATTTTGTTTTTCGCGTCTGATTTTATTAAATTTAAATTCTGAAGTTTTTACGGACTTTTACGGAATACAGACTTTACAGAACGTCCGTAACTTTATGGAGGATTGCATAACGTTGTTCTGATCCCATCATTGTTCTGATCCCATCATTGTTCTGATCCCATCATTGTTCTGATCCCATCATTGTTCTGATCCCATCATTGTTCTGATCCCATCAATGTTCTGATCCCATCGTTGTTCTGATCCAATTATTGGCTATCAGTAGCAAGTGAGCTGTTGCGGGAGGTATCAATTCAAATTGATTGGAACTAGAAATGTTACAAATATCTCAAGAATTGTAATTTCAAACTTTCTATAAAACGAGCTTTAATTCACAAACGTTTCTGTATTAACTCTTTGAACTAAAGAATTGTCGTGCCACTGGAAGGCTCAAATTTTGTAAACTTATTGCAATAATTGAAAAAAAAATACTGCCAAATATCCTATATATCCTTCTCCAATCTAATTGATTCATCTTTTATTATTTTATTTAAAAATCTATTGATATTACTGATATAACCTATTTATTAATTATATTACCTTATTTTGTCATTGCTTTAACAAATTCAGTTACTGTTGAACACATCAATAAAATACCAAATCTTTTGATTGTTAGAACAGTATTTGCAACATTACAACTTAAAAAAATAATTCGATAATCGGTCTTTAAGGAATTAATACAGTAAAACAACGTATAACACATTGAATAACATGTTATATTTTATTAAGTAAGTTAAAATGTAACGGAAAATGAATTATATTTATAACACAATTTAAAATAAAGAAACTTTGCTTTACATTGCAATAAATGTATGTGTGCAAAATAATATTTTCTTTTAAGGTTTTCAATGTGCAACAGATTTTGCAAAATGCTCAGCTGATATTTATAAAAGAGAACTTAACATGACGGAAAGAAAATACACATCAAGTTCAAGTGCTTAGGTTAGGATGTCATTACTGAGATTTATTAGTTTAAAAAAGTACAATTCATATTGTAAATATGTCACAGCTCCAAAACTAATTCTCAGAATTTCAAATACTGGACAGTTATCTTACTACGCCGCGCTATGTGAATGGTATAACAGTTATAGTTAAAGCAGCTATCGCAGTTAATTGCCTTCCAATTAATGAAGCCGCTTAAAAAAAAACCCGGATTATGGGCCTCTCACGCGCCGTCTGCAGGAGGCGGGGCAAGTGGCGAGAAAGAGATTATTGAAGTTCTGTCAGAGGTTCTCGAGCCGGGAACTGTTTGATTTCTTCTTATTGGTCGACTGCTGAACACGTGACTTCAAACTCCTCTCACGCTAAAAAAGCCCTCCGACAACGTGATAAAAGGGAAAAGACAAGTCTCGAGAGATAGCACTCTGTTTCATTAGTCGCATACTCGTGGACTGTACGACCGTTCGACTGTTTTCATTTCAAACTGTTACTGACATATGATCTCAGTATCTCACTGGCATAGGATCTCAATCATCATACTATCTTCTGCTCACTTGTCATTGAAGGTAAATATACAATTGTTTCTGTTCACTGATGATGGCTTATTTATTAAAAAAAGAAAATTCAACCAAGTTTAGTTTTTGAGTTTAAGATAAATATTTCTGCCTAATAAATTTGTTTAATATACATTAATCGGAAAATTCAAATAGTATTAGAAATGTTTTGTTTATTTTAAATTTGATAATTTTCTTAAAGAAATGAAAAGTACATTTCAACGTTTTTGGTCCGGTATATGCCAAATCTGTTGGACGCGTTTATTAAACAAAAGTTGCATCCGCAAAGATGTACCAACAATCAGAAGAATATTTTTTATCTACGACTATGGCAGATAATAAATGTAAGGGTATTTTGGGAAATAATAATATTAAAATAATAATTGTAAAATAATAATTACATGAAAATTAAACACTAGTTCCAAACATAAAAAATATAAATTATTTATAAAAAAAATTAAATCATGATTTTAAATTGTGTCAACAGTTAAAATATTAAATAATTAAGTAATTCGCATGATTATAATTCAAGAGACAACATTGTATTATAATTTATAGTATTTAAATAGCTACATTTAATTGGGGGGGGGGTAAAAATTTAATTTATGACATATATTATACATATTTATATGCAATAAACAATTTTATATACAATTGTTTGGCCTAAGTTTATTATTTGTAGCTATTGCGCCTGCGATTCATTTTTGTTGCTAATAAACCAAAAATTATTAGTAATGTACTATGACAATCTATGAATAAAAGTGGATTTATTTAACTGAGAAAACATTTATTTAAATTTATTAAAATGTTACAAAATAAACAAAAACAATTTTTCACCACTGTTTTGATAAATAACTGTATCATATATGTTTTGTTTTACATCTTCGTTGTATTAGCATAATGTGTCTATAATGTCACTAATAAAAAGGAAATTTCCCAGTTTACATTTTATAGTAAAATAAGTTTATATTTTAATACATTTTAGTATTTATAAACTTGATACAGTTATTTAGTAGAAAGTGGTACTCATTTGTGTTAAGCATTACAGCGCTTTGATCATTTGCTAGTATTTTAACAACTTAATTGTTAGTGGATCATATCTTAATAAATCTTGTCTTTAAAAAAAAATCAAAACAGGAAAAAATTGCTTTAATTTTAAAAAAATATTACAATATTAAAAAATTCAGAACGCTCAAATTTATATTCTTAACTTAAACGATTTCATCACTGCAATTTATGTTAAAAATGAAATTACAGTTAATTTCTTAAAGAATCAACTAATGAGAGGGTATGGCAAAGTGGAATAACATGATATGCTGCCTTAATTGAGCGTTGGTGCCAGAAAAAACTTTGCTCGCAATTGTTTGTTCAGTCTTAACATTATTACTATATAAGACGTAACATTTTCCAAATTTGAAAGTCTTTACAAAATTTAAGATTTTAATTAAAATAAAATAGAGGTTCACTGGAAGCAACATTTTAAATGATAATTTTTTTTTAAAAAAGTGAAATAAAAACAAACTTACGTAAAAAAAAAGAAGAAGAAGGAAAAAATTGTTTTTAATGAGAATTCCATTTGGTGATTGATCACTATCAAACTATAAATAATTCTATTAGATGACGTCATGATCTTGATAATTTAATTCTTAAGGACCTAGATTCATTGCTTAAAAATAAACCTCCGCACAATTGTGACTATAATGCCGGAACTTGCAAGCCACACACTAAAGTTGAAAAACAAAACATGTCATTAAACTTCAAATAACGAACACCATAGCCGTAAGGTGGTTATTGTTAACATATAACAGTCGTCTATTGTTAACATATAACAGTCGTCTATTGTTAACTTATGAAGTAAAACATATATTCTATACAAATAAACAATCCAATTATGTATGCCAACTTATTTTGTTCTGCCCTAATGTAGTTGCTAAGAATAAAAGATCCTATCTTTAAGAGTTAATTAAAGTGTTATATTTGTGGTGGCTATAAAACAGACATGTCCTTGCTGTTATTGACATTTCTAGGGTTTCTATTTTTTGAAACAATCAACATTAACAATTGCATTACACCTATAATATCTTGAGAATTTTTATTTTCGAATCTTTGTATATTTACAATATGCATTTTAAATGACGAATAGCTAGAAGAAAAGAGTGAGCGGCAAATACTGTAATTCAAGTCTTAACTTATGTCATAAACTCATAAACTATTGACATCTTACGCCTTTAATTTACACACAAAAAAGTCGTTTTATGAAGAGTAAACACTGCTGTGCTTCGTTATTGTATATTCTCTTAATTTAACGTGCCTTGTGTGTGTCAGTACAAACCCCATATCTATATGCATTGTAAAATCTAATCATTATCGATATGTAACATTCTCCGTTCTCCAGAATGCAGGGCTATGGAGCATTCGGTCTCCAGTTTCAATCTCCACACCCTTTCTTTGGTCTCTCACCCCCGACTCACCCGTTACATCTGACGTCACCATTTTTCTTTGGGCAATATCCAGGTAAGACGACGCAATATTTTACCAGATATAATTATATCATGTTCATTGGTGTTATCTAATGACATGTTAGCACATAGTCCTTGTGCACTATTAGTTACTTGCTGTAAGCACATATTCCTTGTGCGCTATTAGTTACTGGCTGTAAGCATATAGTCCTTGTGCGCTATTAGTTACTGGCTGTAAGCAAATAGTCCTTGTGCGCTATTACCGTATATACTCGTTCGCAAGCCGACCTTTTTTGGACAAAATCTAGGGGTAAAAGTGGGGGAGTCGGGTTATGAGCGGGTCATAGGTGATTTCTGCATGGATATTGAATATCGGTGTTGTTATTATAGATTATCAATGTCCTTTTCTACATTCTACAAGATTCGACTGCTCTATCAGAAGCTATAATATATTATGAAAAATCAGCACTTACCTTATTTAATCATTTTATTTATTTTTGTGAACGTTTTAATAAATTGTTTTACAAATTTTGTTTTCAACCACGGATTTTAATGTACGCGCTTTCGTCACTGTTTACCAAATAATTTTTTTTAAAATACCGGTAACACTTGCTTAACAAAGAGCAGAAAGACAAAGATAGGCAGTACAAAGTAAACAATCATAATGACCGATTTAGCTTGTAGTTTAAAAAAAAATATGTACCATTTTTTTAAAGCTGTCCTATTATTTTTTTGTCGGCTTGCGATCGGGTTATACACTTTAAATAATTTTCTCTTCCAAAGTTGGGGGGTGGGGGGGGGTCGGCTTATGAACGAACGAGCTATAGAACGAGTAGATACGGTAGTTACTGGCTGTAAGCGCATGTTTTCTGTGCAGTTAGGTTCTTGCGTAGGAACACATTGTCCATGACAAGATAATATTACCCCCCACCCCCTTTTTTTTTCATTCCCATTAGTTATATAAAAATTGTTCCTCTCATTACGGGAGTGAAAAAATTGGAAGATTTATAGGTGTGGACTTATGATGTAATGATTTGTTGTCATTTTATGTAAAGAAGGTTTTTGAAAAATGATAATCATATTCTGTCTTTCCTGTGAGCATTATTTGTTAACAGTGATAAAGAATAGAACTTTCTTTTATCTGGCTATACAAATATCAGCACTAAAATGCTCATATTAATTTATATCCCACGAGCCATATTTTGGTCATCAGTAATCTACGTTTATTTTCAAAACATTTTTATTGGAGAGTATAATTTTCCGTAAACAGTTAAAGGGAGGTAAATATATTTAGAAAAAAAAGTAATTTTTCAATTAAATTAAATGTTTCAATAAAGCTAATTAAAAAATAATTTTAAAAGCTATTCTTTAAAAATGTTTATTAAATGTTGACCCATATGTTTTAAAATTTTAAGGATTTATTATTTTTAAAAGTATATTTAGTTATTTTAACAAATAGTAGTTTAACAGCTACACGTCTGGTAAATAATGAACAAAATCAGAATTCAACTCAGGAAGAATGTACTAGTACGTCATCATCACAAACATAACGTTTTACCAATAAAGCAGTTCTGAAAATAAAAATTCTAAACATAAAAAACACATAATTTCCATAAAAATTTACTTATTACTGAACATAACCCCCCCCCCTGTTTGACCATCTTCAGCGAGGTTGTTTCATTCTATATTTATTCCTTACCTCAAATTCTAAATTGAAATGTATAATTTTACAAGAAATTAATTTATAATCTTTTAATCTTATGTCTAAATTTTAAAATATTTTAATAATTAAATACGTTAATTTCTAGAAAATATTTAAGTTAATTCTTAAAATTCAGAGTACTTAGGATTACGTCATAATGTAGATTCTTTATTTTCATTATCAACGGAGTCATAAACTAATACATTTTTTAAAAATAAGTAAAATATTTTTAAAAAGTGATAAAAAATGGCTTAATCTCTGGATAAAGTGGAATGCAAATAAAATTTCACGTTTTCTATTCTTTAGATAGTTAACAAAATTTTTTGACAGACAACCAAAGTAATTAAAAAACGCATGGAAATACATTTTTAATTAAACTACTTTATCGCCAGCTACATTTATCGAAAGAAAGTTATTTGTATTTAGTGGAATACGTCCATAAAGAAATTAATTAAAATTTACTTTGTGTACAAATTAAATTGATAAAAAATAAAAATGTAAATACATAGTGCTATGTTACTTTGGTCAATACTGAGTTTGAGACGTACATCTATGAAACATTGGTCAATACAGAGTTTGTTTCTCCTGATGCAGACATTCTGTTTGACGCCCGCTACGGTGCCCACCGCAAACAACGCCGCAGTCGCACGGCCTTCACCAACCAACAGCTTGGGGCTCTAGAGAAGACGTTCTCTAAAACACACTACCCGGATGTTGTGATGCGGGAGAGACTGGCCATGATCACGAACCTCCCTGAGGCGAGGATTCAGGTGAGTTGGTCATTACATAACATAATATGTTGGTCATTACATAACATAATATGTTGTTCATTACATAACATAATATGTTGGTCATTACATAACATAATATGTTGGTCATTACATAACATAATATGTTGGTCATTACATAACATAATATGTTGGTCATTACATAACATAATATGTTGGTCATTACATAACATAATATGTTGGTCATTACATAACATAATATGTTGGTCATTACATAACATAATATGTTGGTCATTACATAACATAATATGTTGGTCATTACATAACATAATATGTTGTTCATTACATAACATAATATGTTGGTCATTACATAACATAATATGTTGGTCATTACATAACATAATATGTTGGTCATTACATAACATAATATGTTGGTCATTACATAACATAATATGTTGGTCATTACATAACATAATATGTTGGTCATTACATAACATAATATGTTGGTCATTACATAACATAATATGTTGGTCATTACATAACATAATGAAAGTCTTGGGATAAAGATGTTGGTCATTACATAACATAATGAAAGTCTTGGGAGAAATATGCAAAAGTTGGTCATTAAATAAAAGAATCAAAATCTTGGCAAAGATTCAAATAAATATTTATTCATTTCGTTACTTGTGTGGTTTTAGATAATATCAATTATTTTGTGGCCGGAAAACGCGAACTATTAATCAATAAACGCTGCCCATCATGATTTAGTTATAGATGTGAGTTTTGACAAATACGTGTTCATGGATACTGTCAAGCAACTGCTGAGCTTAGAGTTTGAAAGAGTTTAGAGAGTATGATCTGGTTGAGTGCAGAGTTTGTTATTAAATAGTAATCGCTGAGCGACATTAAAAAAAATCGAAACTTACTTTTATGACGTCATTCGAAACATGTGTTGGATATAAAAGCCAGTGGCACACCGTATGTGTGATTTGATCAATCAGCTGACATTGACTCATGTGTCGATGTTATGTTGTTTTTTGTTTACAATGCTGGATTGATTGTGTCCATAGAATTACAATACACTTTATGATGTTTGAGATTAAATTCTAATTGTTCCGATTCCGTAAAAAATAAGAACTACAACAACTTAAAAGCTTAATGTTGAATAAAAAAAAATGATTTAACAAGTTACTGTTGTATCCAACTGATCCATGGCATTGTCACGAGACAGTTACATGATTTTTATCCGGTTATTCGCAGTTAACAATTATGGCTTAATGCAAATCATCTCTTGATTCCAGTTGCATCAATTGTATAACATTCACTCTGTTTGTTGTCGAAATATTTGATATTTGGGACAAGATTGTAGTACATATATACATATAGATTTTTCGAATTAGTCTCTTCACGAAATGAAATTATTGATCAAAAAAATGCTCGAGAAATCATAAAGGAAAATATTTAAGAGTGAAACTGAATTTTTTTCACCGAGTAATATTAAAGATCAACGCAGCACTCACGTTTCTACACATATCATCCTACCGATTCATCTAACCCTAGTCGTTGTTTTGTTTCAGGTCTGGTTCAAAAACCGTCGTGCCAAGTACAGGAAGAAGCAGCGTGGGGTCCGGCCGCAAACACAGGACGGTGTGACCTCAACCGACAGCAAAACGCCAGGCGATGACGTCAGCAAGGACGACTCGTGTAAGAACAGCTCCTACTCTCACAGCGAGGACGAGGTGGACGAGAGCGAGAACCCGGATGTTGATGACGAGTTTCCCGACATTGAAGTGACGTCAGTCTGTGATAAGGATGACATCAACAACAGGGATGACGAGGAACGACTTTCTCAGAGACCCGCCTCCGCCAATGGTAAGTCTTTGAACTTAGCAAATGCTTACCCTCACGACACAAAAGTTACTTTCATTAGTGCTAGGAGATTATACTTTTATTGGTGCTAGGAGATTATACTTTTATTGGTGCTAGGAGATTACACTTTCATTGGTGCTAGGAGATTATACTTTCATTGGTGCTAGGAGATTATACTTTCATTGGTGCTAGGAGATTACACTTTCATTGGTGCTAGGAGATTATACTTTCATTGGTGCTAGGAGATTACACTTTCATTGGTGCTAGGAGATTATACTTTCATTGGTGCTAGGAGATAATACTTTTGACGTTTCTCTAGACTTTATTCAGCGGTGTAGGGGGTAGGGTGGAGAGTGGCGTTTTCTTTTATTTGAAGACTCAGCTTGAGCCAAATTCTAAGGTTTAAAACATTAGTTTCATCGTTGCGTTAAATCTTTCGTCCCGCCCCGTGTGGCACCACACTTCCCTGCTACTCATCAGAGTTATAAGGTTGTTTGCCTTGCTTTATAATTTTGAAATCATTTGTTAACAATATAAGACAACTACCAGAAATGTGTCAAGAAGGTCAAGTATAAGACAACTACCAGAAATGTGTCAAGAAGGTCAAGTATAAGACAACTACCAGAAATGTGTCAAGAAGGTCAAGTATAAGACAACTACCAGAAATGTGTAAAGAAGGTCAAGTATAAGACAACTACCAGAAATGTGTCAAGAAGGTCAAGTATAAGACAACTACCAGAAATGTGTAAAGAAGGTCAAGAGTCCCCGGTCTCAATAACAATCTTAAGCTTAAAAAGTATTAGGGGGTTGGGCGGGGGGTGTTGAAACATCCGATAGATGCTGACGAGAAAAAGTTTTTATTGGTAAAATATTGCTTCTATATTTAGCTCTCTCAAAGAAAATACAAACATTTTCTAGAATTATTTTTAATGACTTTTTCCCTCTACCTTCAGACACTAAAGTGCAGGTTTCTGAAGATATCCCTAAATCTAGAGATTCATCTGGTTTAAAGACTCAAAGTCCTTTCACACCACAGGAAAAAGGCGGCGAAGGAAAGGCAACTCTGTCGTCACATTATTCAGGTAATAACGGTCTAACAATGGTTTAAACTTTCATAAAAATTTTCACCTAGTACCTTGTTTATTTGAAATTATCCGTATATGTAAAACAAAAATCTTAGCTGAACAATTGCTAAAGGATGTTTACCACAAGGAAGAAATATTTACTTTTACATAAAAGGTATCTAAACATAATAGTACTGGACCTGAAGTCTCATTTACATTCGATCTCATCATTAGTTTCATTGTTCATTTACTTATTTTAAAAAAATGTAGGAGCGTATTTAGTGGGTAACGGGTTTAGGGGCCGTTTAAAAATATTTTTTCTCCCATATTAAAAAGTCATAACAAACAACATTCCTGTCACAGTTTTAATAAATTTATATTTATTATTTCAGGCTCCAACTACAGGTTCTCAATTCCTGGCACAACCACCTACCACCCTTACCACCTGACCCCAAGCCTGGCGCCACCACTCGGTTTTATCAACGCCCCACAAAAAGACATTTCTGCACCCGCCGCCCTACACAAGCCCACCGGTGCCCCAGCAAACCCTACTCTTCCTTTCTCCCTGTCGCAGACGCCCCCCTCGCACGTATCAACACTGGCGCCCACGGGGCTGCCCTCGTCTCACCTGAGCCTGCCGACGTCATTACCGTCATCTCTGACCTTGACCTCCACGCCACCCAGCTCCTTGTTGACGTCACACATCCCCCACTTCGCCCCCTGGTCTTCGTACTACTCGGCCTCTCAGCTCCACGATATTCTCCTGAGGTACCCGTTCCGACAAGAAGGACATCTCCGCCTGCCCACAACGATGGCAGGTGGGAAGGATGCAATGCTGAACTCAAGTATCGAAAGTCTTCGGCTACGCGCAAGACACCACGCTGCGTGCATGGGACTTTTGGACGGCGTGTCTAGGACTTAAATAATTGTCCGTCTTTTGGAAACATTGACTGAACGATTATGTCACGACGAACAAATAGATGCGGGTTTTGGAAAAGTAAATTAATGTGAGTTTTTTTGATGCCTTCGTCATCTGTGTTATTTAAAGATTAAAACTGTGCTTTAAAAACGTTTGTTCTTGACGTTTGTGATGCTGAAGTAGTGACCTGAGTAAAAAGGGGCGTGGGGAGGGGGGGGGGCTAATGAAAATGGATTGTTAAAAATGAAATGCATGCTTAGGTGGAGTATTCAGCATTTCTATTTTTAGAATCGTCGAACGTGGTTGGCTTTATGATTGTGTTACAACACAAGGCGGATAATAAGTGACGTCATTAACCATTCAAAGGGCATCACAAAAACAAACATCCATCATACGACACTAATCACAGGACACAGCCTTTATACGACACCACTGACAGGACACATTCGTCATACGGCATCACTGATAGGACAGAACACACCATTCATACGGCATCACTGACAGGGCACATCATTCATAAGGCATCCCTGGCAGTACACATTCGTCATAAGGCACCACTGACAGGATACATTCGTCATACGGCATCAATGTCAGGACAGGACACATCCGTCATACGGCATCACTGTCAGGACAGGACACATCCGTCACACGGCATCACTGACAGGACACATCCGTCATACGGCATCACTGACAGGACACATCCGTCATAAGGCATCACTGACAGGACAGGACACATAATTCATACGGCATCACTGACAGGACATGACACATCCGTCATAAGGCATCACTGACAGGACACATCCGTCATACGGCATCACTGACAGGACAGAACACGTCCGTCATAAGGCATCACTGACAGGACAGGACACATCATTCATACGGCATCACTGACAGGACAGGACACAACATTCATACGGCATCACTGACAGGACAGGACACATCCGTCATACGGCTTCACTGACAGGACAAATCATTCATACGTCATCAATGACATAACACATCACACATACGGCATTACTGACTTGAAACCTCTATCGTGCTCCATCATTCACGGACACAGCGGCTAGATGCCAAAGCCAGGGGCACATCAGTTAAAAAGACAGATTATCTTTTCTTGAGGTCGTTTAATTAGTTTAACGCCCAACTCTAAACTTGTCACCTTCACACCAACTTCAACTGCGGCAGTTGGAAATGATTTGAACCACTCAACTAAATGCCCCAATATTTGCTGAAGGGCTCGATGGAAAGAAGTGTTGAGTTTGACACATAAAGGGTTCTCATCTCTCGCTGTCTCCCTTCCCCCGCAAAAAAAACAACAAAAAAACTGGAGAGACAACACTTATCAAGAACTCTCTAATCCTGGGTGTTGTTTCAAACACGTGACCTGCCTAAATTAAATCGTTGAGAAGATTGTCAAGTCTATTTTCTAATTAATCTTAGATATTTTTAAAGTTCTTGTTAAATTGTCACCTTCCGTAAATTTTACCTGATCTTGTTCCATAATTTGAGGACCGCTGGCCTCTAGTGAGAATCCCATATATTAAAGTGCCGATTTGGCGTTGTAAAAAAAAATCAAATTTATCACACGCTATTTAAGGCTCCGAGTTTAATGCTAAACTTTGTCAAATACAACCCCACGGGACTGTAAGAGAAGATAACTCATGTGACGAGTTGACGCGGACAAACTTTTTACCGGCCTTAGAAACTCAGGTTTGCACAGAGAGCTGTACCCTTACACCCCCACCCTTACACCCCCACCTCCTCACTTGTTCAACACGCTCTTTATAAACAGGACACTACCGTCCATTTTACCACTTTTGTGATGCATGCTGGGATGATTTTTAAGTGGATGCTACATCAATCATTTATGTTCATTAAAAAAATTGATTATTTAGTTTCCTTATAAAAATTCACTTTTCAAGAGAGGTTTAATAATTTGAGTTTGCTAGAAGTATTAACAAGGTTTAATTTAGTGTGCGATAACGGACGACAGGATTCGGTTGAAAACTGCAGGAAATGGTTTCGTGGACCTGCATGTTCAAGAAGGGAAGTAATTGATTGTTGCTGTTTTGAAAGTCACGTGTTCAACTGTCAAACTGGCGTGGGAGGTCAGCTTTTAAAGTCGCCGTGGACGCGTTAGAAATCTCTCGGGCCAGGAGCGGCCCCCAGAAATAAACATGTTACACTTTGACGTGGGGGAAATGAAAAATTGTTTTCTGAGCGATAAACTTGGCCAAACTGAGAGGCAAACAAAGCTTAAAAAATGTCAGGTTAGAGCTGATTAGCAGGATTTGGGTTAGTAAGTTTTGAATACAATGTTGCGACTGGATTTGTTTCAAATGAAATTAGACACATTTTGCTTGGAGGAATGGCCAGATATTTTGCAGATTATTTTTCCCTGCGTAATGCACTTCATAAAAAAAAATTATGTGAAGATTAGAAAAAAAGAAAATAACATTTTTTAATAACAATATACATGTTTGTACGGTGTTAAAGTATTTATATATTTTAGTATTGTGTTGGAGAAAGTAATGGACATGAATTGAAGGAGTTCAGGGAAGGGGAGGGTACTGGTTGAAGAAATGGGGATGTGTTCTGAGTAAACGTTGAATAATGAAAAGGGCTGAGGTTAAATGAAACTCCTCCCCTATTATAATATGTACTTATTAGGGTATGTTTGTTGACAATAAACAATAATTCCCCTTTTGAGTTGCCACTTACCACAAGACACAAAATATAGATATTTATTTAATCCCGAATAATGTTTTTAAAATAAAAAAATATTTTAAATTGGAAATGGGAACGCAGTTACTACAGACTCTTTTCTAAAGTTTGTATTGTAGCTGCCGCATAGATGGACTTGATTCTAATTAGATAAATAACTGAAACATTCATCCTTGACCTTCTATCATTTTTCTTCAGGAAAAATAATGAATTCCACATTTGATAACATCAATTATTAAAAACCAAACATTTTATGTGACGTTGAATTATTTATTGACAATAAATTAATTAGTTATACATTGTCCATTTCTGTGGTTAGTTGACGAGGATGTTAAACATGCAGGTACTCATCTTAATGATAGATAACAGCTGCTGAATATTTAAAAATTAGATGATATAACTTGTAATGTTTGCTGATTTGTTTGCTCGTCACGAACCTCGGCATTTGATAGGTGTCGTTCATATGAACCTCAGCATGTCATATATGTCGTTCATACGAACCTCAGCATGTCATATGTATCGTTGATACGAACCTCAGCATGTCATATGTGTCGTTCATACGAACCTCAGCATGTCATATGTATCGTTCATACGAACCTCAGCATGTCATATGTATCGTTCATACGAACCTCAGCTTGTCATAGGTGTCGTTCATAAACCTGATCTTGTGATCTACGTTGTGTCATTCAATGAATATATGATGCTTGCAAGGTTAGACAAATACATTCATATTACACGTATAAATTATGGTATAGACCAGGGGTCGGCAACATTTTGAGAAGGAAGAGCCAAAAATTACAATTTACAAAAATAATCCAAATTTTAAAGACCCACTAACACACGTTTTGAAAATAAAATATTATAATGATTAATATTTGCGCACGGTAATGGAGAAACGCATCTCGACATCGAAAGATCTGCGGGTTTCCGACTCCTGGATAGACTATAAAGAGTTTTTTTGAAAATAACGACAGAAGAAGATGTTGTTTTAAAAAAGAAGCATTTTGTTTTTATTTGCAAACAAATTCACAATGAAATAAAACAGAAATTAAATTTAAATGTTTCTAACACGTGAATCTCTTTTTAGATGAATGCTATAAGAAATACTTAGTTTACTGATGTTGTAAATGGTGAAAGGGATCGTTTTGCTAGAGGATAGTCGTTGTCTTGATTCGTTTACACGAACACATTGTATTTTAGATCAAAGTTTGATCTCTCTGATAGTCGTTGTCTTGATTCGTTTACACGAACACATTGTATTTTAGATCAAAGTTTGATCTCTCTGATAGTCGTTGTCTTGATTCGTTTACACGAACACATTGTATTTTAGATCAAAGTTTGATCTCTCTGATAGTCGTTGTCTTGATTCGTTTACACGAACACATTGTATTTTAGATCAAAGTTTGATCTCTCTGATAGTCGTTGTCTTGATTCGTTTACACGAACACATTGTATTTTAGATCAAAGTTTGATCTCTCTGATAGTCGTTGTCTTGATTCGTTTACACGAACACATTGTATTTTAGATCAAAGTTTGATCTCTCTGATAGTCGTTGTCTTGATTCGTTTACACGAACACATTGTATTTTAGATCAAAGTTTGATCTCTCTGATAGTCGTTGTCTTGATTCGTTTACACGAACACATTGTATTTTAGATCAAAGTTTGATCTCTCTGATAGTCGTTGTCTTGATTCGTTTACACGAACACATTGTATTTTAGATCAAAGTTTGATCTCTCTGATAGTCGTTGTCTTGATTCGTTTACACGAACACATTGTATTTTAGATCAAAGTTTGATCTCTCTGATAGTCGTTGTCTTGATTCGTTTACACGAACACATTGTATTTTAGATCAAAGTTTGATCTCTCTGATAGTCGTTGTCTTGATTCGTTTACACGAACACATTGTATTTTAGATCAAAGTTTGATCTCTCTGATAGTCGTTGTCTTGATTCGTTTACACGAACACATTGTATTTTAGATCAAAGTTTGATCTCTCTGATAGTCGTTGTCTTGATTCGTTTACACGAACACATTGTATTTTAGATCAAAGTTTGATCTCTCTGATAGTCGTTGTCTTGATTCGTTTACACGAACACATTGTATTTTAGATCAAAGTTTGATCTCTCTGATAGTCGTTGTCTTGATTCGTTTACACGAACACATTATATTTTAGATCAAAGTTTGATCTCTCTGATAGTCGTTGTCTTGATTCGTTTACACGAACACATTGTATTTTGGATCAAAGTTTGATCTCTCTGATAGTCGTTGTCTTGATTCGTTTACACGAACACATTGTATTTTAGATCAAAGTTTGAACTCTCTGATAGTCGTTGTCTTGATTCGTTTACACGAACACATTGTATTTTAGATCAAAGTTTGATCTCTCTGATAGTCGTTGTCTTGATTCGTTTACACGAACACATTGTATTTTAGATCAAAATTTGATCTCTCTGATAGTCGTTGTCTTGATTCGTTTACACGAACACATTGTATTTTAGATCAAAGTTTGAACTCTCTGATAGTCGTTGTCTTGATTCGTTTACACGAACACATTGTATTTTAGATCAAAGTTTGATCTCTCTAATAGTCGTTGTCTTGATTCGTTTAGACGAACACATTGTATTTTAGATCAAAGTTTGATCTCTCTGATAGTCGTTGTCTTGATTCGTTTACACGAACACATTGTATTTTAGATCAAAGTTTGATCTCTCTGATAGTCGTTGTCTTGATTCGTTTACACGAACACATTGTATTTTAGATCAAAGTTTGATCTCTCTGATAGTCGTTGTCTTGATTCGTTTACACGAACACATTGTATTTTAGATCAAAGTTTGATCTCTCTGATAGTCGCTGTCTTGATTCGTTTACACGAACACATTGTATTTTAGATCAAAGTTTGATCTCTCTGATAGTCGTTGTCTTGATTCGTTTACACGAACACATTATATTTTAGATCAAAGTTTGATCTCTCTGATAGTCGTTGTCTTGATTCGTTTACACGAACACATTGTATTTTGGATCAAAGTTTGATCTCTCTGATAGTCGTTGTCTTGATTCGTTTACACGAACACATTGTATTTTAGATCAAAGTTTGAACTCTCTGATAGTCGTTGTCTTGATTCGTTTACACGAACACATTGTATTTTAGATCAAAGTTTGATCTCTCTGATAGTCGTTGTCTTGATTCGTTTACACGAACACATTGTATTTTAGATCAAAATTTGATCTCTCTGATAGTCGTTGTCTTGATTCGTTTACACGAACACATTGTATTTTAGATCAAAGTTTGAACTCTCTGATAGTCGTTGTCTTGATTCGTTTACACGAACACATTGTATTTTAGATCAAAGTTTGATCTCTCTAATAGTCGTTGTCTTGATTCGTTTACACGAACACATTGTATTTTAGATCAAAGTTTGATCTCTCTGATAGTCGTTGTCTTGATTCGTTTACACGAACACATTGTATTTTAGATCAAAGTTTGATCTCTCTGATAGTCGTTGTCTTGATTCGTTTACACGAACACATTGTATTTTAGATCAAAGTTTGATCTCTCTGATAGTCGTTGTCTTGATTCGTTTACACGAACACATTGTATTTTAGATCAAAGTTTGATCTCTCTGATAGTCGTTGTCTTGATTCGTTTACACGAACACATTGTATTTTAGATCAAAGTTTGATCTCTCTGATAGTCGTTGTCTTGATTCGTTTACACGAACACATTGTATTTTAGATCAAAGTTTGATCTCTCTGATAGTCGTTGTCTTGATTCGTTTACACGAACACATTGTATTTTAGATCAAAGTTTGAACTCTCTGATAGTCGTTGTCTTGATTCGTTTACACGAACACATTGTATTTTAGATCAAAGTTTGATCTCTCTGATAGTCGTTGTCTTGATTCGTTTACACGAACACATTGTATTTTAGATCAAAGTTTGATCTCTCTGATAGTCGTTGTCTTGATTCGTTTACACGAACACATTGTATTTTAGATCAAAGTTTGATCTCTCTGATAGTCGTTGTCTTGATTCGTTTACACGAACACATTGTATTTTAGATCAAAGTTTGATCTCTCTGATAGTCGTTGTCTTGATTCGTTTACACGAACACATTGTATTTTAGATCAAAGTTTGATCTCTCTGATAGTCGTTGTCTTGATTCGTTTACACGAACACATTGTATTTTAGATCAAAGTTTGATCTCTCTGATAGTCGTTGTCTTGATTCGTTTACACGAACACATTGTATTTTAGATCAAAGTTTGATCTCTCTGATAGTCGTTGTCTTGATTCGTTTACACGAACACATTGTATTTTAGATCAAAGTTTGATCTCTCTGATAGTCGTTGTCTTGATTCGTTTACACGAACACATTGTATTTTAGATCAAAGTTTGATCTCTCTGATAGTCGTTGTCTTGATTCGTTTACACGAACACATTGTATTTTAGATCAAAGTTTGATCTCTCTGATAGTCGTTGTCTTGATTCGTTTACACGAACACATTGTATTTTGGATCAAAGTTTGATCTCTCTGATAGTCGTTGTCTTGATTCGTTTACACGAACACATTGTATTTTAGATCAAAGTTTGAACTCTCTGATAGTCGTTGTCTTGATTCGTTTACACGAACACATTGTATTTTAGATCAAAGTTTGATCTCTCTGATAGTCGTTGTCTTGATTCGTTTACACGAACACATTGTATTTTAGATCAAAATTTGATCTCTCTGATAGTCGTTGTCTTGATTCGTTTACACGAACACATTGTATTTTAGATCAAAGTTTGAACTCTCTGATAGTCGTTGTCTTGATTCGTTTACACGAACACATTGTATTTTAGATCAAAGTTTGATCTCTCTAATAGTCGTTGTCTTGATTCGTTTAGACGAACACATTGTATTTTAGATCAAAGTTTGATCTCTCTGATAGTCGTTGTCTTGATTCGTTTACACGAACACATTGTATTTTAGATCAAAGTTTGATCTCTCTGATAGTCGTTGTCTTGATTCGTTTACACGAACACATTGTATTTTAGATCAAAGTTTGATCTCTCTGATAGTCGTTGTCTTGATTCGTTTACACGAACACATTGTATTTTAGATCAAAGTTTGATCTCTCTGATAGTCGCTGTCTTGATTCGTTTACACGAACACATTGTATTTTAGATCAAAGTTTGATCTCTCTGATAGTCGTTGTCTTGATTCGTTTACACGAACACATTGTATTTTAGATCAAAGTTTGATCTCTCTGATAGTCGTTGTCTTGATTCGTTTACACGAACACATTGTATTTTAGATCAAAGTTTGATCTCTCTGATAGTCGTTGTCTTGATTCGTTTACACGAACACATTGTATTTTAGATCAAAGTTTGAACTCTCTGATAGTCGTTGTCTTGATTCGTTTACACGAACACATTGTATTTTAGATCAAAGTTTGATCTCTCTGATAGTCGTTGTCTTGATTCGTTTACACGAACACATTGTATTTTAGATCAAAAGTTTGATCTCTCTGATAGTCGTTGTCTTGATTCGTTTACACGAACACATTGTATTTTAGATCAAAGTTTGAACTCTCTGATAGTCGTTGTCTTGATTCGTTTACACGAACACATTGTATTTTAGATCAAAGTTTGATCTCTCTGATAGTCGTTGTCTTGATTCGTTTACACGAACACATTGTATTTTAGATCAAAGTTTGATCTCTCTGATAGTCGTTGTCTTGATTCGTTTACACGAACACATTGTATTTTAGATCAAAGTTTGATCTCTCTGATAGTCGTTGTCTTGATTCGTTTACACGAACACATTGTATTTTAGATCAAAGTTTGATCTCTCTGATAGTCGTTGTCTTGATTCGTTTACACGAACACATTGTATTTTAGATCAAAGTTTGATCTCTCTGATAGTCGTTGTCTTGATTCGTTTACACGAACACATTGTATTTTAGATCAAAGTTTGATCTCTCTGATAGTCGTTGTCTTGATTCGTTTACACGAACACATTGTATTTTAGATCAAAGTTTGATCTCTCTGATAGTCGTTGTCTTGATTCGTTTACACGAACACATTGTATTTTAGATCAAAGTTTGATCTCTCTGATAGTCGTTGTCTTGATTCGTTTACACGAACACATTGTATTTTAGATCAAAGTTTGATCTCTCTGATAGTCGTTGTCTTGATTCGTTTACACGAACACATTGTATTTTAGATCAAAGTTTGATCTCTCTGATAGTCGTTGTCTTGATTCGTTTACACGAACACATTGTATTTTAGATCAAAGTTTGATCTCTCTGATAGTCGTTGTCTTGATTCGTTTACACGAACACATTGTATTTTAGATCAAAGTTTGAACTCTCTGATAGTCGTTGTCTTGATTCGTTTACACGAACACATTGTATTTTAAATCAAAGTTTGATCTCTCTGATAGTCGTTGTCTTGATTCGTTTACACGAACACATTGTATTTTAGATCAAAGTATGATCTCTCTGACGTACTAATACTTTGAGATTGCATCCAACTGGTAGTAATATTTCCGAACCAACATCTGCCACCATCAAACTTCAATCAGAGGCGTCGCTAAGGGTATGCGGGTGTGGGGGCGTAGCGGTGGAGGTGCTGACAGCACCGGGTCACACCATCATGGGGGGGGGGCGGACACCAACGTTTATATTCTGCATGTTCCCGTTATTTGGATGCGACAAACTTGGTGGAGGTCTATGGGGTAATTTTGTAGGGGTGACACCATAAGCTATCGCACTGGATGACACCAACCCAAGTGACGCCTCTGAGTTCCATGTAGATCTGCCTCTGCAGAGCTGTTTCAAAATGAAATGTTTACGAAAGTCAGACAGAAAATACCATGATATATAGAGCGTATAACGGGGCATAACCCCACATAATAAAAACAAATATACACACCACGTGTTAACATAATGTTTGTTGAGTATAAATAATTACTGCAGTTAGCAGAATTTATGGTTTCGAATAGTTTGATCAATAAAAATGTTTACCAATTGAAGAAAATAATATATTTAAAAAATGGCTCCGTCCGTCTGGAAACCTCTTCATTGAATAAGAGTTCTGAAAGTTTGAACATTCTCAAGTAATGTCAGTAATGTGATTGGTGGAGATTTGTGACGCGTTAAGTTCTCGACTCTTGATTGGTTCAGTGAGAAACAAGCGATCGTTGCTTTATATCATTATGAGAGAGCTCTGCATAAAGTAACTTAACCCATAACATATTATCATGTTTCAGTATCTGATGCGTTAGTGTTTTGGTAAGATGAAAGGCTACTGAACTGAAGGAGGCGGGTTCGTTTCATTTCAAGGGAGAGTATTCTTACATTTTGCACTTTTATTTTTTAATACTGTGATTTTAAAGAGATGTGGTCGCTTACGCTTTACATTATGTTTCTGTAAAATAATTTTGCGTTGTATTTCTATCATATATTTAAAAAGTAAAAAAAATGACATTAAAATAATAATAATAACTAGATACGCCCCGCAGACTTGCTCATGGATAGTGCAAAGAAAAGGGGGGGGGGACGGACAAAAACTACAGCACGAAGAAATCAAAACAACGCGAGTGAACGTCAGTGGGGAACAACCGACGCATTGTTGGTCTTAAGGCATCCGCACTGAGGGCATCTACCTGCCCACCACCACTCGCCACCCTAGCTTGCCAACCATAAACTGGTGATTGGCCGACCCTAGGGAGGGCAGCCATGTTCGCAAAAAAGGGAGGAAAGAACGGGCACAAACACACATTTTTAAAAATTAAAAAAATACTGTTTTCGCTAGGGCTTGAACCCAGGACCTTCCGCGTGTTAGGCGGACGTGATAACCACTACACTGCGAATCACGTGTTATTCTGTGAAGGAACAACGCAAGTGAACGCAAGAGCCATTGTTGGTCTCGAGACCATAAACTGATTGGTCGACCCGAGCGAGGGTAATTCTTCATGCTTGATTGCACGTACTCGCTTTGGTGAATAATATAGAGAGAGATAACTATAATGCTGCTTTCATTATACAAATGGGAACTTATATCTCTGTTGCACAGATGTCTGATTTAACTTCATCTATTTCGTAATTTTCCGATGCGCAGCTTTATTCTGGAATTAAATTGAGATGTATATTTAACAAATGTAAATCCTTTTTATTCATTAATTGACAGCTACGTTAAGAGACCAGGGGTTATAAGAAACATACCATCTTGACACACTATATTTTTACCTTATGCGAAAATAAAAGTATTTTAAAGATCAGTTACATTAAATTGTGGTTTGTTCTCCACTTTACTAACCTTAAAACAACGGAGCTATAATGGATGGCAGCAAATTTGAAAAACAACACATTTAAATAGGTAATATGCTCATGAAATAGATTAAATGGCTTTTAATAATTAAACAATAGTGAAAAGCGTAAGCTTGATTTTTCAGAACATAAATCTCAACAATGCCGCCATTGCATTGTTTTGAACAAGATATATGGCAGTCTTACTTGTTTTGTCTGGTTATGGTCAGACGTTTTGCATTTAACACACACAGATACGCACACCCCACGTTAACACAAACACGCACACTCACACACAAACAAACACATACTCACACACATATATACATATATTACATAAGTATACAAGAGAGGCAAGGTACGATAGACATTACAAGAACAAACAATACTCTCGGCTATTTAAATGGTAAGCAGTAAACAAAAAACAAAAACAAAACTTTTTCTTGAAATGTGTCATTGCCGATAATGTCCATGCTTGAGAAGCAGGATTGTCTACCGTTATCTCCCTTACTTTGTTAGGGAACTTATCCGTCCATGTACGCTCATCAATAAAATGTATACACCTTGATTCTTGATTATTGCTGATAATACTAAACATCCTGCTACTTAATTAACACACCAATGCAACTAATAAAAAAATATTCATTTCAAAAAAATAATAATACGGCCTTTAATGTATGAAAATGTAATAAATTGATGTAAAAATCATTATGTGAACCAAAGACAAGTTCAATTTATTTTTAAAGTAAAAATAATTACATAACAATTGTTTCAAATGTTTATGGAAGATTGAAACAATACATAAAATAATGTAAAATACAATGGATTAAAAAAAAACAACAAACAAACAACTTTACAATTAAATGATACTCTGATGAAAGTGTGATGGTAGGTGAAGGAGTATAGAAGGAGCGCCTGTAATTAACAAGAACGCATGCCCACACAGTTAATGCTTTGTGGTTTTACTTTACTGAAAATGTTATAAATATAATATAAGTTACCCACCCACCTCCTCTGCATCTGTCAGTGGACGGTTCAATGTATTACTGACACAGTATACTTAGTACAGACAGACCCTTGGTATGGGAATGCTGGCTGTAATTGAACAACATCGATACCATGGAAGCAATGATAGGCCAATACGATGATACAATTCATATAGTTATAGAATACATGAGACAATGTATCTAATAGTTAACACTGACACACGACAACATGGATCACGAACAGCCAAACAAAAATTTCAACATTTTAAGTAACGGACAGGATGACAATTTGTAAAAAACGTGAAAAAAATTATTTCATTGTGAGATAGGTTGTCGAGTGTTGTTCAAGTAGAAAAAAACGTATATATATATATATATATATATATATCTTTTTTTTTGGTTTGCTTGTTTGTTTGTTATATATTTCCATGGATTTCAACATGAATAAATATTTGTTTATTCATAAAAATGCAAAAATAAAAAATAAAAATAAAAAAAATAATCTTAATACTAATAATAATTTTTTATAACATAATTTTAAAAATAATGATAATTTAATAAACATATACAACTCAAAAATGATTATAGAGATTACGTTATTGCTTAGTTGCTTCCCTCTACCCATCTGCACAATCCAAAGCCATTTTGTACTTAGTGCTATAAATAATGGTGTTAAAATGATTTACAATGGTTATTTCAAGAACATCAAGAAATTTCGAATTTGAATTGTACTTTATTTTGTGCAATTTTTGTTTTAAAGCTATTTATTTCTTTATACAGTATGTACACTTTGCTTCGTATGAGGACATCTGGTGGTACAATTCATCGTTTCCTAGCTCCCGGTGTCACAAAATAAAATATCCCCAAAATAAAGTCTTAAAATAAAAAAAAATTTCTTAAAATTAAGTCTCCGTTCTTTAAAAAAAAACGCCCCTTATTTATATTAATTTATAAATTAGGCTTGCATTAACGGTCATGTCTCAGAATATATTTTGCGTTTGTGTATGATTAATTATTGGAAATTGAACAATCACAAGCTTAATCACGCCAGTAACACGTTGAGGGCAAAAGGGGAGCTTACCCCCTGAGAAACACATTTTTAGGGGTAGCTAGTTTCACAGCGTTCCTTCAAAAATAACAAACAACTGAACTGAAAAGCAAAGATAATCAAGTAAACAGTATTACAGTAATCTCGTTGGACTATCGCAATAATATTTACTCTTTGAGTTATCTTTTTGTGTGACATTGAAATTGTGAAGGGGCGGATTTATTTTGGGGGAGACATTATTTTACAGTTGGGGTATAATTTATTTTTAAACTGGGACACCCCCCCCCCAAAAAAAAATTAAAAAAATCAAGACGCGCTGCGGGGGAGGACACTGTATGGGGGTGTGGGGTGTATGGGGGTATAGGGGAGTATTTATTTTGTAACTGTGGCGCCCCTTCCCCTCGCAAACTGTCTCCGAAGCTTAACATTATAAGCTAGAACCTAGAAATTACACAGAAATTTGAACACAATTTGCTTATTTTCATCATAACAAAAGAAATAACATTTTATTCAAGTAATTAGCTTGAAAATTGATTATTGCGTAACTTTAGAAATGTTATAAAGTTAATCAGATCTCGGCTCTAAAGTTACATGGACAAAATAAAATTAATGTTTCATAGAACTAGAGTACTATACATCTCCCACCCCCCCCTTTTCATTCTAATTTTACACCAATAATGTTTTCAAGTTACAAGGGTCGAAAAAGAATTCCAAAAACTTTAATAAGAGTTCTTTCGTAGTACAACCTTACCTCACTAAAAGCAGTAAATAATGAGTATTTTAAACATAGTCCATGAGCGTCACTGTCTTCAGGAAAATGTGATTAGCATGAGAATATTTTAAATTAAAAATTTGTGAGAAACAACACAAAATTCAACGAATTGAATTTTTAATACTCAACTAATCGAAGCAACGTCAAGATGGTATTAAAGAAGCGATGTTTTAAATTCTCCTCTAAGTTAGGTGTGTGTGTGTGTGTGTCTGTGTGTGTGTGTCTTATCTTCTTATCTTATCTGTTACAGACGCTCCTTCTACACAGAAGATTATTGCGTCTGTGTGTGTGTGAGTGTGCGTGTGTGTATGTGTGTGTGTGTGTGTGTGGTTGGGTGGCTAATTCAAATTGAGGTATGTATTTTGACTGGTATCTACACAATTATTTCCTTTAATTCTTTGCTCGCTTTAAACTCGAAGCGTGACATAATTTTCCCCAAGTCTCCTTGCCTACTTCTCTTATTTAAGCCTGCACAGCTTTCATCTTTAAACCTCATCCTCAAGTTTCCATATTATTGTATATTTTTGAATAGCATAGATCGACTTTTTTCCAACTCAATCAGCAATGAGAAAAGCTTCGCTGCAATGTATCACCGTTATTGAGTTGTATTGACTGGTGATTAGGTAGACTGTTAGGCTGATGATCATCAGGATTTGACGGGTACTGAAACACAAACAAATATTGACATGATCATCTGGGTGTGACAGGTACTGAAACACAAACAAATATTCACACGTATCAAACAGTGTTTCAGTTCCACCAAAGTCTGTAGGGGAGGATAGACATTTCCCTTTACATGTGAGTCAGAGTTCAACAACCGGGCGTAAATTTGTTAACTAAAACGCACAAGCAGGATCTCAAAGTCTCTGTGTTTTCACCTTGATTGCTTTACAAGGGTTTGGTCTTTAGGAGTCACCAGAGACCTCTGAGAATACCACGCAAAGTAACTACAGTTTAAAATAATCTTAGCCTCTTTGTAAACGTATAACACATAAAATTATTCGCCATAAAATGGTGTGGAAATGCCGCACACGACCAATGTCCACCTTAGGTTTATCTTCTCTCTGATAGGTAGCTGATATTTGTTCAAAAATAATTTCGAAGTGATAGTTCTGATTGAAGAGGTTAAAGTATATGTTCGGCTAATATTAAAACAAGACTTTAATATATGTGGGGGCCCAGGAGTATCAGATGGTCTAAAATCATTTCAATACATAAAACTTACATAAGCATTACACTATAAGATAGCCCACTCGCACCGGGGGTTCTTACAATTGTGACAGGGAAGGGCTTGTCAGAAGCAGAGGGTGCAGCACTATCAAATGCCATCTGCTAGCACAGTGTTAGACACTATCGGGGATCAGCACCATTTTAAAAGCCTAAAAATCAACGAAGTACTAACACCATTGTTCTTAACCTGGGATCGTTCGAGCCCCAAGGGTTCGGTGAGTCAGTCTCAGGGGTTTAAGTCACCCAACTCAAATGGTTCGTGATGACACGCCTCACTTGGTCACCATTAAGAAAGTTTCGGTGAATGCCCATATGAAACTGGTTGGATTCAGTGCCTCCAACAAGGTTAAGAACCACTGGTCTAACACTTAAAAAGGCCTTAGCAGTATACGAGTTAAATGGCCTAACTTTAAATAGAGCCTGACAATCTTAGGGGGCCTAACATTTTAAGAGGGCCTAACGATATGTGAGGGCCTAACATTTTAAGAGGGCATAACAATCTGAGGGGGCCTAACACTTTTAGAAGGCCTAACAATCTGAGAGGGTCCTACACGGCCATAATGGACGATACCACGAGAACAGCTTACAATAGTATAGAGTCTTACATTTCTAAATGGTACTACATTACAAATAAACTAATATGATTATTAACAAAATATATAAAAACAAACAATATAAAAATTGCTTTTCTTTCCCCATTCAACTTTACATTCTTTAATAATCTTTAACTTTAATATTATAATATATGGCTAAACTTAAATTAGATTCAACCATTTGCTTCTTTATCTCTCTATGGAATGTTCAATATTCTAAAGCGTATCAAACAAAAATAGAACTGGAAATTTGGGTCCAAACTAGGCCATGCAGTTAACCAGGACGTTTCCATGAAAAGGAACCATAGCCCAGTTAGCTGCATGTGATAAGTTCACTTCGACCAAGATTAATTGCCCAATACTGTCAGCGTCAAGAGGGAAGGTTTGGGACGTAAGCACAAGTTGTTTTCATTCATTTTAAAACTTGTTTGGACACCACACTTAATAAAGCGTCATATTTTGAAATTTACATCATTTGTCTTTTGTCAATTATTCAGAATCAATTTCGAAATAATAGTCTATAATAAATGTTTTCTATTTGAACTTCTTGATATAGAAACTATGAGCAGTAAACATACATCAGCAATCAAAAATATCTAACTCATGTCTTTAATTACCTCATATCATCTGACTACATATATTGCCCTTCTCAAAACATAAATGACTATTCTTTAAGCATCGCCTTTTAAAATGAAATTATAATTTCTTTTTCTCCTAAAGCATCCTTTAAGAAATTAAGCAATTCTTGTAAAAATAATAATGATATTGTTATTATCATTAGTGTCACTACTTTTGATCAGTACCACGTGATACAGGTCAAAATGGCCACTGCCTGCTACGCCCCTTCTCCTCCTATTTTAAGAAAAAATTATTATAAAAAGGAAAGAATCAGTTGATTTATTGAGATTTAATTGTCGACGTCAAACCTATTACAGGTAAATTTATAATATAAAAAAACAGGGTATTAGTAGGCCTGACAAGACGTAACACAACAGCGAACGTTTCGACAAAGAGCCTTCCTCAACGGACAAATAGTACACACATGAAACGAATAACACGAAATAATAATAAAAAAAACACTTAGCTGCGGTGAAATCCAAGCAGTCCAGTAGGGATAAAGTAAGGAGAGAAAAGTAAGAGCTTATATAGGAAAGGATAGGGTGGGTGTGGCCAATCAATCAGCTTGTCAGTGCGAACACAACGTTGATCCCGTGTGGTGTAAGAGTCCCCATACTCATGGATTAGTCTATTCTCCAGACTGACCCGGCCGGGTGTGTTTGAACAGGAAACCAAGGCGGTGACAGACATGTCATCGATGCCCATGTGGTCACGTCCATTGAAGTGTCGGGAGACAGGACATTGTTTGTCTTGTTTAATGGCACGTACATGCTCAGCGATGCAGCACGAGAGTAACCTCCCCGTCTCACCAATGTACTTCAAAGGACAGCGCTTACACACAATGGTGTAGACCACATTGCGGCTGGTACAAAGATAGCCATTCCTAATCTTGAATACCCCCTTAGGGAAGACAATCTGGTCCGTCTGGGTAACAAAGGGACATGTCTTGCAGCGATTACGACCACATGGCTTGGTGCCCAGATGGGAGGACGGAATAAAGCAGACGGCTACGAACCAATAGGTCTCGCAGATTTTTGTCCCTCCTGAATACAATGAGGGGTGGGGTGGAAAATATGTTGTTTGTCTCAGGGTCCGCAAGGAGGATCGTGCGGTTTTTCAAAAATATTTCCTTGGCTCTGATGTTGTGGGGATGATATGTGAGCACCAATTTGCTCCTTTCATTACTATCATTGGAGCGTGATACAAAATCTATTACATAAGGCTAATGTTTGAACAAGAGTAGATAGTTCATTAACTACGAGTCAACTTGAAGACAATAGAACACGTGAATGCAACTAAACAATTATTTTACTGGGCAAGTAAATTGTAATAAAAATATGTTAATAACCCTTAAAGACACATCATAAAATGGTGGTTTTGTATGTTGATTACTGTATACTATAGGGGGCATCGTAACATGTTGGTTTATTGCATTGATAAACAATAGACAGCGGATAACTGGATGGTTTAATTTCAGTTTTTGTGTGTTTTCCCCCTAAAAAATGGGCATTTAATACTTTGCGTTTGGTTCTTCTAAACTATGTACTATGGCTTTTTACTTATTGCATGCAGGAAAGTATACGATTTTTTTTCATAACGTCATTGAGAGAGTAGCCAATGAAAGCGCAACAGACATCACATTTACCAAATCAGAACAAGGAAAGAAAAAAAATTCACCACCATATCTAAAAGTTAGTTCTAGGTCAGGGGTCAAAGGTCAGACTATTGACTATCTTTAGCAACAATATGTTTTGAGTTTGGTCTTGATATCATATACACAACCTAATATGTGTGTCAAGTGGTGGTTACATATTTAATATTTAAACGGTTATCTTATTTCTAACAGTTTTTTTATACATCTTAGTAACATCTCACCACGAAAGCTTTAAGTATAATCAAAACAACTAACTCCAGTGTCCAGATGATGAACCAGTAGATAAAGTAACTTTACCTTGCTACATGGAATCATATAAGTATAAGCCATCAGCTGTATTATCATAACTCTTCCTCTCTAAACTCTTGTACGCTTAATTCTGATCTTCTACAGCTATTCTTACCTTGGCCCCCTTACCTTGGCCCCCTTACCTTGGCCCCCTTACCTTGGCCCCCTTACCTTGGCCCTCTACAGGCACCTTCCTATACTAAAACAAGCGTACCCCTCCATGAAACGTATGCTTATATCTGACACCACATAATTTATACCACGGTTATTTAATTAAAATATTAATCATTGACACCGCCCAGATCCTTCAACATCCCCCCCCCCTTTTTGGACGTCGATTTCACTTATCTACCAATTTAATGTCTAAGTTTAGTTTTCTTTCCTCATGCACAGATTAAAAATCACTGCACCGTTTTTGCGTTGATATTTAACATTTATCAGGAAACAGATAACTTCTGCTTTATTATAATTGTAACTGCTGAAATAATGTTTGTTTGTAATAAGGCAGTGTTGGATCTTTCAAAAATAAATAAGATTAATATAATTTTAATGACACAATAGTTTTTTTTAAAATCTGTAAGACAAAATATGAACTTTTACTCACGTCTTGGCGTTCAGCAAACCCCACTGAAAAAATGTATTTTAAAAATAAAACAACTTAATACATCGTCAGTCTTTAAATAGTATCATTATTATAACTGAGTAAAAAAAATTATTTAAGCTTTAAAAAAACACGAGAGAAAAGAAATACGTTTTTTTACTTTTCTTTGAGTCAATTTTAATAGTGATAGTTCATAGTACATGCATTTGAAATATAAATAATGTAGAAAAGACAAACCATTATCTTTCTGTTCGGAAGTCATTGTAGCAATATCTGAGGAATTGCAGTAGCCACTGTCCGTTGCTACAAAAACAAAAACAAAAAAAACGATTATGATTCGGAAGACAAGGAGCTAAATCATAGATATTACAAGTAAAATTAAACGAAAAAAAAGAACAACTTAAGGACCCATAAATAAAAAAGCTTCAACTAAGGGGCCGTAAATAAATGACGTCACGTGAGTCTGGCCGAATTTTCACCCCCTCTCCTCCTAGTCACACGTCATCACAAAAACTAGATCACCCCATCCAATATGACATCACAAAGCTTCCCCCCCCCATAAAAGCCGTATGTTGTATTTGAAAAAGAGCATGTCTCAAATGACTTTTTGTGTATTTAGTGTAATGCTGCACTCTAATATCGTAACACGCGTGAAGCCATTTAAAACGCCATTAAATAAATTGTAAGCATTCAAATATTTAAGTGGAACTTTTATTAAAAGTTGGACGTTTTGACGAGACGTCACATTTCTTTAACACCCCCTCCCCCTTGTCACACATCATCACAAATTAAAGCGAAGGTGCGTGACGTTATTTATGGACGGTCCCTTTAATAAGGTAAATATATTTACTTTCCGGGATTCAGATGAAACCCCAAACAATGTGATAGTGTATAAACACGTATATTTTATTAACAATATATTCAGTGGTGTAGCGAGGTGGGGGGGAAGGGGGGCAAATGCACCGGGTGGCACTTTGCTAGTGGCTGCAAATTTCTAGTCGTTAGTTAGTTTCTTAAAATGAAAATTTTAAAAGAAAGTGGAGTTTTTTAAAATCGAAATTAAAGAAAAGTCAAATAAGAAATTAATAAAATAAATAAAGGAACTATCCAAAAGCATGTGAACGTTATATCTGCCAAAACTTCAAACTCCTTATTGGATATACATTCTTCTGATACTAATATTACTACAATAAAAAAATCCACTGATGTGGTCATTGACGGCCGCCCCTGTTGTGAAATTGGGGGGGGGGAATCCCTCGTTGTTAATTATAGCTTATTGTTAAAACGTGAAAATGAATTTTAATAAAAAAATAAAAGTAAAGCCAAGATAACACAAAAAAATAAAAAGAAGTGAAGAACTATATTAAAATACGAGAGCGCTTCTAATGCCAAAACTTCAAACTCCATAATAAATCTAAACTCTTCTGATACTAATGTCACTGAGCTGGAAAACATAGGGGCTGACAGTATGACAATAATGTGTTGGTATATATAATTGATTCAAGTTTAATTTTAACGTAAGTGAACTACTGGAAAAAATTGTTGGCGTATTTATATTGCTTATTTTAATTTTAATGTCTTTTGTTTTGTGGCATAAAAAATATAATGAAAACCATTGCTTATCTAGAGGAATTAAAACTTGGCAAAAATAGTTACAATTATTTATTAATTAATTTTTTTTGGGGGTGTGTGGGGGTGGCAAAGTCCTCATTGTTAATTAGCTAATTGTTAAAAGGTGAAAATAAATTTTAATAAAAGAAAAGCCAAGATAAGTACTCAACATTTCCAGTTTTTTGCAAATGGAAGGAATCAGAAATTTGATAAAAAAAGATTAGACTATTAATAAAGACCGACAATTACTTGTTGTAAATGAGAAAACAAAGTAGCAAGAAGTTCTTGTTAGAATATTTGACAGTATTAAATCCTGGCGAAATTGAATGTGACTTTTTGAGGCTATAGAGAGGGCAATACTGTTGAAAATAAAGGCAATATTCTGGAACTAATGCATTAGCTTGCAGAGTACTTTCGAGCACTCAGAGAACATAGTGGGAAAAAGGGGTAAACAACTTGTCATCTAAAATTCAAACTGAGCTCAAAGCAATTCTAGGAGATACAGTTCACGAAAAATTATCTTTCTTCAATAACAAGATACCATATTATTGTTACATTGTATTTGATAGCTCTACATATATTTAACACAAGGATCAAACAAGTCCCAGTTGTGTGATATGCGTAAAGATTGAAAATAAAAAAAGTAGACGCTGTAGAATCTTTCAAAGATTTCCTTCAAACAAAAGTGAATCTGCCTACGTCATTTCGGAAATGATTTTCAATAAAAGATGATCTTAAAATAATGGACTGCCCAGGCCCAACATGTGTTAGATCTAATACTTCTTAAGGGCAGGAAAGTATACTAGAGTTCAACAAAGGTGCAAAAACATAAAATCTCATGTCAAGCTCGTTCAAACAGTTAAACCTAATTTGTTAACATGATACTACAACTGAAACGAATTCTCCAACTATTTTAGTACACTTGAGCTTTGTTACGCATTCTTTTCCAAGTCCATACTCTGTTGAAAATAACTAATTGCTTCTACAAGCAAGGCATTCAGACTTCAGGATACAAATAGTAAATATACCATGGAGCCATTTCCAGGTTACTTTGTAAGCTATAGAACTTAAAGATGCAGACAAAAGCTTTGAAATTGTGTCTTCAAATTAGAGTATTCAAAATATCCCACATGAGATAGTCAGGCAAGGAATATTTTAACCCCATAAATAGAATTTTTTTTAATGAATTCAAGACTGGGTGGTTTATTTAAGTTTATAAAGATATTTAGGCTCGAAGTTACCCTACCTAAAATAATATAATTAATTCGAATATTGCTTACAACTGTCTTAAGTAATGCAAGGTGTTAAAAAGTCTTCTCTAAAATAATTTTAATGAAAAATTAATGACGATCAATTACGAATACACCAAAATTGTCTAATCTAATGCTGTTTAAGCTATTGGGCATGCCATGGCTGAAAAAAATTGATACATGAAAGATTGAGCCATGAGGAAAAACATAAAACTTTAATTTCAATAAAGAAATGACGCCTTTCCTTTTTAACATAAAAATATATCGTGTTCTTATTATTACTTTCTAATTAATTTTTTATTACTTCATAGCATTAACATATTTTTTCGGGGGGCGGCAAATTTAGTTTCTGCCCCGGGCGGCACATACACACGCTACGCCGCTGAATATATTATTGTGTAATCAATATTTGTTGGTACAAACCATGTTTTATTGCATAAAAAATTTACTATTGTATAAATTACTATCTAATTTAGTATATAAATGTACATTAATTTAAAAGTAATCGTATTAACAACTTTATTCTGTGATTGTCTGGAATATTCTTTAAATTAAATAGATTTCAATAGGAAAACGATCCCAAATTCTACAGTATTATTTATCAGGCTATGAATGTAATATTAGTCTAATTATTTGCTTCAATTGGAGCTTACCTAAAATATTCTAGAAAACACTAAATTTATAAATAATTATTAATTAATAATTATATAATATATATATTTATATAATTATATAATAATTAATAATTATCTTGGCAAGATCTCTATTATTTTTTAGACCATTTTAATGGGAGAAGTTTTAAAGTTTTAACTCTACTTATTTGTCAATCCCTGAATGTAAAATTAACATTATTATTTCATTTTAAAACCCCTCTAGATTTTAATCTGGATCTTATCTTATCTAGATGCTGACGGATATGTGTGCAAAATGTAGTCAAGATCCTTGAATCCACCTAGAAACGTATGCTACACAAAGCTCATATGTCTGCAGGCCTCAACCATTGCATTTTAAACACACACACACACACACACACACACACACACACGCGCGCGCACACACACACATACACACATATATATATATATATATATATATATATGTATATTAGAGATGAGGAAATTAACAAATAATTAATCAATAAATCGTTAAAATGTTTTAATCGATTGTAATTATTTTGATCAATTAAATTTGGATTAAAATTTAAGAAAATATTTCCAATCTTTTTTTTCCAATTAATTAATTATTATATATTTTTTGTTACTTACATACTTTTCCCTCGTACTATTATTATTTATTTAGACGTGCATACGTAAACAAAAAGGTTTTTCTTCATTATTTCTTGTATACCAGAACGAATTTGCTGTGTTTCATCACAAAATTTGGGAGCCATATAATTACCGCGACTTAAACTATTTCGAGAAATAGTGAATCGCGACTTAACGGGATATATATATGCGATATTTGAAATATAATTAATCGATAATTAATCGATTAAATGTTCCTGATTAATCGAAGACTTTTTAAATCATCAGTACCAGCTCTAATATATATATATTATATATATATATATATATATATAATATATATATCTAAATATATGGTATGGCAACCGTCCGTCCTCATGGGACGATGGCGTGTACTCCTACTCCTACTATATATATATATATATATATATATATATATTAGGGCTGCGGAAATTAACGATTAATTTCTCAATAAATCGTTAACGAAGCTTAGAATTAGAGGGAACATTGCATTAATCGTTAAAAAAATTTAATCGTTAAAATGTTTAACGATTTATCTAGAAATGAATCGTCAATTTCCGTAGCATTAGTATATATATATATTGCTGTACATTTTTTCCAGAATAATTTACTAGATTTTTGACAAATTTAATGCTAATGTTAAAAGAGGCTAACGAATTCGATTTAAAACACAGAAAAAACAACAACATGCATTGCTAAGGCATTTTCAACTCCAAGATATGGAGTTCCTTTCAAATTTAAAAGGAAATTGTAATTCAGAGAATTAAAATTGACTTTATTTCAAACAAATACCGTAATTAGAATAATGAAATACAATTGCAGTCGGACCGTATGATAGATTAATATATTTACCTTGTCTACCACCATGAGCAGGGTGTTGCATGGCATGCTCTTTGATGAGTGTGAAATACTCCATCACAAGATTCTCAACATCTCTCTGCAGCTCTTCAATCGACGTGAGGGTCAGCGACTTGGTCAAATCGACCAGACATTCTCCCTTCTCTGCAGCTGATTTCATCTCCGCGATGGCACAAGTCAGTTTGCACTTAGCATCGGCGATGTGGTTTAAACTGGTCTTGAGGCCCTGGCACGGGTAGATGTTACGAGGCTTGACATTATTTTTGTTATCTCCATCCATTGTTTAGCTAGACTTAGGATGGTGGAAGATGGCAATTGTGATGACGATAATCGTATGGCTCGGATTAATGTTTGCTCAATTTTTCTCATCTCAAAATTATTAACTCATATCAATGGAGTTTGGCTCAACAACAAAATTGTTTAAACATCACTTTAAAATTGGTTTTACTAAAAAAAAATAAGCAGTTTTTTTTATGTATGTTTTGTCATGGATCAGTTGTATAAAGACATCACCACATTGACCTAAAATGAAAAAGTAGAAAAATGAATAATTGCAATAAGTATGTACAGCTCGTAGCAGCTCAAGCCAGTGTTATGTCATTTGGCTTAAATTGGCGGCCATCAATGTCAATTAGCTAAAGATAGTTGTCATCATTGTCATTTGGCTGACAGTGTCAATCATCAATATCATTTGGGGACATTAAATATAAATGCAGGCTAACCTCCGCCAGTAAGTGCTCTCGGAGCTCGCTTACAGCCAATTCACCCGTGTTCTGTCGGTTTCACACTAAGTTACCTTCTTGATAACCTAACCCGTCAGCACAATTCATAACTGATTTTTTTTTGGTTGGGTGGGGGTGGGGGTGTTGCGGTGGCTGGAGTCCGGGTTTTGAAACAACAACAAAGAAGCAGCGTCATTTCCACAACAGATTAAATGATATGTTTTTAGAAGTCTGATGGATGATGACTAGATCCTCTTAGCTATCGTAATAAAAAATATGAATATCATATTTTGTGGAGGATTTCGAAAAAAAAATACACAGAATCTTCTGGGCATTGTGGTTAAAGGATATTTTTAGAATTTTCTAAGATTTATTATTTTATATGCATGGCGTAAGCTATAATCATTATGAATGCATTCCTAAAAATTAGGGTTGTGGAAATGAACGATTAATTAATCGATTAATTGTTTTAAAAATTTTAACGATTAAAATTAATTTGATCGATTAAAATTCGTTTACATTTTTGGATAATATATTTAATGTTTTCCCCCCAATTTATTAGTAATTTATATTGTTTTGCTACTTACATACTTTTCCCTCGTATTATTATTTATTTAGACGTGCTTACGTAAGCAATGGTTTTTTTCTTCCTAATTACTTGCATAGCAGAACGAATTTGCTGTGTCGCGTAACAAAATTTGGGAGCCATGGAATTACCACGACTTAAGCAATTTAGCGAACTAATGAATCGCAAATTAACGGAATTTATATTTGCATTATAAAAATATAATTACTCGAAATTAATAGATTAATCGATTAAATGTTTTTTCCCGATTAATCGAACGAATTTTTTAAAATTCAGTACCAGCCCTAAAAAATACAAGTTTTCTGTGTGTATTGACGTATTTTGTCTAAAGATCGTAGACATTCATACAGTCAAAGGATAAGGAGAACGAGATCTTATTGAGGGAAGGGATCCCACAAAGGACCGGCATCTTACTGGGAAACGTTTTCTCACAAGGAACGAGATGCCACGGTGAATAATTACCAAAAGTTGAATTGAATCCAATCAAGGAACGAACGCTTCCCTTTGGAAATCGGGATGTTTAAGAATGTGTTGGTGCGTTGGTCTTTGACTAAATGTGTGTCGACAACAGTGTTTCCCTAATGCTACAATCAGTAACACAAAGTATATTAGTAGCAGGGCTATATTAAGATTGCATAGGGCACCTGGCTGCTATACCACCTGGGGGGCGGTCCTGCCACTTTATTATACAATATAATAAGTTTGTTGCTTCTTTCATGAATGTTTTAAAGTTACTGTCTGTCTCTCTACGTTTAGTATTGTAATCAAATATTTCGTAGAGTACTATGTAAAATTAAATTGACTGCGACTGATAAAAATAAATTGCAGCTAACCTTATTAAACTATTTAATGTCACAGATCTTCACGCAGTATCACATTTTACAACAATAAAATATAATTTTAAAATGCCAAAACATTAACTTTTACATAATAAAATATGTAATCGCAGTCCCATTTTGTTGGTTTTTGTTTAAATATTTTTAACGAAAAGAAATTGCTACAACAAAAGATTTAATTTCTTTTTCGGCTATCAAAATCACTGGTGGGTGATTTAATATTAGTCCACAAACGATGACTTCATCAACATCTTGATGGTGTTATAAAAATAAACTCAATTCTATTGGTTGTTTTTTATCCACTTGTATCACAGCGTGATTAAATCATTGTCATTGATCTTTAAACATATTTTTGAAATAAGTTTACAAATACAAATTATTTCTTATAATTAAAACAAATATAATATTCAAATGAAATTAATTTGAAAAATGACATACCTTGACAGTGACATGAAAGCGACTTGAAATACGCTTTGTAACTTGATTTCGGAGTTGTCAAGAATCAACCGAAATGTTAAAACAAAAATGCCCACTTCATGCAATGGGCTCGAAATAAACGTCAGTCAAACCTGTTTTTCCTTCACCACGTACATATCCGATAGACGGAACAGTTATTTCTTAGAGCAAAATAATCCATATCATCCTGATAAATAAACAAAATAATTATTGAATTCCTGGAGCATGAAAAGATCACATCAGATTCGGGCGGTCCTTTAGGGTCGTCTGTAGGATCGGACAACACAGTAGCGCCTGATGCGGCACTTTTTATGTACACCTAGGTCAAGTTATTTTTGGCACTTTGGGATTTACCGTAATAGTCTGTCAAAAATCACCATATATACCCGCAACCTAATTCACAATGGGAAAAAACTATACCTTTTTATTTGCTAATGCTTATTTAAGTGTAAATGATGAACATATATTTGTAAGTTCCATCTCGTCTCGCAAAATAACACTTTTTTCGCGCGGGAAAAGTTGTATAGTCAGCAGATCCTTACAAGGTGTAGGCCTGACAGTGTAGGTCTATAAAGTTTAGATCTACAAGATGTAAGGGGCTGTCCATAAATGACGACATACGATTTTGACTGATTTTTACCCCCCTCCCCGTCCCCCCTCATCACACTTCGTCACAAAAACTTAGACCCCATCCAATATGACGTCACAAAACTTTGCACCCCCCCCCAAAGCCGTATTTTCTATTTGAAAATGGACATGTTTCAAATCATTTTTTGGTCAAGTATGTATTTAGTGCAGGGGTATCCAAAATCCGGCCCGCAGGCCGAATACGACCCGCGCTTAAACTTTAACTGGCCCGTGACACAATCTCAAACAACTAATTCAGGGACGTATTATTTCTGTACCGCCATTATATTTATTTTAAAAAGTCAAAATATTGTACTGTTTTGGGGTAACTCAAAAGATGGCAAAATTTAATAATATTTTATTGTTTACCAGACTTTCAGTCTTAAAGACCAAACAAGGGGAACACATTTAGCTGCTTCTGTTCGTTCTGCTGTTAATGTCGTTAAATTACCAAGAAAACAATATCTTTATATATTACTAATGGTGCCCCTGCCATGACTGGTGAGCGCAGTTGACTAACAAAACTTGTCTGTAACAAAGTCAGCTAACACGCTGTCACAGATTTTAAACTTCACTGTATCATTCACCAGAAAGTTCTTTGTGCCAAACACATTAGATGTGATCATACCAGTGATAAAAGCTATACACTCTATTCGCTCTAAAGCCCGATGTCACTGCCAGTTTCACCAATTTCTTCTTGACATGTAGGGAAAATACGAAGATGTTGTGTATCACAATGGTATAAGATGGCTCAGTCGGCGGACAGCACTTCAGCGCCTTTACATACCGAGAAACCGGGCTATTCATCGTGGAAAATACGGAATAGCCAATTTCAGAAGTATCTGATCCTGCTTGGCTGGCAGATGTTGGATTTTTAGTTGATGTGACGAGACATCTAAACCATCTTAACACAAATCTTCAAGGGCGAACAGCAGTGGTAAACCAATTATATTCACAAATCAATGCCTTTGGAAACAAGCTGCAAATGTTTCAAAGGCAACTCATTCAAATGCAACCTAATACCGCACATTTCGCCCCACTAGAGATTCCTAGAAATTCAAACATTAGCTAAGAAAATGTTCAGCTTGTTTGTCTTAACATGTGTGAGCAGCCATTCTCAGATATGAATTTTAACTAGAATCGTGTGAGGACGAGACTAAGTGACTCTCACCTGTGTGATATCATACGTATAAAAATAGTGGCATAGAGCCAGGCCGCGCATATTTACTGCTGTCATAGAGCCAGGCCGCGCATATTTACTGCTGTCATAGAGCCAGGCCGCGCATATTTACTGCTGTCATAGAGCCAGGCCGCGCATATTTACTGTGGCATAGAGCCAGGCCGCGCATATTTACTGCTGTCATAGAGCCAGGCCGCTCATATTTACTGCTGTCATAGAGCCAGGCCGCGCATATTTACTGTGGCATAGAGCCAGGCCGCGCATATTTACTGTGTCATAGAGCCAGGCCGCTCATATTTACTGTGTCATAGAGCCAGGCCGCTCATATTTACTGTGTCATAGAGCCAGACCGCTCATATTTACTGCTGTCATAGAGCCAGGCCGCGCATATTTACTGCTGTCATAGAGCCAGACCACACACAGACCGCGCATATTTACTGTGTCATAGAGCCAGGCCGCGCACAGGCCGCTCATATTTACTGTGTCATAGAGCCAGACCACACACAGACCGCGCATATTTACTGTGTCATAGAGCCAGGCCGCGCACATGGCGCTCATATTTACTGTGTCATAGAGCCAGACCACACACAGACCGCGCATATTTACTGTGTCATAGAGCCAGGCCGCTCATATTTACTGCAGTCAAGATCTCAGTTTCACCCTTCACATATTAACATTTTGCAATAAGAAACTTCTCAAAGTATGTCATTTTTGTTTATTGTCTTAATCCGGCCGCCGCATATCTTTACTTCATGGAATATGGCTCGCCGTGCATAAAGTTTGGACGCCCATGATTTAGCGTAGGGATGCACTCCAAAATCTAACACGCGTGAAGCCATTTAAAACAGTGCTTCTCAAACCTTTTCGTATGACGGACCGGCAGGAATTTTTCCTTTGCACCAGGGACCGGTGCACTCCTTTCCCGTTTTGACGTCATCTTCCTGTACTGACGTGATAGCAAAATGAGCCCCTACATGGCTTAAAGCCCTACAATATTAAGTATGAATTCGGCTTGTTTTATACAATTTTACAAATTTTGAAATTTGATAAGTTGCCGAGGCATAGTAAAAGAGCTAACGAACAGTGCAGCAATAATTTCAAAAAACCCATTGATGTGATTAACCGTCAAGCCCGCGATTGTGACTATTGATACTTCAAAAGTCTTTTGATTGTTGATAGACCTAGAGTAGATACTGGACGATTTCAATCTTATAGTGACAGTTTTCCAGCTAAGTGTATGCACGTCAAAGGCATTTAATCTAAAATTACCACATTGATATCAAATCTCATGTTTTCTAAAAAGTATTTGGTGTGCGCCGCAAGAGGAGTTTGGCGAGTACTGTACAAACCCCACAATATAGGGTGTCATTTTGTGCGTTGCAAAATGCAGTTATTCCGGCGAGTTTAAGACTGAAAAATAATATGGCATTTAAAAAAAATATCCAATATTATCATAACGTTTTACTCCATAAGCTCACTTTTTTTTCAATATTTTTTTTCACGTTTTCACTTAGGTCACACAAAAGAGGTAAACACAATGTCACCAACGGAGGAGGCGTGTTCAAATTGTTGCATTCTCTTGTGATGTTTGTAAACGAAAAAAAAATACCTTGCTATCGGTCGATTTATCCCAAAGGTCGTTGAACAGGGGTAAATTATCTCATTTAGGGTAAAAATGAAACTCCTGGGGGTAATGCAGTCTCATTGTGGGCATATAAAATTCGCTAGAATCCGCTCCTTTTGGGATAACAGGTAACAGTAATATTAACCTAAACTTTTATAATTTTATGTTTTCAGGCAAACCGGTTTGTCAACCCCTGGTTGAAACAGTCCGTTTTTAAAACGGTTAACCGGCCATCAAAAAACGAACCGTGCTTACATCCTCCCATTTTATTTAATTTAATAAATACTAATTAAAAATTGACTTTTAATCACCGCGGTAAATTTATTTGTTTGGATTTTTTTTTGGTCAAAAATTTTTTAAAAAATATATATATAATATTGTTTTGGTTAAATCGCTGTATTTTCTTACAGGCATCGCGCAAGAGAGTCCAACAGAGAGGCGGTTACATCACAGGTGCTTTAATGTCAACATCAAACGACGCGGGGTAACAATTTCATATGCTATCTTGTCACAATCTTGTGGGTTCTCAAACTTAAGGATTATAATTAGATTTATGTTTCATTTCTTGAGAACTTACGCCAACTGGCGTCTGATGGCCAACGGACTGGCACTTTGAGAAGCATTGATGTTTAAAAAAAAACAACAAAAAAAACCCACACAAAAACATTAAATAAAGTGTAAGGGATCAAATATTTAAGTGGAAGTTTTATTTAAAGTCACCTGTTATGATGTGACGTAACATTTCTTCACCCCCTCCCCCTCGTCACAAAAGTGTGACCCCCTCATCTCCCTAGGTGCCTGACGTCATTTATGTACCTCCCCTAAGCCAGTGCTTCTCAATCTTTTTCGTATGACGGACCGGCATGAATTTTTCCCATTGCTCCACTGACCGGTGCACTATTTTCCTTGTACTGACGTGATAGCAAAATGAGCCCCTAACTGGCCTACAGCCCCACAAGATTAAGCATGATTTCGGTTTTTTTAATACGTCACCACATCGAACAATTTTGAAAGAGAACAAACTTAAGCATTGGTTGTTTAAAATGATCATTTATGATTGTCTTCATTTTGTATAAAAATGTGTTGATAAGGGCAGCAATAGTTATGTTTCAACTGTTTTTAAATTGATAGTACTTTAATAAATTGATAGCCCAACTTAAGTCTACGTTTTATTTAAGAGTACATAAAATTTAATATAAAAAGTCATGTTTATTTATTTTAAAAAAATAATAAAGTAACTATAGTAAGTACATGTATGTTGTTCGTCCGTCGATTCGACGAAGACCACTCTAGTCATCCGAGGGTTGCTGGGACTGGCTTTGTTTGTGCGTGCGCAGATGGCTGATGAGGCCGATCCTTGCACGGAAGGTTCGGGAACAGAAGGGACAAGGGACGAGTGGTACATCTCCAGGAGGGTTGACAGCACGGGCCTTTTGGGCTTGCCTCTTCTTTTCTGCGGAGGTGATCCGGTTTGCCTCGCATGACTTGGCACCTTGGTGGATGGAAGAACGCCAGGTGGAACGGTCCATTGCAGAAAGTTCCCACGTGTCTGGGTTGATGGCAAACGCTTTCAGTGAGGCTTTCAGTGTTTCTTTGAAGCGTTTCTTTTGCCCATCGTGGGACCGCTGGCCATGCTGGAGCTCGCCATAGAGGAGTCTCTATGGCAGTCTCTCGTCTGGCATTCGGACAACGTGCCCCGCCAAACGAAGCTGGGACTGCATCAGGAGTGTGAATATGCTGGGGAGACCTGCCTTGGTCAGTACCACTGTGTCTGCTATTTTATCCTGCCACTTTATGCCGAGGATCTTCCTGAGGCTTGTTGAATGTAAGTGGTTAAGCTTCCTAGCATGGCGCTGATACACAGTCCATGTTTCACACGCATATAGTAGTGTGGGGAGCACCACCGCCCTGTACACTTTCAGCTTGGTCTGGATGGTAATGCCTCTTCTGTTCCAGACATTTGGGTACAATCTGCCAAAAGTGGAGCTGGCTCTGGCAATTCTGACGCTCACTTCGTCATCGATGGTGACATTTTGTGACAGTGTGCTGCCTAGGTATGTGAACCGTTGCACTGTGTTGAGTCTCTGGCCGTTGACAGTGATGTTGGACTCAACGTAGGGCCTTCCAGGCGCAGGCTGATGGAGTACTTCAGTCTTCTTGGTGTTGATCGTCAGACCAAAGTTTGTGCAGGCGCTGGAGAACAGTTTAACGCTGCGTTGCATGTCGGCTTCTGAGATAGCATTGAGGGCACAGTCATCAGCAAGCAGGAGGTCTCTAATGATGTCTGTCATAACCTTGGTTTTTGCATTGAGCCTCCGAAGATTGAACAGTTTGCTATCTGTGCGGTACCTCAGGTTGACACCAACAACCTCGTCTCTGAAGGCCTCTGTCAGCATGGCGGAAAACATGAGGCTAAACAGTGTGGGTGCCAGGACGCAGCCTTGCTTGACCCCGTTTGTAACTGTGAAAGGATCAGAAAACTCCCCGCTGTCCTGGACTCTGGCCTGCATACCCTCGTGGAATTGTCTCACCAAGACGATGAATTTTCTTGGGCAACCGTACTTGGCCATTATCTTCCACAGACCCTCTCTGCCAACGGTGTCAAAAGCCTTGGTCAGGTCGACATAGGTGGAGAACAGGTTGAAGTTCTGCTCCTGACATTTCTCTTGCAGCTGTCTGGCAGCGAACACCATGTCGATGGTCCCTCGCTCTTTTCGGAATCCACACTGACTTTCAGGCAGGAGTCCTTGGTCAAGGTGGACCGTGAGGCGGTTGAGCAGGATTCTGGCAAAGATCTTTCCTGCGATAGATAGCAGGGATATGCCTCTGTGGTTGTCACAAGCCTGTCTACTTCCTTTTTGTTTATAAAGATGTATGATGGAGGCATCGTTGAAGTAATGCGGGATCGTCTCTTGCTGCCACATCAAGAGAAATAGATAGTGGAGCCTTTCAGTCAGGGCTGTTCCTCCCTACTTGTAGACCTCAGCTGGTATGGCGTCAGAACCAGGTGCTTTGCCACTGGAGAGAAGATAATTTTTTTTCTTGGTCTCGAGCAAGGTTGGGGGGTCATCCAGTGCTTATGTTTGTAGGCACTTGGGGGAGACGATTGATGGCTTCTTCGTTGATTGTATAAGGGTGATTTAGGACGCTTTCGAAATGTTCGGCCCACCTCTTCAAGATCTTCTCTTTGTCTGTGATGAGAGTGTTACCGTCTGCGCTGAGGAGGGGGTTTGATCCTGAGGGCGTGGGGCCATACACTTCTTTCAAAGCGTTGTAGAATTTTTTATAGTCACGCTTGTCTGCATAGCCTTGGATCTCGTCGGCTTTGTTGCTGAGCCAATCGTCCTGCATCTGACGGAGCTTTTGCTGTACAGTCCTGTGTATGTTGATGAGTGCATCTCTCCTTGCCGTGGACCTGGGATTATTGAGGTAAGCTTGGTGTAGGAGGTGTTTCTCATCCAATAACTGCTTGATGTTTTCGCAGTTCTCATCGAACCAGTGCTTATGTTTCCTGGCCTGGTGCCCCAGAGTCTCTGAAGTTGTGGTGTAAATCAGCTCTCTGAGTGACGCCCAGTCTGCCTCCATGTTCTGGTTGCCTGGAGAGGTGGATTTCAAGCGCTCTTCCAGAGCATCCACCAGGGACTGCTTGCAGCTGGCGGTCATTAGTTTGGCAACATTTAGCCGTTTGGGGGCTTTCTTCCCTTGCGGGTGCCGTTTCGGCTGAATGCGGATGTTGAGCTTGGTGATGATGAGGCGGTGGTCTGTCCAGCATTCAGTTCCACACATGGACTTGGTCACTCGTACATGCTGCCTGTCCCTCTTCCTCACGATGGCGTAGTCAATAATATGCCAGTGCTTCGAGGGGGGTGCATCCATTAAATCCGGTTACGGGTTGAGAGGCGGAAGATTGTGTTGGTGATCAGCAGTTCATATTCAGCGCAGGTCTAGAGTAAAAGAAGACCGTTGCTGTTGCAGTGACTCACTCTATGATGATCAAGGACTCCTTCCCAGGCAACGTTGTCCTTGCCAACTCTTGCGTTGAAGTCACCTAGCAAGATGAGTTTGTCCGCCTTTGGAACGTCGGCAATGACTGTGTGAAGTTCTTCATAAAACTTTGCCTTCGCTTCATCTTTATTTGTCATGGTTGGAGCGTAGGCACTGATGATGGTGAGGTGTTTCTTTCCAGCCAGTGGGAGTTTCATAGTCATGAGCCTATCGTTCACTCCCCTGGGAAGTCCAGCCAGCTTTCCGACAAGATTTGTCTTAACTGCAAACCCAACGCCTGCTTCACGCCTCTCCTCGCCGGGTCTGCCACTCCAGTAAAATGTGTAACCAGATCCTCTTTCACAGAGCTCGCCTTCTCCTGCGAGCCTGGTCTCGCTCAGGGCTGCGACGTCGATGCCGTATCTAGCGAGTTCTTTTCCAATCAGGGCTGTTCTCCTCTGGGGTCTGTCCACATCGTCCCTGTCCATGAGTGTGCGCACATTCCATGCGCCCAGTATAAGAGAAACTATCCTCGTTTGCTTTTTTTTATTTCGACCGCTGGTATAGGGTCCCCACCAGCCGCGGTGTGCTGGCTAGGGTAGGCTGGAGCAGGCAATGTTTAGGGCACCTTTTCTAGCCCCTTCCTCATGCCATGGAGGTGAGCAGTGAATTCCTGAAGAGGGCTGCTCAGTCGCCCAGGGGGCTGCCGGACTCCACCGCTGCTCCGTGTCAGCGAAGAACGACCCAATGCCCTGGGTCGCCTGTGTGCAGGGTTACGGCTACGGCTCCCAGTGTACCCACACCTGCCACTTCGTCGCTTGCCTGTCGCCACAGGACTTGTCGGTGACTGATGGGATGGATGACAAAAGTGACTTGCGCGATGACTTGGATTTAAGTGAGAAAGAGTTGCGCAGTTCGTCGATCTCACTCTCTCGCCCGAGACCATCTTGATCCAGCGGCAGGACAAAGTCGAGACGGCTGGTGATGGAGACGGGTGCAGTGGGTGGACATGATGTCCTGTGTGTCTTGTCATGCCCTTAGCGTTCCACAACGCTTTGCTGAGAATCGCCTTTTTGACCGTTGACCAAAGTACATGTATAAGTTTATGCTCAAAGTTTAACTTAAACTAATGGCTCAGCTGAGCCTGTTTATTAGTTGCAAGTTTATCAAGTTTTGCCTCAATTGAGGACAACGCTACACACAATGGAGAACAAACATCCATACTGTTCTTGTTCTTTGTCTTAATAATGCTCATTGTTGAAAAAAACAGTCTCACATATCATATGTAAGATGAAATAAAATAGAAGAAGAGACTTGAGTGCAATTTCGGCAAGCACATGATATTCTGAACTCACGTGAATCCAAATGGATTCAAGAGAGGACATAATCCTGAAATTCATTTTTAAAACTTCATCTGCAGCTAACTCCAGCAATTTATCTTCCAAAGTTACAGCAAGTCAACCTTCGAGGCAATAAAAGGATCGAGTATCCACCGAGTACCTGTCCGTGGGTCATCTTCTGTTGGAAAGTAGAACTGAAAACGGCTCATAAATATTGTCAAGTGCTCAATGATGACTTTCTGGAGAGACGGCACATAAAGCTCTTCATCTGCACTATCGATAGATGTTGCAAAATTGTGAAACGTATCGAAACAATTTGCTGCCACTCGACTCTCCCATGCTTCTTACTTGCGTTTCTGTTAATCAATATTTTCTGCCATTGTAAATAATGAAGACATCCTTCCTTGCATTTAGATATTGTGCTCATTAAAAATGTCAAAGATATCAGACAGGTAAGCCAACTTTGCTTTTTAATTTGCATTTCGAAATAGTTGAGACCAATCTGGCTTTTCTCCTGTAAAAACTGGTCGAGCTCTCTTCACAATTCAAAACTTCTTAAGAGTAATTTTCCTCGAGACAACCAACGCACACCAGCATGCAGTAAGAGCTGTTTGTGTTCCGCACCCATTTTCACGGTGTATAAAACCAGGGGTTAACTTGTATTCTGGTGCTAATTCCTAGATCTTGTTAACACGCTGGAACGCCGCCCAGTCACGGCCGCAGCGCCATGCTTACACATACCAACACAATAGTGAAATTATATATGACATTTGCACGAATGTATTAATCATGAATAGTCTTTAATATTTCAGAACTATCTGTATTTGTTTGTAATGAAGTAGAAAAGAAATACTCTTCCTTCAAGTCATCCTTATGTTGTTATCACACATATACCACCAGAATTGCCAAATCGACTGACCGGCAGCCCCCAAGAGATCCGGTGGTTAAATCACGTCCGCTTTTGATGTCACCATCAAGCAACGCGGGGCGACAATTTGATACATTCTTTTGTTGGTTCTCAAACTTAAGGAAAACTTATGATTATAATTAGATGTATTTTTCATTTCTTGATAACTTCCGCGTACCGGCGGCTGATGGTCCACGGACAAGCACCGGTCGGCGGACCACCACTTTGAGAAGCACTGCCCTGAGCTATAAGGTGTAGGCCTATAAGGTGTAAGCCTATTAAGAGTAGGCCTGTAAGGTGTAGGCCTATAAGGTAGAGGTCTATAAAGTGTATGCCTATAGTCTTTTATCTATAAGGAGTAGACCTATAAGGTGTAGGCCTATAAGGTGAAGGCCTATAAGGTGTAGGCCTATAAGGTGTAGGCCTTTAAGGTGTAGGCCTTTAAGGTGTAGACGTAACTCCATGGATTGCAACACTTTCCTGTGACTTTTAAATATATTCTTGTTAACCTGTTAACATTATCAACACTATTTTCTCAAAAACAAATTTCCTCAAAACAATCAATTCCTTACTTTTGATGGTTGGTTCTTGAATGTTTGCAATCAGTTAGGAACTGATACGACGATTTTTCAAATCTTTTTGCGACAGATAACCCTGTTACTGTCTAAATGGCATGCGGTAAGAACATTTAAACGAAACAAAAAACAATGATATGAGGGTTTGAAGTACCGATATCAGATAATAAAGACATTTAAATACAATAAAATTAATGTGGCAACGTGTCCCTAGTTTTAGTGACGGGTGTGGACAGGTGACACTTTATGGCCAGGAATGGTCGGACAAATAAAGACTGCGGAACATTGTAGACCGCCAGGATTTCCCAAGGCATGTGGTAAACCATTGTACTGACTGGACAAGCTTTGCGCCCCGTCCGACCCCACTGGCGCCAACCTTGTCTCTTCCTTTGTCCCAGACGCAATGGGCCTGGTCACCAGGATTGGCTGACCATACCCGACCAATAACGTAGTCAGCATGACATGACTGGACGAGCTTTAACGATGTCTTTGGGATCCCTATATAGGGGTACTCAGAGAGACCCACTGGAGAACAAAAATGTACACGTTATAGGTAGAGAGAGTAGGGCATAGTAGATACTTAGGGCTGCATACTGCATGTAAACTTGTGTGTTTAGCTTGTTAGTTAGCGTAGTCATTTATAACTGTTATTTCCTTTGTTACGAGAATTATCATACCAAATAAACTTTTAGAACAGCTATAGTCTTCAACCTGTGCGGTCTTAACTTATTTCGTGGATTTATTGTGTTCTATTTAAAATACTGTGCATTGCCTTAGCCAACCCCTGAGCTACATTAAATACCCATATTTTAACACAATAATGTCAAGAGTCTAATGTGACATTAAAAGAAGTATTTAATTAATTTAATTAATTAAACAATGAAGAATAAGTAATTAAACTAATGTGAACTTCCACTCTGGTGTCAATATTTTGGAAGCCCTTTTATCTCACATTCTTACAAATTTGATCGTTTTGGCACTTAAAATTATAGAAGCCCCTTGAAGATGCAGATCATGTCCTATCCACGAGAAGAGTTGTTTCCCGGAATAAGAGTTCTGCTAACATTTTAAGAAAATTGAAAGTCAAATGATTGCCTTATAAGTTATTGATATCTTTGGCCGACTTTTTTGCTAGTCAAAGACAAAACGTGTATTTAACTGTATAAAATATTCCACTCTCTGAAGAAGACAAAACTTCAAGACACGTGAAAGATTACCATTCCATTCAGACTTTGAATAAGCTGATCCTGGTATCGTGATTATGTCAATGGCTTCTAAAAATAGTTGTTTTTAATATAATAAACCCTCCCCAACCTCTCTAGACGTTGCGGACTAAGTTAAATTGACTTGTAAGACAGTTATACAGTGGTATCTCGGTATGCGTCCTTAATCCGTTCCACAACCTTGAACTTGTAACAAACAGGACGTATTCCTGACGTTTTTTTCCCATTAGAAATAAAAAGAAATTGATAAATCCGTTCCCATGAAAAAAAACATATTGTTATTTACATGTTATACATTTATTGACGTGGTTGTATTAAATAATTTAAACACTGTCTAATACTAAAATAAATAAATAAAGAACTTAGAACATTTTTTTTGTGTTATCCAGATGAAAGTCAAGTTTTCACCATGCTCTACTGTCCCAGATCTTTGTTTTCACCATGCTCTACTGTCCCTGATCTTTGTTTTCACCATGCTCTACTGTCCCTGATCTTTGTTTTCACCATACTCTACTGTCCCTGATCTTTGTTTTCACCATGCTCTACTGTCCCTGATCTTTGTTTTCACCATGCTCTACTGTCCCTGATCTTTGTTTTCACCATGCTCTACTGTCCCTGATCTTTGTTTTCACCATGCTCTACTGTCCCTGATCTTTGTTTTCACCATGCTCTACTGTCCCTGATCTTTGTTTTCACCATGCTCTACTGTCCCAGATCTTTGTTTTCACCATACTCTACTGTCCCAGATCTTTGTTTTCACCATGCTCTACTGTCCCTGATCTTTGTTTTCACCATGCTCTACTGTCCCTGATCTTTGTTTTCACCATGCTCTACTGTCCCTGATCTTTGTTTTCACCATGCTCTACTGTCCCTGATCTTTGTTTTCACCATGCTCTACTGTCCCTGATCTTTGTTTTCACCATGCTCTACTGTCCCTGATCTTTGTTTTCACCATGCTCTACTGTCCCAGATCTTTGTTTTCACCATACTCTACTGTCCCTGATCTTTGTTTTCACCATGCTCTACTGTCCCTGATCTTTGTTTTCACCATGCTCTACTGTCCCTGATCTTTGTTTTCACCATGCTCTACTGTCCCAGATCTTTGTTTTCACCATGCTCTACTGTCCCAGATCTTTGTTTTCACCATGCTCTACTGTCCCTGATCTTCGCATTGTAGTATGATTTCACCCACTGCGCATTTCTAAATTAACAAATTGTTAATGTATTTTTAGGCTTCTGTGATGCGTAGCAGTTCACAATGTATCAAGACTAGCTATGATCAATGTTTCCTTAATCTGTGCGGCTGCGCGGCCGTGCAAACATCAAACCGAGGCCGAATAGTAGTTTAGAATTATCGTGCAGCAAATTTTGTAAAATATTGCACACAAAATAAATGGTGTGCGACTTTGCGCAAGAGTTTTATTACCTTGCACTCAGACCAACGAACCTTAGAGGGAACAAAGCACCTCACCAATGTTCCTTTTAAGCTTCGCGGCCGGGTAAATATTTGTCCGACGCCACGCAATAGTTAAGAATTACCGAGCAGCAAAATTTGTAAGAATATAGCACAAAAGGGATCATGCGCACTTTTGCACACGAGTTTCTTTAATTTGTTCACGGACCAACCAAACTTAGAGGGAACATTGGCTATTATCCTGTCCAAATTATTAAAAAAATTGATGTTTTGTTAACTTTGTTTTATTAAGCTATTAGCTCAGTGGTAAATCAATTTATTTTATTCATCCATCCATCCCTGTGGCGCTACAACCCATGTAGGGCTTGGGCCTGTCTCACGACCTCCTTCCACTTAGTCCTTATCAACGCCTTTCTTCTCAATTTGGATGCCCAGTTGTCGCATATCTTTCTCTAAGTCATCCATCCATCTAAGCCTGGTCTTCCCTTGAGCCGTTTTCCTTTGGGGTTTTGGTGGTGTACCCTCTTTACTCCTCTATCATTTGAAATTCTATCTAGGTGTCCTGCCCAGCGCAGTCTGCCCTTTTTTATTTCTGCAATTCATTTTATTAGTGGAACTGATATTTTTTTTTAAATTTAAAATAAATAAGCAATGGTTTTACAATTCCGAGATAGCCTTAACTTCATTGAACATAACTAGATTATTGTTATCGTGATCCGAAGATTTGCGACCACAGAAATAGATTTGGAAAGTTTGTCCTCCTTAAAATAGGCTCGTGTGTGGGAGTGTTGTTTTTCACCTTGTCTATTTGCCACCATATTCATAATTCCCGATTCCCAGAAATAGAAACACGTAAAAGTTATGATACAGGACGTGTTACGGGCACTCGGTAGGTTGTTTTTGTTACCATCACCCCCCCCCCTCAACACACACACTTTTTCTGATTTACTTCCACTTCCTGCTAAACTACTTGTATGTCTTCACAGAAACATAATTTAAAAGAAGAAAAAAAAACCAATAAAGAAAAAAGCAACAAGAAGCAAATATAAACACCAAGATGCATGGTGTAGAGAGTAATTTGACTCATGCTGGGATTTATATGTTCGAGTATTAGTCAACATCTTGGAATATTATTATTGTTAACGTTCCTCCCCGCTTGCAAAGTGGGCCAAAGATTGTACTAACCACCACTTCCGTTTCTGAGGGGAGTCTTTCATCCATGGAAATTTGTAAGCGTTCCCTAAGGAAATCTCACAATGTGGACACAATATTATTCAATTTAAAGAAAAGATGATACATGCTTGGCAAAACGACAAACGAGAAGTACAAAGAAAGTCTGTAAAATAATATAAAAAATTATTTTATAATGTCTTCAAATACTGCGTTTTTAAAATGGACAAATAAGAAGAACATACTATTTTGAAAATCAGTTTCATGTTTGGGAAGTATGTGCATATAAACATTATGGACGTGCATTAACAAGCGATTTATATTTTAAGTCATTTTAAATTTTATTTTTTAAAACCATTAAAAACAAATTGAGAAAATAATGGATTTTGTTGAGACTCACTAAATTCTTCACTTCTTTTGACTCTTAACGCATTGAATCCTTGATATTATGAACAGAATTTACATAACAAGACCTTAAGCTTTTTAAATTAACTGAAAAAATTCTCTATCGATAATATTCTAAGCTAAATATTCATTACCACCATCAGTGGTCAAATGATCAATCTAAGTACGGACGTGTTGAACACAATACTTATATTTATAGACGCTCCAAGATGTTTTAGTAGCTGAATAGTAGACACATTCTTTAAGGTGAAGTTTATTTTGATGTGACTAATAGGTGTGTTTCATAATAGTACCATACGTATTATATTCACTGTATTTATTTTAAAACATATCTTCACTAAAATATCTTGAAATTCCTTACATGTATTTTAACAAAACCATCACTGTTACCGGGCGATGGCGCCGTATGATCATCTGTGTTTGTCATGTGCTGCAATTGTTGGCGATATAAAGTTCACGATGGTCGTGGTTCTGTACTGTTTCTTTGAGACAAGTTTTTGTTGGTTTAAATGATACTCACAGGAATTTTGCATATTGTATCCTAAATCTAATGTTATGCTAAACAGGAAACAAGATTGTGTGTCTCCTTATTGTTTTTAAACAACAAGTATTAGATTTTTTCATTAAACTAAAAAAAAATACTACAATATAAAGAATTTCATATACTTCAGTAGGAAATCTAAATTTGATCACATAAAAGTCAGGATTCTCGCTAATTAATGTCAGCTACCACCAGTGTTTGCCTGTGAGACTGTTTTTTGAAAATTGTGGAACCTTAGAAAACAACAACTATAAAATACAAGCAGCCTTAAATAACATAAAAATGTAAGGTGTAATGGAAACGCATTGAAAAAAAAATATTGCCTATTAATGCTAGATATTTCATATCAGTTGAAAATTAAGGTTTTAGGACAAACAAACATTACGCAACTATTTAAGAAATACTTTTTATTTTGAGACAATCTTTTGACATGTTTGAGTTTTAGGAAAATTCCATTTTCAGCCTCCCACACTCTTTAGAAAGCGTTAAACCTTATAAAAATTAAACTGAAAATAGATATTTACATTTATAAGAATTTTCGGAAAGACTTTCTTGACTCACCATTTCAATACACAATGTCATTAAACTTTCTAGACAAACTTATTGTGATTTGCGTTTGAGAGACGTTAAAATAAATATTATAAACTAAAATTTAAAAAAAATATTTCAGTAGTGCTGAACCTATTCCAAAAATTATGGTCTACTAGAAATTCTTAATTGAAGGAAATAACTTTACATTTTCACTAATTAGATACTACCTTTTAATGAATTTTAATTTTTAGCATTATCGTTTCTAAAATTTTGAAAATATTATTTGAAAAAAATGTGTACCACATTTTTTTGTTTTTGTTTTGTTTGTTTGTTGACATAATGTATTGTTGCTCGTTATCAATACCCTGTAGATTTTAAATTATGATTTTTAATTTCCACCATTTGCAAAAAATTAGCTGTGTTGAGCGTTTAAGTTATGAATGGCTACACTGGGAATTAGTTTATGACTGCCATTAATTTTATTCAATGAGCATAAACTCAATTCAATTCTTTAGATGGAGTATAAGCCATCAAAGATTGTTATGTAAGTCTTCTCAATTAGTTAATATATGCTAAAACTGTTCTCACGTTAGTCATTTATATCTCTTCCAAGTTTAAGGTCCGGTCTAAATTGGTGAGGTCAATATTTATATATTGGACTTATTCGCAACCTAGCTGATCAAAAAAGAAATCCAAATTTCGTCTAATTCCTTACAATACACGCTACTGACAAACTTAAGAATGAATTACATGTACCAAAATTTAATGTAAACGACATCGGTGGCACGTTTTCGCATTAATTCGTCGTCTTTGATTTTTAAGTTCAGTTGTTTTTTTTTGTTTTTTATTTGTGTGGGTGTGTTTTTTAAAAAAAAATTTTTTTTAAATATCATTTTTTTATCATTTTTATTTTAAATTTATACTGAGCCATTAGTAACTCTCAACAATGTGCCTCTGGGGGGCATGCGCACTGTTTGACTTCTCCTAGATGAATTTATAATTCATTACTTTCCAATAATCATACACTAATGCATGCAGCATAAATACATTATAATATTGTAAGACAAAAACTTTAAAAACTAAGTCATAGTTTAATATACCCAAGAAGTTTTTAATATTTTAAAGACTGTAAATTTAGTCTATATATTCTGATGAGGGGTTTAATCCTGGCGTTACACCGGCAAGCAATGGGATACCTCCTGAAACAACTGAACACCTGTTGACCTCGTGCCCCATGGTGTGGGCATTGGCAGGGGGTTAGGGTGGCTAGTGAATCAATGTTGTATGGCACTGGCCATCAGATGAAGGTGGCTAGTGAGTCCTACGCTCAGACAATGTTGTATGACACTGCCCATCAGATGAAGGTGGCTAGTGAGTCCTACGCTCACACAATCTTGTATGGCACTGCCCATCAGATAAAGGTGGCTAGTGAGTCAATGTTGTATGGCACTGCCCATCAGATGATGGTGGCTAGTGAGTCAATGCTGTATGGCTCTGGCCATCAGATGAAGGTGGCTAGTGAGTCCTACGCTCAGACAATGTTGTATGACACTGCCCATCAGATGAAGGTGGCTAGTGAGTCCTACGCTCACACAATGTTGTATGGCACTGCCCACAGATAAAGGTGACTAGTGAGTCAATGTTGTATGGCACTGCACATCAGATGATGGTGGCTAGTGAGTCAATGCTGTATGGCTCTGGCCATCAGATGAAGGTGGCTAGTGAGTCCTACGCTCAGACAATGTTGTATGACACTGCCCATCAGATGAAGGTGGCCAGTGAGTCCTACGCTCAGACAATGTTGTATGACACTGCCAATAAGATGAAGGTGTCTAGTGAGTCCTACGTCACACTATGTTGTATGGCACTGCACATCAGATGAAGGTGGCTAGTGAGTCCTACGCTGAGACAATGTTGTATGACACTGCCCATCAGATGAAGGTGGCTAGTGAGTCCTACGCTCAGACAATGTTGTATGACACTGCCCATCAGATGAAGGTGGCTAGTGAGTCCTACGCTCAGACAATGTTGTATGACACTGCCCATCAGATGAAGGTGGCTAGTGAGTCCTACGTCACACAATGTTGTATGGCACTGCCCATCAGATGAAGGTGGCTAGTGAGTCATACGCTCAGACAATGTTGTATGCCACTGCCCATCAGATGAAGGTGGCTAGTGAGTCCTAAGTCACACAATGATGTATGGCACTGCCCATCAGATGAAGGTGGCTAGTGAGTCCTACGTCACACAATGTTGTATGGCACTGCCCATCAGATGAAGCGGGTTGCTTATGTGTTAGCCAAAGCTTTGAGAGAGTAATCTTAATCTTACAAAAATATGAGACTAGAGTCAACTACAATGTCCCCTTTAATGGACATCTTCTGTTTGTTTATCTCAAGTCCAACTAATTCAAATCTCACATGCGTGCATACATAAATAAAGAGGACTTAAGAATAAAGCAACAATGAACGTTTTATATTTGATAACTTTTCAATTTAATGAAAACCGTTGTTGACATGACCAAGAAAAAAAGATGAATACATACATGTGGTAAAATTTGAACATCTTTTTTTTTCCAAAGTTATTAAAAACACATTTGTCCTTTTACTGTTTAGTGCTGTAAAACATCCACTAAGCAACTAATGCTTGGTGTGAAGCATCTATTATCCTCTAATGTTCTAAGTCACAGATAAATCTCATTATCAACAAAAGTTTATAGTCCAGCTACAACTTATATAATCTAAAATCAACTGAGCAACATTTCCACTAGTTAAGTGTACAACAACCAACCCTGTTTAATTTACATTATCCAACCATGTTTAATGTACAACATACATCCTGTTTAGTGTACAACATCCAAACCTGTTTAGTGTACAACATTCACACCTGTTTAGTGTACAACATTCACACCTGTTTAGTGTACAACATCCAAACCTGTTTAGTGTACAACATTCACACCTGTTTAGTGTACAACATCCACTCATGTTTATTGTACAACATCCACATCTGTTTAATTTACAACATCTAATCCTGTTTAGTGTACGACATCCACACCTGTTTATTGTACAAGATTCACATCTGTTTAATGTTGAACATCCACGTCTGTTTTGTACAAAATCTAACCCTGTTTATTGTACAACACCCACAACTGTTTATTGTACAACACCCACAACTGTTTAGTGTACAACAACCAACCCTGTTTAGTGTACAACAACCAACCCTGTTTCGTGTACAACATCAACACCTGTTTAGTGTAAGGGTTGGTTGTTGTACACTAAACAGGGTTGGTTGTTGGTTTAGTGTACAACAACCAACACCTGAATAGTGTTGATTGTCAACATATCCACTATAATGCTTGGTGGTTAAAAAAATGTCTATCAAGTAATGTTTTGTATACAAAGTAAATTATCAAAAAATGTCTAGAGCAAAATAAATATTGAAAACAGATGATAAAAGAAATAATATAAAAATATATTGCATGGAATGTTAATTTTAAAAGCCGCACAAAGATCAATAAAAACTTGTCACAAAAACAACTTATATTTAATATCACGTTGAACGTATTCGTATAAATTATAAAGTACATCCCATAATGCCAAGCTATGAAGCTTAAAAATATTTCAACAACAAATTTATTTAACTCGAGTACGCGTGTACACATGCAGGTACTTTCTAGACATACATACTTTAAATAAATAAATATTAAAATACACTGTTAACGAAATACAAGGGAAAAGGGTTGCAATCTGCTTGGGATAAGTAAATAGGCACTAAATGAAAGACAATATCAATCATATCCTTTACTGAACGCGGTTTTTCACAATTTTAAATACTTGAAAAGTAATACGCATGGTTTAATCTCACGTTATGTGTTCAGAAACTAATTTATCTCATCAGCAAGAAATCTGCTTATCTAGCTCTAAGCTCTTTCTGGGTATTGGTGGTGTTTTTATGAGCTGAGTTTGAATTTAGTCGTAAATGGATCGAAGATATGAACAGATCACAAGATGGCATTGAGACGATTTCAAACAAAGTTTGTATACCTCTTTTTGTATACCAAATATCATCTATGTGCTTAAGTCAAATTTTGCATGCCCCATATGTTTGTATTTGTCATCTGTGTTATACATCAACTGTTTGTACACGTCATCTTTTTGTATACGTCATCTGTCTTTGTACGTCATCTGTTTGTACACGTCATGTTTCTGTATACGCCATGTGTAGACTTAGAACCGCTTCAGTTCTCTGTTAACAGCGAAGCCTCAGAACACAGGACTGAAACAAATAGAATTATTATTTTTTTAAATTTTAAATAAAAGTAGCCAGTTCTAAAGAAGAACGCTAATAATTAATGATATTAAACAATAAATTGAATTTATTTCCTGATCGAACATTATCGGGTTCAGGGTAAAGGTAATTAAACGTATTTATATACCCCGCCCCCCACCCCCACCCCACCCAGAACAAAAAAAAAGTGCCATAACTACATTTTTAGGACTGGCATTGTGTTGTGTATTTTTTTCTTTTTGAAATATAACAAGGATACATTTTGCAGGTATATTGTAAATACTAAAAATAAAATCTAAAAATATGTGAGACTAAAAATATATGTTAGCCCTCATATCTTACCTCCACTGTTGACAGAATGTCCAATACCACTGTCACGAGCTGAGGACCATGTCAAATAAAGGATGGAAAGTAAGCTGTTATTTATTTATTGTAGTTATAGTTATAGTTGGAATACACATGAAAATAGAAGATATTATTACATATATAGAAGAAAGAAGCAATAATTATTATGGAAAAATTAATTTTAATTTGTTTTTTAAACAATAAACCGTGTATACAAACTATTCAAGTTGTATACAAACAATTAAAGTTGTGTACAAACAATGCAAGTTGTGTACAAACAATGCAAGCTGTGTACAAACAATGCAAGTTGTATAAAAACAATGCACGTTGTATACAAACAATGCAAGTGAGTACAAACAATTCAAGTTGTGTAGAAACAATTCAAATTGTGTTCAAAAAATGCAAGTTGTGTACAAACGATCCAAGTTGTGTGCAAACAATGCAAGTTGTATAAAAACAATGCAAGTTGTATACAAACAATGCAAGTGAGTACAAACAATTCAAGTTGTGTAGAAACAATTCAAATTGTGTACAAAAAATGCAAGTTGTGTACAAACGATCCAAGTTGTGTGCAAACAATGCAAGTTGTATAAAAACAATGCAAGTTGTATACAAACAATGCAAATTGTGTACATACTATAATATTGGCTAAGCACAATTTTCCGTGAAACCCATCAACCACACTAGTACAAACAATAATTTGGGATGTGAAAAGAAAAACAGATTTGTTACCGGAAGGAATGAGAAAAAAATATATAAAAAACACATTTTAAAACTAGTCTTATATAATCCATAACTATAAGACTAGGGTGCTCAGGTGAATATCTTTGCATAACGTAGCAAGCACCCTAGTCTTATAGTCATGGCGAAAAACGAGATAATCGATTTCACCTACGATTTAACGTTCCTGTCTCATTTTAAACTTTTACATCGTCGCGACTGTGGAACTATAGGTCTCTACTAATTATACATTTCTAAATTTAATTTAAATTTATCTTCTACTTTTTAGTGCATTTCGAATTAAGACTAGTTTTTAAAAAGTGTTGTTTTTTTAAAAAAAAATTTTCCTTCTAATTTTTAGTCTTCGCATTTTACAGTAAGTGCAAAGCCAGCTTACCTTTTGACTATAAATCCCTTATATATGAGACATAACTAAAAGTAGTGATTATGTTTAAACACGACATTTACAGACTGAAACACAATTATCTCCCCTGGTTTTAAAACCGGGCGTAGGGACGGTAAGGGGAGTTAACATACACGGTCGTCGTCAACGCATGAACTGAGCACGTGAAAGAATCATAAACAAATGTTTGGATAGTCTGCTTAAACTTACAAAGCGAAATAATATAAGACTAGTAATAAAACAAACCCGTAAAAACAAAGTTTTTGACTATAAATCCCTTATATATGAGACATACTAACAGTATTAATTATTTTCAAACGCTGCAAACATTTACAGACTGAATCTGTCTTAACTCAACGTTGCTCCATAACCCTAGAGGTGGAACCCGAGGCTCAGCATGACACGTAAAATGTAAACAAAAGCACGCCGGTACTTCGATGGGTTGCCTCAACGCGTCAACTCAAACTCTCACGTTGGAAAAAAACAATAACAAACAGTGAATTTGAATTACATACGTTATATAAAGATAAACTAAAAATACATTAATTTAATTAAGGTACGTTCGATCGATCTGAAATTTTGGTACGATGCATTGTTGGGTAAGACGGGTCCGTGTGCCAAATTTCAGCTCGATCGGATCACGGGAAGTGGGTCATTTTTTACTGTAGTTTTATCGCCCGCCCAAGACAGACAGACAGAGAGAGATAGCGGTGAAGTGAATATAAGGGATTAAAAAAGAAAGAATAATGCAAAGAAAGAAAAAAAGTATAAGAGATAAACAGAGTCGAATAGAGAAAGTTAGAAACAGCTGGAGTGGGCAGAGAGAGTGAAACAGAAAAAAACCAGAGAGGACAGTGAAAGAAGAAGAGAGGGAGGAGAGAAGAGAGAGAGACCAGAAAATTCGTTCAGAGATAAGCAAGACATTAAACTAATCCTACCGTTGCCACCAGAGTGTCCGTTCCTGTGTTGCTCATAAACAACCCCCAAGACGGGAATTCGGGTCTTGATGGTAGCGATGAGCTGACTGATTGTCTCTGTAACGTTCGACCGGTCATGGTCGACCAAACAAATAGCTGACTCCAGATACTCCTTGTATCGAAATAAATCTGCCTTGCAACGTTGCAAGATTTTGTTCAATCTCATCATACAGTTGCAGTTGTTTCGTAACGCTGCTCCGTTGTCCTGTTTTTTTATATAAAATAATCCCTTACGTAATGATTTGATTTTTGCTTTTACGCATTTGACAAACTTGAAAATAATAATTCTCAATTGTTCTTTTTAATAGGTTATAAAGATCTCATTAAAAGTTATTTCAAAGAAAAAAACTTTTCAGAATTGTAGAAGTAGAACAACATCTTCATAGGCGAATAATATGAACTAAATGATGACAAAACTTGAACATTGTATTATTACATTTTAAGGACGAAACAATCTTCTGTATAGAAGCAGCGTCTGCAATGATAAAATTAACTAAATGAAATCCTAATTTCTCTTATTCATTCAAAAAATTTTTCGCGTGTATATTTTTAAAAGTGTTTATGGTTTTACAGCAAAAGAATCCACAGGAAATGTAAACACTGGATTTCTTGGGGACCAATGAATGCCATAGTTAAGTTTGACATCGCTAATTGTTTCTATTACCATCCAAAAACAATGAAATAAAAATATTATCTTAAAATCTACTCCTAGCAGTTGAAAGTAAGGAGTTCAATAAAACAAGATACTTTATGTGTTAGAGTGTATAACAAAGTCTTGCGAAGACTCACAGAGAAAACAGGAGGCTATAGGTATTAACATTTAAAAGAAAGTCTTGCAAAGACTCACAGATTCCGTAGCATGCCCCGCTGTTTCCATCATTGCTGCTGACAACTGATCTGTTTGGGAAATTTGGTAATAATGGGTAACTTATTAATTTATTTAATATTTTAATGCAATTTGCTTTCCTTGGAAAAGTAGAAAAGTGTATATACTTAGATATGTATGAATGTTTTATTTTTAAATAACAAAGGCATTACTCGCATAAAAGATATTAATTCTAAGCTCTAGTTTATGATAAGGTCATAACAACAGTATAAGAATGAAATGATCTCTTATGTCGACTTACCAAATGTGACATGTGCGGCATGGCGATGCGGGGAATCTAAAAGTAAAATAGTCGATATGCTTTAGAGATCAAACATTCCTAATTTTTTATACCTATAAAATACTTGAAACTCGAACGACTCACAAGAGCGGTCCAGATAGCATCAAGAACCAATTTAAAACAAAAATGCCACATTTACCTAGGATTTGAATTTCGACTACCAAAATTCAAAAATAAAAATTTAAGACTAAATATACATGCGTATTTTAAAATCTGATAATTAAGCAGTTGATAAAAGATGACATTGATATAAGAGCAGTGGAAAACAAGATCATATTGATATAAGAGAAGTGGAAGACAAGATCATATTGATATAAGAGCAGTGGAAGACAAGAGCATTTTGATATAAGGACAATGGAAGACAAGATCACATTGATATAACAGAGCAGTGGAAGACAAGATCACATTGATCTAAGAGCAGTGGAAGACAAGATCACATTGATATAAGAGCAGTGGAAGACAAGATCACATTGATATAACAGAGCAGTGGAAGACAAGATCACATTGATATAACAGAGCAGTGGAAGACAAAGATCACATTGATATAACAGAGCAGTGGAAGACAAGATCATATTGTATAAGGGCAGTGAACAAAGGTCAATGATAAAGATCAGTGGAACACAAGGTCATATTGATATAAGATCAGTGGAAGACAAGATCCCATTGATATAAGAGCAGAACTACTAAAAGACAAATACGATAGCTATGGATATGTTAGCTACCTTGCACATGTTCGCCAGATTGCCGAGGATGGTGATAACGAGAGTGAGTCTCGACTCTATTCTTCAATACGTCTAGTATTCCTGGCATGACTTCCAAAGCGGTTTTAGTATCAGTTCCAGAAGCATCTTGACGAATCCTGCAGTGATATTGACCCGTTACAGGTTTCAAGTCCTCCTCTATGTCACTTAAATCTTCTTTAAACCTTTCTAGGCCAATTTGGACCTCTATCAGGAAGTTACAATTCTGTTAGGAAAGTTATTTGTGTATGTGTCACTTTTGATTGATTTAAAAGATTTGTAAAAACAACGTGTAATTTTAAAAAAAAAGATTGTATCTGCCATTTACATAATTTTGAACATCAAAATACATTTGATAGTAAACAAAATAAATTGATCTTTAATAAACTGTTAACTGATTTGAAGTCCTGATTTTAAAAAGCTTTGACCACCCTGCAAAGAAATCGTGACTTAGCAGCACTTAAAATATTGAATTTTTGAAATAGGATCTATGTGCACTCAAATTTAACTAGCCTGCAGTGAAAAAAAAATTCTTTACTTAAACTTATTAAAATATTTTAATGAAATAAGCATTGAATATTTCAATCAAATTATGTCATTTAAAATTAAACTTTATTATAATATTCTTATTGACATAGCTATTATTAAATTGTAACTCTACCCTTATTGAAGCAAACTATTATTAAAATTGTAATTCTAACCTTATTGAAGTAACTAGTATTAACTTAAATTGTAACTCTAACACAACTATACTTGAGGTAAAAGTTAATTTAAGTTAGTTATCGAATTGTTTTAGTCTCACCTTAGTGGAACTCTTAACTCTTCTTTGCGCTTCATCTACAATAAAAAACGTAATAGCCCTTTAGTAATCAGCCAAATTTACGTTTTATTTGTCATCAATATAGTGAAGCTCTAAGTTTTAACTTAAAATTTGTTATATGTAGAATCTAGCTTTACTAAAAACTGTATTAGCCATCATAAAAAAGTGTCCAGTTTGGTGTAAAAACAGTCAAATAAATAAACATATTTTAGAGGTTTGTTATTTGACATTTGAATGGGCAAACGAGAACAAATAAACCCAGAATTTAATTAACCATTTCAAGTGAAAATTAAAAAAACAAACAATATTGATGCATCGGGTAATTTGCTAACACCTCCATTATTGAGAATAGCATTATCACCGTGGATGTACACACCAACATGGGCGTCGCTAGGAATTTTTCCAGGGGGGGGGCAAAAAAACCCACTTTTTTATTTTAACTAACAATGCCATACAGGTACAATTTTCAATTAAACTCAAGTTCAGTATAAAATAAGGGTCGGAAAAAGCCTTAAAAATTACTAACACTTATAAATTAGTGCTGTAATATCCAAAATACAACATTTATCAATGCATTTAATAAATTAAAAACTTAAGTTCTCACGAGAAAATTGAATTTTGCTGTGAAATAGTATACGTAAAGAAACTGCAGGATTACCAAGGATGGATATCAAAAAAAATTTACAGGCTAAAAAAAATCGAAAAGTAGACCAATCGCAGGATTCCGAAATGCCGTTATTAGAAGATTTTGGCGCGTCTGCAGCATCTGACTTATCATTGGCATTGAGGACAACAGTACACGTTCAACAGCCAGACACAACTGCAGCAACTGTTCCTAATTTGATTATCGCTGACACTTATTCATTTCCTAAATTTGATATTGGAAGGTATGTCTGGACATACGACCTTTCAAATAAGTTGAAATTGCAACTGATTCGTGATTGTTGGACCCTTGATATAAATTATGATTTTAGAGCTGACAATGAGGAAAACAGAGTTTTTAGTTTTTAGATATGCATGGCTATCGACTATTCACCGTGGCTTGTATACTCGCAAATGTTAATAGGTGCCTTTTGCAAATATTGCGTGTTGTTTCTGCAAAAACGTAATTCTATGAGTTCAGTGAGTATTTGCCATGTCATCAAACCATTTACAAAATATAAAGATTTCAACGAAGATGCACGTAGCAAACTGCAAAGCACATTATGGCACAAAGGCTCTCATGAAGATGCAAGCAATTGTATTTGCTTTATTGGAAGCCAAAGCAGTTTCTATAGATGAGCAGTTGGACTCATCATTTAGAAGACAAATTCAATAAAAATCGCAACGAACTGGGTCCCATCATTTCTACAATCCTATTTTGCTACATGCATGTTTTAGCACTTCGTGGAACAGAATCAAATTCTTGTAATTTGTATGAACTGTTAGAGTTTCTTGTTGAATCTGGAGATGAAGTTCTTTGTAATCGTTTGTGAATTGGTTCTTGTAGTCCTGAGTATGGTTCACCGACAAAACGGTCCCGGACAAAACGGACCCGACAATTGGGCTCCGACATAACGGCCCCGACAAAACGGCCCTGGACTAATAGATAGACTAATAGTAAAATTTACAATCAAATATATTCGTATTTTTACTCACCTATTCAGTGTCAGGTTTAGCTAACAATAAACAATAATAATAACACCACAAAAGTGAATTTAATAGCCTTTACGCGAAATGGTACCAATAACGGTTGTTTGTTGACAAGAAACAATATAATAAAATCACAAGAAATAATTTCACAATTTTACCACTTTTTTAAGGGTGAAAAAGTTGACGAAAGCTTAAAATGCAAAACAATTTAAAATAATTAACGTTTTTGTTGAAAAATGTAAACAATTTGTCTGGGGCCGTTTTGACCGGGGCCGTTATGTCGGGGCCGTTTTGTCTGGGGCCGTTTTGCAGGGTAACCGCTGAGTGTATCTCGGCAACTACGCAAAACACTATAATCGAAATGTGTGGGTCTCTGTTGCGTGAACACATGGTTCGTGAAGAAAATAAGTCAGTTGCATTTTCTATACTTGCCGACGAGACAAATGACATTTCAGGCATTTAGCAGATGTCACTTGGTGTTAGATTTGTCAAAGAACAAAATGGGAAAATGATGGTCACAGAAGAATTCATGGGATATATTCCAATTTTCAATAGAACAGCTGAAGGTTTAACCAACACAATCATTACTAATTCATTAGAATTTTGATTAAATATGACAAAGCTTGTTGGTCAGGGATACTACGGATGTTCTACAATGGCAGGTAAAGAAGGAGGAGTCCAAGCAATAATTCGAAAAAAATACCCAAAAGCAGCTTTTGTACATTGCAGTTCACATAAACTAAATCTTGTTGTGAACGATGTAAATAATGTGAATGTTGTACGAAACACAATAGGAACAATTACGTCAATTATAGTGTTTTTCCCAGAAAGTAATCAGCAAAGAAAACGTATTCTAAATGTTCCTTTGCTATGTGAAACTAGATGGTCATATAAATATAAAAGTATGCGGATTTTTGCTGAAAATGTTACAGATATAGTTAAACAACTGGAATATTTAGAACAATCAGTAATGTAATCAGTTATACTTGCAGATATAATTATTTTTTTTGTTTGATAAATGTAAACTGTCTTGCATGTAATAAACTTTCAAGAAATTTAGTTCAGTTTTATCGTAACAACGTTATGACATTTTTATGACATTTTTTTTCTCAAATGTAGGGGGGGGGGCAAATTCCCCCCTTGCCCCCCTCCCTACGCCCATGCACACCTATACCCCATGGCGGATTAAGGGGTGTGGGGGTGGGCTGAACGGGCTAAAGCCAGGGCCCCCCGATGATTTAGGGGCTCCCAAATTTAGTATATTTTATAATAAAAATAGACAAATGTTTACACGAATCGCTGAAATTTTGATAAATTAAACAAATTAATAAAATCGTATCCATTATTATTAATCTGATCTCAAATCCGATATAATAGTCTTAAAATAGTAATCAGAAAAACCTGATTTGATAGGCTCACAAAGTGAAATTATTTAAGAATATCAGATATGTATCGTAAATTAACAATTTTTGCGCTGAGCTCAGCTGGTCTAATCGGAAGTTTAAAGGCCTTTGACGCAAACAGTCGCGGGATCGAACCTCGGTGGGGTGAGCATATTTTTAAATTTGTATTTTTATTCTTGAAATTGTCTTTTACACTCAAATTTACGATATCGGCAAACAGTTATTTCTTCGTGTTCGGTTTCTTCATATACAATCTATTTTGCTGAATAGTTACAAGTTACAGTCTTAAATTAGCTGGTAGCAATCATTTTATCTAAAGGTACACTGGCTGGATAGAGCTCCAGTTTGAATTGCAGCCAGGGCCCTATGCAGTCTTAATCCGCCCATGCCTATATCCTCCCACCCACCCCCACTCACCTCTCCACCCTCAGTAACACCCATATTATTACTAGCCATGACGACAAGAAATTGAAGAATAGTGCGAGAGCCGAGTTTTTAATGGCAGATGCTCTGGACAAACAACTACTTAGGTTTTTGTACGGCTGCATCTCTTAGATTTTTAAAAAAGTGGGAATTATAAAACTTTTACATATAAAATGTGGCTCATGCTTTCATTAATATGGGAAATAAAATTATTAGGGAAAAGTATAATGTATATTCAATAAAGTGGTGTGCTCAAAAAAGATTTCTGCAAATAATTTTCAATTATATGTCTCAATACATCGCAAAGTAGTCAATATATTTGTCAACGTAACATATTTTCCCCATTTCGTGCTAAACCACTATTTCTCCTACTAGCTATGTTTGTACGTCACAATTAGAGGGGGAAAGGCTTGAGAGGATCTGGTGGTTGATAGGATGTTTCAAAAGTTAAAATAAATAGTGGACTCATCCAAACTGACGTATACGAATCAAGAGGGGAAGCTATGTTTGTGGTGAGCCACTAATGTACACATGCCGATTTTCCGCTGATAAACTTGCTGCATAGCACAAAGGCCAACCCAGAAAAGCCTGAAGTTGCCCACCTCCAGCTAACGCTCTACTTACTGCACAGTAACTTTTCTTTACTAAACAATCGGCTTGAGTCACCTGATCCGCCAACCACCACAGGCAGATTCAATTCCCAGCAAAAAGATCGATGGTTGCTTATAAAGAAAATTTGACAAGTTAAGCAAGCAGAATTCTCACCAGATACAACGTTTAAGGGCCAGTATTTTAAAGCATTTTACTGTTCAAAATGTTACTTAAATAGTCAATAACACATTTAAAAGACGGATACTTTCAAAACAATTTTTCAAAAATTAATTTACGCAATAAAAATCAAACTATGAAAATGTGTGTAGAAACTCTATCAAATACATAAAAAAAATATGTGTGGCTTCTTAAATATAAAGGACAACCAATGAAAGAAAGAGAGACACGCGTTACTAAAATTACTGAGATCGTTGTATAAATATTTATCAACACTGAGCTCAAAAAATTCATCAAGCTTTAAGCTTTAAATATTTTTAATTCTCTCAATAACAAAATGTTTGTCTATTGAAACAGTAGAAAAGGCGGGGGGGTGGGGGGGGGTGGGGTGTAAATATCAAAACCTATTATAACTTAAATATTTTAATTATATGGTTTAAAAAAAAATTAAATTCAGAAAAATATCTGTAACGTATTAAGGATACCCATCAGCATTAATATATGCCTGTATCATTTGTTAACAATATCTATCTCATAGTTCTAAATCGAGTGGACATTTGTAAGACTTACCTGGAAAAACGCTGTCTTTGATGCCATGTTCCATTATAAATCCGTTCAAAACACTCGTAGACACGAAACTGGAACATTAGCATTATCATGAGAAAGTAACTCCATTGCTTGTTGCAACCAAGCGGAAAAAAATGTATGTAAGGAACTGATCCCTCTTTATTTCTGTGTTCGGTTTTTACCGATACATAAATAAATAGCATATAGTGTAAGCTTTAAGAATAAACTTCCTCTTCCTGGTCAGTTATCACGCTGGTAGTTTTTGTTTTGTTTCGTTACGTATTTGTGAGCGTACATTTAGTTTCCGTATGTTCCCAATTGTAATGTGTTAGGCAACGGGAATTTTTAAAATATTATTAAAAACATCCTCATTGCAATGAAGGAAACTATATAGGTTGAGTAAAAGACCAAAGGATTGGATTTTGATGATAGCGGTAAGAAATGTTTTCAGAGCATGGCAGCAGTTGTAAGATTAACAAGTTCCATTCTCTTGTCTGATATACAGGCCTATCTACAGATTTGGAACAAGTTTTATTCTTTTGTCTGATATACAGGCCTATCAACAGCTTTGGGCTAGACTAACTCATATCCCCCCCCCCACTATTTTAAAAATTCGATCAGCTGTTAAGATGAAATGTAGAAATAGATGGCGTCCTAAAAACTGAAAATGCGCCATCTTATAATTAAAATAATGATTCCACACGTAAAGGAGAGTGATTTCACAAAATGACATAAGTCATTCTATTATGACTGATAAATAGACAAGCCTCCTAGATAAAAAGGTCAACATGACCTCCACCGACCCTAAGTGACCTT
>CALYLW010001234.1:0-37500 GCA_944989445.1 Ampullaceana balthica | reverse complement strand
TATAAAAAAATAAAACTGTGATCAATTTTTATTATTATGGCAAATAAAATAAATAATAAATATAATAGTATTTTTTTCAAATAATTAAATACGATGTTAGGTGCTATCCGTCGTGGAGTACAATGTTGTTTTACCTAGAAAAAGTAGTAGAACTGAGGTAATTTCCACAGCTATAACCAATCAAAATACTTGGTTTATTGAAAGGTTAAGCTTGATGCGTAAGAAATGCGGAATTCCAATAAGTAGGTCAGAAAAATAAAAGTTCGTGACTTGAATCTACGAGGGTTGCAAGGTAGGGTATTTTTCGATGTGTCTGGAAATTATATTTATCTAAATTGTATCCTATCATCAAAATTATTTTCAATAGTGCTTTACTGTAGCACGACATTGAAAACGTTAATAATTATTAACACTGGTTTGTAACAACATATAAGAGAATGAGTGAGTCCAGGGCTGGATTTAGACTTGATGGGACGTAGGCTATTTGAGATATGGGAGCCTTGGGCTATTTGAGGTATGGGGGCCCTTTTGAAGTCCAGATATTCTATGTCAGTGATATGGAAAAAAATCCAGAGGCATCCAAAAAGGTTGGGGGGGGGCCCTAAGCTATAGCTTGATTAGCAAATAGGTAAATCCAGCACTGAGTGAGACAACAAAACAGTGTTGTTGAATACTTGAAGTATGGCTAAATGTTTGGAAACAGATTCGAAATTTGAAACGTTATTTTCTGAATTAAAAATATTTTTGAAGTTAAAGCAATGCCCTTGATTTTCTGGCATACTTAAAGAAACCGGTAATCCTGCAGATTTTACACGTATATTATAATTTATTATTTCACAGCGAAATTTAATTTTCTCTTGAGAAATTTCGTTTTTAATTTATTAAATGCATAATTATATGTTGTATTTCAGCTATTTCAGCGCTAATTTGTACGTCTTTCTAATTTCTAAGCCATTTTTTCGGCTCTCAACATTAAATAGTCTGATGATGATGCAACCATTTTTTAAATTATCAAACTACATGCCGGATTGTCCGATCAGATGCCAAATGGAAATTTCTCACTTACAAACAAAGAAAATAAGAATCAAACATCTAGTAACGAAATAAAAAAATAATTGTCTTTAAAATATTTATTTATCTTCTAAGAACATTAAAATAGACGAATAATACTTTTTAAAAAATATCTTCAGTCAGTAAATTTATTTTAGCATGGGTCGAGCCAGGTAAAAAACATCTGGCAGCAGTTCGCTAAGTAAACAAAATGGACGTATCGTGACCACATTATTTATTATATAGAGCCGAAAAAATGCATTTGAAATTAAAAAGACTCACAAATTAGCGCTGTAATAGCTGAAATACGACATATAATAATGTATTTAATAAATTAAAAATGTAAGTTCTCATGAGAAAATTAAATTTCGCTGTTAAATAATAAATTATAATATACGTGTAAAATCTGCAGGATTACCAAGAAATCTGTAAAATTATTTTTCAGTACATTGTGTCATTCATCGACATCATTTATGAATTATTCAAAAAAAATCTTAGTGAAAGTTTGCATGGATCACTAGATGACGTCATTAGTGCACTTAATAAAATTAAAAGGATTGCCTTGAATGAGAGATTATTTACTCTTCATTGTTTGGAAAATGAAGAAGACTATAATCGTTTACTTATTAGCACAAAAGTACGTTGATTATCAACAAGTACGTTTTTAATTCGAGTCTATGCTCTCTTTGATTCAACGTTGGAATTCCTGGAAAACAAAGACAATGATTTGCGACTCAATTAAATTTTAAAAAATGACATGTCCTTTATGAACGATTTATTTACCAACTTTAACGAAACTAATTTGAAACTACAAAGTAACCAATTAACTTTAATCAAAACTGAAAGCGTAATATCTGCGTTTGTTTCCAAATCTTTCAAAATTGCAAAGTAGAGATAAAGATTTGCTGGCTTACTGTCAAAACTTAACAGCTCTTCATGCAGACCTGAACCAAAGATTTGAAGGTATTCTTCACTTGGATATTCCCGACTGGCAGTTGAACCCTTTTGCGCTTGGACAAACTCAGATCCCAAACACAGATGAATCCATACTAATACAGAAGCAGTGTATTGAAATGAAGAACTTGACCCAATGTTTGAACTAGGATACCACAAATTCTGGTACAAAATTAGATACCAATTTTTATATCTTGCATTATGGTTTATTGTACAGAAGTTGTTGACTGCTTTCTCGTCTTCCTATTTGGTAGAACAAAGATTCAGTGCCGTTATTAACCTCATCATAAAAACAACAGAAACCGACTAGAACTTGGTCCTCGTGGGGATTTGCGGTTGTTACACAAAAACATTGAGTCGGTCGTAAATACACTCATAAAATCACATCACTTTAATCAAAGTTATTGTTTTCAATTTTATTTTAAACAAAAATTTATAATTTCAATAAATACTTCTTCAACCAAATGTTGATTTTTTGGGTTTGTAATTTTTGTACTATGCATTTATGTAGTTTTTTAACATGGGGGTCCGTAGGAGAAGTTTTGACTGTAAAAGGGGTCCGTGGGTAAAATAAGTTTGGGAACCACTGATCTACAATAACCACACCGATATTCAATGTACATGCGGAAATCACTTATGCCCCGCTCGTAAGCCGACCCCCCACCTTTTACCCAAGATTTTGTCAAAAAAGATCGGCTTTAGAATGAGTATATACGGTAGATCTTTTTCTAGCTTTAGAGCTGCTAAGGTGATAAGAACAAATAATCGAAAATTCTTGGTGCACCGATTAAATGTAACGATGACATTTCGCTTTTGTTATTGCTGCTCTGTCTCTCACTTTCGTTATGTGTGGTCAAATGTTTCAAATTAAACTTATCCCCAACTCAGGATTTATTTATACGTAACCTTTATAGTTTAGTACCACATTTATTTTACACTTAATCTCTATAGTTTAGGACCGCATTTAATTACGTTGTTGTAGATTTAGGAAAATTGTGTTGTAATTTTTAAAACTAAAAATTAGAATATTATGTGGACTTTTTAAAAAGTCGCTATAATGCTATTTGGTTAAAAAACATAAAACAATTTGTATGACGTGAGCCGTTGCGGTCAGACATTATGATCTTTATATGTGTTATATGAAACATATGTTGGAGCTAAAGATTAAAACATTAGTATGAGTTTTTTATGTATTCGCATGGGTTAAATTTTAATTTAAAAGATTAAAATGTTATCATTATCCATCAAAAGAACGTGTTTGAATTATTGTAGGCAGAGACTATACAGTCCTTTCATTTATAAGACTAGCGCGGAATCGTTACACACGCCTCGTATATATAAGATTATATGATTATAATCATTACCTAATCAGACTTCTCATATACAAGTTTCATGTCCATATAACAAAAGTTTATGAGATAACAATAGCCAACATGCAATCGATAATCTTTGCGACCGCGTTATCACCGTTTGACGTCACAGTAAAACAGGAAGTGAAATGTTTCCCCGTCTTGGATACGAACATCAACATAACACATGTAGATATCTAAGTCATATGTTTGAAAGTCCCGTTACACATTTACCCGACCTGTGCCAAAATATCCTTACAGGTATTCCCCCAAAAAATGTTTGTCCTGAAAAACACCTATCACCTAATACATATCTTTGTCTCTAAAAACTAAATCTTTCTTACACTTAATGAATTTATATTAGAGCTACAATTATACATTCACTAAACACACTTCACTGAATCACCCTCATCTTCTTCTTGTCACATTTGTTCAATGCTACGATCACTTCTTCTGAATGGATATCAGCATTGAAGAAATTAAAATCGTCCTCTGTTTGGTTGTGCGTTAGCTGACGAATCTCAGTGGCAGTTGATAACTTGAGGCTGTGCTCCGCCTTAATAACCGTTTCCTAAATGTCAATATATAAATATTCCAGGGAATATTTGTCCTTATTTCCTAAATGTAAATATATAACTATTACAGGGAATATTTGTCCTTATTTCCTAAATGCCAATATATAACTATTACATGGAATATTTGTCCTTATTTCCTAAATGTCAATATATAACTATGTATTACAGGGAATATTTGTCCTCATTTCCTAAATGTCAATATATAACTATTACAGGTAATATTTGTCCTATTTCTTAATGTCAATATATAACTATTACAAGGAATATTTGTCCTGATAATATGTTTTAGACGTCTCACATGATGCGTATGTAGAGTGGAGCGAATGTTTCTTTCTTCCTTTCTGTTTATACAAGGTTTTACTGTCTAAAGATTTCTTTTTGTTTTGAGATATTGCATAATAAAAGAGTTGCTAGGCTATGTTAAAACTATAATTAAGAATTTCGTTTCCTAAGATTGATTTTTTCAGTGAATTTTCTTGAAATTATATAACTTTCTTTGATCTTTCTCAACATCAGACAATATTCTTTTCAAAATATACATAATGACTTTAAATTATTGAAGAATATTTGATTTTCCTAAAAAATCTTTGACTCTTGTGAGAGTATCATCATATATGTTATGATTACATTCTAAATTACATTTCTAGATTTCATTGGCATAGATCATTTAAATACTGTTAGCTGATTATACAAAAAATCAAATGCAAAATAATACAAAAAAGCCAAAAATGGGGAATGCTAACATTGACAATATCAATCCATTCACGTTTTTGTTTAGCCGAAAACTGCATATAGCTGATATTACATTTCACTTCCTCATACATTAGATCTGCTCTGCTGATCAAACGTTTGTAAATGACTCATATATTTTTTATATATAAGTAATATTATTACACACCCACACACTCTCTACACACTCTCTCACACAAACACGACAAAAAATTAAAAACAATTGATCAATACATATCTGTCTACATATATGACCATTCTATACAGAAGATTATTGCGTCCTACGTTCTGCTAGAGACCCCACAATTTCTCGGCCGCTTTTGTATACCCTGACTAATGTCAGGTACCAATTCTGTCACCCGTGAGTCCAGGGAACAAGTATCTGCCTTTACCCGTGACCGTCAGCAGGCCAGCCGAGCACCTTCCCCTATGCCTACTTATACATATAGCACCAGTAAAAGTTGGTCACAATCCTCGTATTCCTTACTTGAGATATTTTACCCCCCCCAGTATTAATTAAAATTATTTGTTAGGACCCCTTTGTTATGCTCCTTCATAAACACCTAGTAACTTTTAAGGTAGAAATCATCTTCTAATTAGATCTGTACAATTGGAAGAGGTAGAAAAAGGAAGTCGGCAAAATATTAGAAATTATTTATGAGGAATTTCGAACAACTAGACGGCGAATGGCTGTTAAGTCATTCAAGTTAACATTGAACCCACTGCATTAATTTCTTGCGTCAGAAGCAATATCTTGAGTACAGGAACTTTTGAAGGGGTCAACGTTGACACCATTTATTTATCTGAGAATGATGTATCGTCTGTTGTGTAGTTGGAAACATGAAAGAATGCCCTGATGACATTCTTGTTCACATTAGAAGGCAGAAACATTTTTGTTTGTGTGTCATTGTACAATGTTATGCTGATATTACAACGTGAATTTTTTTCATGTTTTAAGGGAGAGGAAAGTTTAAAACAAACATTTAAACATGTGCTTAAATTTAGCAATAGTTATTGATTATCTAAACTCAATCATCATGTTCTTAGAGAAATAAAGGAGAAACTAACCAAAAGATTTCCAATAATAAATTTATTCTAGCACGGATCATGTTCTATTCTCGGATCACTTACTGTACTTTGGTCTGAAAAGATTGAATCTTCCCCATTAAAGTTTTAACACATGCACCAGATTAACAGACTAAGGCAAATGTAGCCTATAATGTTAAAAAAACATTTTAAAAAGGCATATGCTTATATGAAAAATGCGTGAAAACTAATTTAGGAATCGTCTCAAAATTATTCCAAAGCTGTGAACAACTTCCGATATAAGCTATTTTATAGAACTGTATAACACTGTATATTAATATGTGTTTTATCTAGTAGCGCCTCATAGAAATGTATAACACTTTTATATAGCCACGTGAGCTTTCTAATGGTGATCTTATAGAATTAAATAACACTCTTGTATCAACAAAGGTGATCTTATAGAATTAAATGACACTCTTGTATCAACAAAGGTGATCTTATAGAATTAAATAACACTCTTGTATCAACAAAGGTCAGCTTATAGTCGAGATCTTTAACCCCTAAAGCTCCAGTTTTTAATGTGGAGTTAAAACTAAACAAATCAAATTATACAATTATTACTATGAACCCGTATAATATAAGTAGTTTAATACAATGGGAGTGTGAAGAGAATAATAATAATTATTAGCTCATTTCTGTTATGGTAACGGCAAACATTAATTTTGCTGCTGAAGTGGGTTTTTTTTAATGCACATGTTAATTTAGATATGAAAAGTACGTTTTTGGAAACATCTGCCAAAGAAGCTGATACAAATTGTTATACAATTATTTGCCGTTAGTTACAAAAAGGCAGCTATTTACACAACAATTTTCATCTACGTTATTTAATATTTGTTGTTTTCAAAACAGGTTACTTTTATCAAAGGTTCACTTTTAAAACAAATCAGAGAGAACAACAAAAGATTTAAATAAATCCATGCATATTTTAATAACGATTTATTTTTACATAGCATAAAATGGAATTTATAAAAAAAAATTAAATTCTAAAAGCACATAAAGTGAATCCCCATTAAAAAAGACACAATGCCTAGTAAATATTTGAAAACACATTTAAACTATTTCATACGAAACAAATACAATCAAAAAGACACCATGCTTTCTCAAAGATTAAAAAACATATTTAAACTATATCACACAGAATAAGTACAATAAAAAAAAACTATACCACGAGTGATTTTCACGTTCTCTATTAAAGTCCGGGTACATTTCATTCATATGTGATTCTCTAGTAAAGTCCGGGTACATTTCATTCATATGTGATTGAAGTATCTTATTATTTTATTGTCATGGTATTTACAAATAAAATGGAAAATTTTAAACTTACACAAGTATTCATCTGCCATTGGAATCATTTGCTTTATAATAAAATGTAAACATTTGTTCACTGACATCACTCAGTTATTGCACATTTCATCATTAAATTAAAAAGGAAACAATGATCTCGTAAAGACATGTATTTCCTAGTCGTCCCTCTTTATGCTTAGGTGACCAAAAAAGGTTAAAAATAAAAAGAAACACACACACACACACACACAACTGTCTATTTTACCTTATATGATATTCTTTTGTTGATCAAGTCACTTTATAACACAATTCAAATCCTACATTTACGCCAGTTTAGAATATATTTTGAAACACTATCCTTTAAGGACGGTACTACATGAATGCGTGAAGTCGAACGAAATCAAAGGAGATGTGGCATGATATGTCATTTATTGAAATGAATTACATTTTGTGATTTTGAAGTTGTGACATAACACACGTCAATAATATAAAGATAATTTTTTATTATGGCCAATGTGTGCTCCCTGGATTTCAACATGTGAACAAAAGTTAATACAATTATTTATTGTTTGTATGACTTGTCTTGAAACTGTATAATTTTGTTTTCTCTATAACAGACCTTAACAAAACTATTAGTGTTATTCGGCTAAACATTTTTGTTTTGTATTTGTCAATAATTGAAGTTGGAGAAGTCAAAATTAATGATGCATTTTAATGTGTAAGATGGTCCCATTAGCCTAATCGAGATCGACAAAACAATTCTTTGTAACAAAGAAAATCTACGTAATATAAATCCATTGTTTTATTCTATATTTGGCCATCGATATGCCCGAATTCAAATGCCGATTTATTGATACCGTGAAAGAAATGTTCTGTATTCAATTTAACTATAATTAATAACTTGAACAATTAGCTGACAGACTCAGTAGCCGTGTCACATTTAGCAAGTTAATTTAGTTATCTAATATAAAACATCCCGACTTTGCCAAACAGTCTTAAATGATCCATGCCATCCATAGTTGTAGGACAAGAAAGACAAATTGGATGGCAGTGGGTTGTAATGGATGTATCCACCAAGTGTCCAGTCTTAAATGTCTGAAAAACGTAGACAAGTCTCAGTGTGGACCACTCTGCGGCGAGCTGTGTTTATCTATGTACTACTTGGGTAACAAGGGCAAATTTTCTATCAGTAAGGGCATAGTATAAGGGCATAATAGGTATAGATATGTTTTTAATGTACAAAAAAATACTTTACTGGTAGTATTGCTGCCATTTTAACATGAGAGATCAAATTAAGTGTTGTGGTTAGCATTGGCTTAGCAGCTAATATGTTTTAAATTGTTTATAGCCATTGATTTCCCATTGAGTCAGTCTCAACCTGTGCAGTCATCTGAAGGCGTCCAACTTTTAGACTTCTTCATGTGTCATCCACTCTTTGTGGCACACTGCTCGTGTAGCAACATGATCTAGTGAAACCCTCATCTCGTTTGGCACGTCCCCTGGATGTACACTGATCTTGTTTGCCTTATGCCCTGTGGGTAGCCTGACCTTGATTTGCAATTTAACCTATTTGCGCACCCCTCTTCATAAATTCAAATACATTTTTACAATATTTACATTTGTCAATAGGACAACTTAAAGAAGATATGTAACTGTTTAGATAAATTATAAGCGCAAAATAAAATACTCATAATTACAGGCACACAATGACAGGTATTCCCTTTACTCAATGATAAGCACACAATGCCAGGTATTCCCTTTACTCAATGATAAGCACACAATGACAGGTATTCCCTTTACTCAATGATAAGCACACAGTGATATATATACGAGGAAGAGCACACATTATATATACATGTTATGCATTCAAGTATATGTACACAAATAATTACACGCAATGATATGCACATGTACATAGTTTCAATGCTGGTGTAATTATTAATATTAAACTGGAAACATTTTGTTGAAGTAACATCTTTCGTGGAACATGAAACTCCAAAATAATATTTTTCTGGACTTAGTAACCTGAACAATGAAACGCTGCGACCATTGACTTCATTCATTGAATACTGAAATATAAACATGAAAGAAATTCTTTAATTAAACCTAACCCAAGTACGCGTTCTTGGAAGTCCTACACTTGAACTTTTTATTTTTTGAAACTTTATTTACTTCATTCCAATAATTTTACTTCAAACGAGTCCATGTCTATAGTATTTTAAATTAATATGGTTACAACAGTATGTACGACAAAACCTGTATAGGAAACTACAGCATATTGAAAAGTTCTGCGTTGAGGTGAGCCACCCAGTCTTAGGTCAATGAGCTTATAGTCAGTTCACACTATGGAGCATCTCATTGAATGCTCTAAAGCAGTGATAGCGAACCATTTTAGGGCCGCGTGCCCAAAATTCAATTAAAACCTACTTTTATATAGCAAAGTGCCACCACAGTGGTTTGATTTAGGAAGTAATATTTTACTTGCGTGCCGGCTGATGTGGCTCTGCGTGCCGTCTGTGGCACACGTGGCATAGGTTCGCCATCACTGCTCTAAAGTACGAACTGACTATTAGAGTCAACGACAACAGAGAGGTAGTTCCGAGATAGTTTATTGATGTCATGTGCGAGGAAAAGCACATAGCAATGGTTTTGTGTACTCCGAGATGAGATAATGTATTACTAGATCGAGCCAAGGTGGGCATGCATCGGTCGTCCAAGTTATATAACGAAGCATGGCTCAATGGAGTAATCTAATGTATTATTAGTGCATGGGAAATATGAGGTTGGGGTTGTGGGAACAATCTAGCACGTACTGGAAACCGAATTTAAGCCAAACATAAAACAGATGTGATAGCGAGAAATTAGGATTAAGCGTGAACAATCCTAGGAGAGAGAGATTGCCGTATAAAGGGGAGAGATTGCCGTATAAAGGGGAGAGATTGCCGTATAAAGGGGAGAGATTGCCGTATAAAGGGGAGAGATTGCCGTATAAAGGGGAGAGATTGCCGTATAAAGGGGAGAGATTGCCGTATGAAGGGAAGATATTGCCGTATAAAGGGGAGAGATTACCGTGTAAAGGGGAGAGATTGCCGTATAAAGGGGAGAATTTGCCGTATAAAGGGGAGAGATTGCCGTATAAAGGGGAGAGATTGCCATATAAAGGGGAGAGATTGCCGTATAAAGGGGAAAGATTGCCGTATAAAGGGAAGATATTGCCGTATAAAGTGGAGAGATTGCCGTATAAAGGGGAGAGATTGCCGTATAAAGAGGAGAGATTGCCGTATGAAGGGGAGAGATTGCCGTATAAAGGGGAGAGATTGCCGTATAAAGGGGATAGTTTTTAGGGGAATCTAGTTAGTCAGAACAGAATAAATCATACGGGTAGACCTAGGCAGAACTAGGCTGGAGAAAATCGTGATGGAGTGGGATGGACGCGCCACTGTCTAATATTGAAGTTATAGAGCGTGGTAAGAGACATCGTTTAATTATTCAATTGATCATTAGAGAAACTTCTCCTCTATACAAGCAGAGACGAAAGCCACAGAGAAAGAAATTCATTTTACTAAAGAAATATGGTGATATTCATGTCTTTCGACGATTTATTATCTTATTTTTTCATTCAAAATTACAGAGTAAGCAAGTGTTGCCATTCAAATAGAATAAAGCTAGAGTTTCCCTTCTCTAATACACAAATACAATATCAAAACTGCTAAGCTTTACTTATTTTATCTGATACCTTATTTAAAGTAAATCAAGATTTAAGAATAAAATAACTACTCTTCCGGAACATCCCCAAATAATTTAAAAGTACAGAGTTCCCTTACCTGCGCTATTGACAGAATTTCCAATGCCACTGTCGCGTGCTGAAAATTGAAATATTTTGAAAAGTTAATTTAATGGCTTATGGATGACACCTAGCACTAACTAGAGATGAGAGAAAACAAATGTTAATTTCGTGTAACTGTGTGCAGCCAATAAGGCAACAAACGGCTCGGTGTTCATTTATTCGGTGAATCAAACGACACTGCTAGAACAAGACGTGTTCCCTCGTTCCCGGAGATTTGCTCAAAGCAATTGTATACATTTCATTTGAAAACGACTCTGCTTTTCGAGAAAAATGTTTATGGTTTCAAACAAAAAAATGTTTAAAACAATTCCAAAATATTGTTTTCAAACACTTTGGTTTCGTTATTATTGTTAACCATTTAAAGTGTATTTCCATATGCTATAAGCATCATATCAGTCACCTTGATATAGAAAACTTAGACTTAAAGTTTGTAATTATAAGCCATTAATTGATTTTTTTTATTTGCGAAATTTATGATATCCAAATTATTGACGTTGTTCTGATTATTTCAACTAAATCTCCCGTATAGAAGTCAACATTGAGCACTGGCTCTCCCAAGGACGACCTAACATTAGCACATTACGACACTCGTCTACATTTTTTTATAAAAATATCATATTTAAACTGTCGTTTAGAACAGTGCTTCTCAAAGTGGTGGTCCGCGGACCGGTGCCTGTCCGTGGGCCATTCAATGCCGGTTCGCAGAAGTTACCAAAAAAGGACATTTCGCTACGATATCAGTACAGGGAAAATAGTTCACCGGTCCCTGGTGCAATGGGGAAAATTCATGACGGTCCGCAATACTAAAAAGTTTGAGAAGCACTGGTTTAGAACATGTACCTGAAGAGTGAATTCTTAGATGAGACCGGAAGACAGTTTTAACTTGATTCACGAGTTCTTTGGCCTCAGCTATCATTCTCACTATGTTCTCCTCGTTTACCGAGTCGTTGGGACTCCGTCTGCAGCGAATACTTCCGTCTGACTGTAGTTGGAGGTTCTCTATAATATCCTTTAGGTCCTCGGTGCCTCGCTCCAGGGTTACACCAAGGTTACACATGGACTTACAGCTGTTTCGTATGGTAGTGGACTCCCCAGCATTTAGGTCACTCTATCGATGGATGATGGTAAAACTAAATCTTAACTGTTTCTAAAGTAATTTAAATATTGTTTAAAATTTCAATTAATTTTATAGTTCTTAAAAATCCATGTATTTTGTCCTGCTATAAAATTAAAATATTTATATTTCAGGACAAAGCTGAACTACTTTCAAGTTGTAACAATATTTTATCATGATATTTGAATGATGTAAATAACTAACGTTGACTAGCACTGTAATGTCTAATCCCGTTTCTGTAGTAGGATGATGTATCTGATCTGTTTAAATAAAAATTATAGAAAAAAATCATTTACATAATCGAAGACTTTAGGTCAATCCCCTGCCCCCCCTCCTTCATTCCCTCAAATGATACGTATGTTATGAGACGAGTTGTTAAATAAATACGTTATTTTTGTTGGGTAGATTTTTTTTCTCACTTATTTGAATATTGTAGGTACAGATCTATCACATATCTAAAACATAATGTGATCACGCTTTACTATAAATTATTTCTTCATAATGCAAAAAGAGTTTGTAATTTCATATTTTAAACTGAAATAATTACCTTGAACCACGACTGCGGTTCGGTGTTGCTGTGGACCTAGACAAAAAGAAGAACGGAAACCAAACGTTAAAACATTGCCTATTGAGGACAGTCAATCTGCAACTCATCCCGCTATTTGGAAGCACCATTTATTTACATGGTTAAATCTTATAAGTCTGGCTGTAGTGATTAAGCAAATTGTTTCTCTTTGCGAACCTTAAATAACCATACAAGGATGCCCCTATACTTACAAATAATTAAATATTTAAAAAATCTTTTTTTAAAAAGGACACGCTTTTAACATAATCACTATTTTTAAATCCCTTATATTAACTTCGCGGCCGTCTCTGTCGTCATCTCATCATCTCTCTCATCATCTCATCATCTCATGGGCGGGCGGAAAAACAAAAGTCGAAAATGACCCACTTCCCGTATTTCGATCGAGCTGAAATTTGGCACACTGACCCATCTGACATAACAATGCATCGTATAAAAATTTCAGATCGATCGAACGTACCGTAATTAAATTATGGCATTTTTAGTTTATCCTTATATGAGGTATGTAATTCCAATTCACGGTTTGTTATTGTTTTTTTGCCACATGAAAGTTTGAGCTGACGCATTGAGGCGACCCAACGAAGCGACGGGCGCTTTTGTTTACATTTTACGTGTCACGCTGAGCTCGGTGAAGTGAATCGGTGACCAGACTTTTCCCCTCTCCCCCTCCCACCCACCCCTCCCCCCCCCTAGGGTTATGAAGCAAACTTGAGTTAAGACAGATTCAGTCTGTAAATGTTTGAAAATAATCAATACTGTTAGTTATGTCTCATATAAAAGGGATTTATAGTCAAAAACTTAGTTTTTATGGGTTTGTTTTATTAAATCCCTTATATTAACTTCGCGGCCGTCTCTGTCTGTCGTCATCTCATCATCTTATGGGCGGGCGGGCGAAAAAAAAAGAAGTCGAAAATGACCCACTTCCAGTGATCCGATCGAGCTGAAATTTGGCACACGGACTTGTCTCACCTAACAATGCATCGTATTAAAATTTCAGATCGATCAATTGTACCGTAATTAAATTAATGCATTTTTAGTTGTTTCTTATATGAGGTATGTAATTCAAATTCAAGGTTTGTTATTGTTTTTTTCCCACGTGAAAGTTTGAGTTGACGCTTAGACGTCGACCGTCGTGCCGACACCCCCCTCACGTCCCATCCCCCGTTAAAAGACAGGGGACATCACTCGGTGTCAGTCTGTAAATGCTTGTCGCGTTTCAAAATAATCAATACTGTTAGTTATGACTCATATATAAGGGATTTATAGTCAAAAACTTTGTTTTTACGGGTTTGTTTTTATTAAATTCCTTATATTAACTTCACCGCCGTCTCTCTCTGTCTCTCTGTCTGTCGTCATCTCATGGGCGGGCGGGCGGAAAAACAAAAGTCGAAAATGACCCACTTTCCGTGATCCGATCGAGCTGAAATTCGGCACACGCGCCCGTCTAACCTAACAATGCATCGTATTAAAATTTCAGATCGATCGAACGTACCGTAATTAAATTAATGCATTTTTTGTTTATCCTTATATGAGGTATGTAATTCAAATTCACGGTTTGTTATTGTTTTTTTCCACGTGAGTTTGAGTTGACGCTTAGACGTCGACCGTCGTGCCGACACCCCCTCACGACTCATCCCCCGTTAAAAGACAGGGGACATAACTCGGTGTCAGTCCGTAAATATTTGTGGCTTTGAAACATAATCAATACTTTTAATTATGACTAAAATATAAGGGATTTATAGTAGAAAACTTTGTTTTTACGGGTTTGTTTTATTAAATCCATTATATTAACTTCGCGGCCGGTCATCTCTGTCGTCATCTCATGGGCGGGCGGTTGGAAAAACAAAAGTAAAAAATGACCCACTTCCCTTGATCTGATCGAGCTGAAATTTAGCACACGGACCCGTCTAACCTAACAATGCATCGTATCAAAATTTCAGATCGATCGAACGTACCGTAATTAAATTAATGCATATTTAGTTTATCCTTATATGAGATATGTAATTCAAATTCACGGTTTATTATTGTTTTTTTCCCACGTGAAAGTTGGAGTTAACGCTTTGAGGCGACCCATCGACGTACCCGCGTGCTTTTGTTTACATTTTACGTGTCATGCTGAGCTCGGTCAAGCGAATCGGTGACCAGACTTTTCCCCCTCTACAGGGTTATGAAGCAAAGTTGAGTTACGACAGATTCAGTCTGTAAATATTTTTAAATACTTTTAGTTATGTCTTATATATAAGGGATTTATAGTCAAAAACTTTGTTTTTACGGGTTTGTTTTATTTACTAGTCTTATATTAGCTTGCTTTGTAAGTTTAATCGGAACCGTCCGGCCGTCCGTCCGCCGACCGTCACTGTTCACACCCCCTACCGTCCCTGCGCCCACGGGAGATAATTCTGTTTCAGTCTGTAAATGTCGCGTTTGAACATAATCACTACTTTTAGTTATGTCTCATATATAAGGGATTTATAGTAAAAAGGTAAGCTGGCTTTGCACTTACTGTAAAATGAGTAGACTAAAAAGTAGAAAATTAGTGCATTTTTAATATAAGACTAGTTTTTAAAAATTGTTTTTAAGGTTAATTATTACCACTATTTTTTTATACCAAACACCTCATATGCGCCCGCCCAATGTTTTATACCACCAGGAACTTGCCACATGGTGAACTCATGGATGTCAACAGAGCAGACGGGTACCGATGCTTATATATAGACTATAGATAAACTAAAAATGCAATAATTTCAATACGGTACATTCGATCGATCTGAAATTTGATACAATGCATTGTCGTCCAAGATCTATCTGTGGTATAATTTTTAGATCTCTAGGACCATCAGAAGTGGTATAATTTTACGTTTCAAGTTTTGAAGGAAGGATGGATACAACATACAAACATTGTGACTTAAATAAAAGCGTGTAAAATAAAGGGTAGTATTTTAATGATTTAAAGATTCCTTTATCAAATACAAACATATAGACTGTTACTAGGCTGAAAACAAATTTCATAGAAACTGAATATGTTTATAAAATTATTATCGAAGTAGACATAATTTATCGAATCTAAAGTACACAAAAGCTACTCTAGAAATAATATGACATGGTCCCTACCACCGCCACCGCCGGGGGGAGGGGGGGGGGAACGGGGCTCTAGTCCGGGGACCCAACGGAAGGGACCCATCGGGCCCCGTCAGCTACGCTTCATTTTTTCCCCTTCCGTGGCCCGTTACAGTTTCGTAACTAATGCGAAATGGCTCATTTTCTTTTCATATGACACAGCATGAAAACTTTATCTATAATAAAATAGTTTTTTTTTAAAATGCTGAACGATTGATCCTCTCATTTAAAATTATTCAATTCATATTAAATTACTTCCCGTTATCTTTCTTTCAAGTAGTGACGAAGCGCACACTGGCAGATACTTGAAAAAAACCCTGATGTTTTTCCTTTGTATTTATTTTGAATCTTATTATTTTGAATAGTATTTTCCTTTTTAGCTTATAAAATGACATAATTTTGTAAAGCCTTAAAATATAACATAAACTAAGTAAGCATCAGATCTTAATTCAGGATGAATGAAGTTACAACTTTCAATAAAGTGTTATAATTTCAAAGAACACCACCATTTAGAGAACAACATCATATACCATCAAAATCGCACACTTCATTCTCGTTGTATAAAAACTCTCTAATAATATCTTATCTTATCTTATCTGTTTACAGACGCTCCTTCTATACAGAAGATTATTGCGTCCTACGCTTATCTATGGTTTGTGTTTAGTCCTGCATTTTTATTAGAGATTTAAATGCTGATAAAGTGTTGGTTTTCCTGGATTCTTCAGGCAACCCATTCCACGCCCGAATTCCGGACGGGAAGAAGGAAAACTTGTATGTGTTTGTTCTTGCATACGGAATAAGGAAGGTGTTTTTATCCTTATGTCTATCTGAGGGTTGTATTAAGTTATCTTTGTGTTGTATTTCTAAATTAGAATTAATTGCTTTATGTATGATTACTACTTTGCTTTTGGTTCTTCTATCCTCTTGTGTTTCAAGGTTTAATGATTTAACTAATGGTGTTATTCTTGTCAGTTTCGAATATTCTCCAGTAATGAATCTGGCAGCTCTTTTTTGAATTTGTTCTAGTTTATCAATGTTTTCTTTGGTGGATGGGTCTCATACAGAAGATGCATATTCTAGTACAGGTCTCACCAAAGTGAGGTAGCATTTTAGTTTTATATCTCTATTACATTTGTTAAAGTTTCTTTTTATAAAGCCTAAGGTTTTGTTTGATTTTTTAATAACTTCATTGACATGGGGATTCCATGATGGTTTCTCATTTATTAAGACTCCTAAGTATTTTGCATCTTTAGTTTGGGTCAGTTCTTTTCCATGAATGTAATATTTTGAATTTATTTGTTTCTTTTTCTTTGTTACTCTTAACAGTTGACACTTTTCTGGGTGGAAAGACATACTCCAGTTAGTTTCCCATTTTATCAATTCATCTAAGTCTTTTTGTAAAATTTTGCTGTCTTGTTCTGATTTAATTGTTCTATAGATTATACAATCATCAGCAAATAACCTAACTTTTGTACCTGTTGAGATGTTGTTGGGTAAATAATTTATATAAATTAAAAAGAGTAAGGGACCTAGCACAGTTCCTTGTGGAACTCCTGAGTTAACCTTTATTGGTGCAGATTTAGATCCATTAATTATTACAGTTTGCTCCCTGCCCAAAAGGAAGTCTTGGATCCAGTGATGTAAGGAACCTGAGATTCCAAAGTAGTTACGTTTTTTAAGTAAACTAAGGTGGTGAACTTTGTCAAGTATCATAACAGCTTGTCGCCTGTCACAGTATTGTTCTTTGTTAGTGTATGTCTTCGACGCACTACTGAAGCTATATCCTGTATAGAAGTCATCAGCCACGAAGCAGAGCCCAGAGGGACCAACACGTACCTAAGTTGTCAGGGGCCCAAACATTTCTGGCGGCGGGGCTGTCCCTACTGTTAATATTTTAATTTATATGAACGCCCTACAGAAGGATATTATTTGACTGAATTAAAGTAAATCAATTATAGAAAATATGAAATATGATAATAATAGTAATAATGATACTGTTACGTCGTTATCTGTGTACTTGTAATGACCACAAGGACAGGCTACAACTCAAAGTAACTCCAACACCAGCACAACATTTATAAGTTTTATTAACGTCCAACAAGGTCCTTCCGCACGCAACAACAGCAAATCTCTAACTCACTATAGACTCTCAACCGTCCCTACGTCACGTTCACTATCACGCGTCACATCTTCTCATGCTACGTCATAGTGTTTAATACCATGCGAACTATTCCGCACTGCACCACAGACTCATAAAAACACATACACACTGGGAAAACCCCATTAGCTATATTTCCCTGACAAATACTAATCAACATACATAATTCCCGTAATGGATGTAATGCTTGTTGGATGTAATGCTGCTTTGTTCAATAGTGCGCACCAAAAATTACTTCACCAAATATAACTCTTTTCGAACGTTCCGCATAAAATTGTTCAATATGATAATAAATGAATCAAATAAAAATAAATAAAATAAATGCAAGTTCTGTATTACGTAATTTTTAATCTGATGTGTATTTATTTTGAAAACTTCCGTCATTTTTGACGGGTGATACGCTAGTAATAATAATAATATTGACAAAAGTGTGTTGTATACATGGGTTCTCTCAGTTCTCTATCTTCAGTCATCTTCATTGAGTCGGTGTGTTGGTAACGAAAAAATAATTATGCCTTCCTCAATTCAATAATTTGCAACTTACCGTTAGCACCAGCTACTGGTGTGTGAAGGTTCATGTGCTTTCCTTCCAGTCTCCCAGTCTCATCCAATAACTGCGGCATGCAATCTATGTTCTTAGTGATATAATCTATTGACAAACGTGATCCCGCCGTGGTTGTGCAGGCGAATTCGCCATTGTCCATAGGCCTCAGAGTAGAAATATGTGACTTCAGATCTTGAATTAACCTTTCGAGAATTTTGATGAGTTCTTTGATGATATTACACGAGTCGAACTGAAATCATGCATAGACCAAAAGTAAAAAAAAATTAGGTTATTAAACACTTTTGTGGTTATAATGTTGGAAAAGAAAAGTCTGGTTAAAACGTCACTGGATTTGGGGAGGGCCGTCGTAGAAGAACATAAGTGAATGACACTTTGTCGAAATGACCGATGGTTGGCTCGAACATAAAAAAGTATAACATACTTAAAATGTTGAAAAAAATCAACCGCAGTTAATTTCACAATTTCTCTAAATCGTCTTGTAGAGTAGCGCTGTTAGAGTTCTTACTACTATCAACGCCCTCAGTAAGAGTCATGTAAAGTGTTGCACTAATTCTAAATTAAAAACCTTTGTATTTAACGATTTTACCAACAACATTATTTCAACAATGGAAAATGTCAACACAGGGAAACAAACTCTTTGGTTTGGCTAAGACAAAAATTTAATTAAAATTAAACAAGTTTACATCAATGATTGAGCTGTCTTTTGAATGTAATCAGGATTCTTGTGATAAGAACAATGGTAGGCTATGTGACTAGTATGATAAGAGAAGACGTGATCTTTCGTTAAAGAATGGTGCTGTTGCTGTAGTTATTGCTCTCTCATCGGCGCTGAACTGTAGCGGAAAAAATGTGTCGACTACATGTTAACTGTGTTGAAATATCGTGACACGACGAGATAACATATTTATAGGGAACAGGGAAGTGATATTATCGAAAGTATTATTTAAATGCAAGATATCAATTAAACTGGGCCATTCCCATCTTACACGTCTAACCAAACAAATCAGCTTATAACTAAAATGGGGACAATTATTTAAAAAAAAATAACTTGTTTATAAAATTAAGAAACTATTTTCATAAATAAATTTAGAAAATCGCCGCAACTTCTTCACATTTTCAAAACTAATGTCACAGCCTATTAATTTTTTTTCCGCAATTGATCAGGTTATTTCTTATTGAGCTACCGTATATTAATTGAACATTCGGGTATCCATTTGGGAAAAAATTTCATTAGGATATTAATCAAATATGCGGGTAGTCTGCTTGGGCTTATCTTTGTTGATTGTACGTTAGTTAAGTCAGATTAGTAGACTTGAACCGAGACAAAAACTAGCTTACAAATTTATTGTACTTAAAAACCTTGCCAACATATTGTTACTTTTGCGTTTATGCCGCAAAGCGCCATTTTATGAAGACTTTAACCAAAATAATGGCATAACGCACAGAGATATGAAGTTTTCTTTTATGAGGAATGATGAAACCTATTTCAAAGCACAAAAAGAATCTCAACCTGTACAAGTTGTCCTATCAAATTACTTGCAAAACTAAATTAATATAAAGTTGACTATAAATCCTTTATATTTGAGACATAACTAAAAGTATTGATTATGTTCAATATAATACGCACCGCAAGTTCAATATAATACGCACTGTGCGACAGACTAGCATAAATATTTACAAACTACATAGAGATAATGTAAACATTAGTTTTTTAAATTACAATAAATGCAATCGATGTGAAACTTTGATACATCATTTTTATCGTCGCCACGAGTCTGCATGCTAAATTTCAGCTGGATATCATACGGGGAAGTTGGATAAAAATCAATCCAAAGTTTTTGCAGCAAGGAAGCAATCTAGCAGACGCCACGAGTTAATATAAACGATTTAGTAAAAACCAAATTTTTGACTATAAATCATTTATATACGAGACGTAATTAAAAGTATGTTCTTTATAATACGCATCGCACGACAATCCAAAAATCCAACATTTTAAATATGTCTCATATGTTAAGAATTTATAGTAAAAAACAAATTACTGCAGTCTGTCTGCTAAATTTCAGCTCGATTTGATCACGGAAAAGGGTTATAAAAACATGTTTAATATAATTCGCATCGGGTGACAGATTAGCATAAACATTTACAGATCGGGAATACATTTAAAAAAAGTATCTTCAATAAAATACGCACCGCACTGCGCGACAGGAAAATATTAAAAAGGTATTTCAATATAATACGCACCGCGACACTCTAGCACAGTGGTTCTTAAACTTTTTGACCCATGGACCCCTTTAATAGTCAAAACTTGCCCACTAACCCCCAAGTGAAACAACTAAATAAATGCATAATTCAAAAAATTACAAATCCATAAAAGCAACATTTTAATGAGGAGGTATTATTGAAATTATAACTTGTGTTTAAGATAAAATTTAAAACTATTAATTACTTGGATGAACGTGATCAGATTTTATGAGCGTATGTATAACAGACTAAATGTTTGTGAGTGGCAACCGCTAATCCCCACGAGCACTAATTTCTAGCGTGCTTCTATTTTTTTACGAGGCTCATAGTGGCACTGAATCATTGTTCTAAGAAATAGGAAGACGGGAAACAGTCAACAACTTCAGTACAATAACCAATTAAGCAGGATATAAAATTGGGATAAGTTTTTGTAACCATAATTTCTGGTATTCTTGTTCAAACATTGCTTTAAGGTCCTCATCAATATACATAATTTGCAATCTCTGTCACGTCTGTAGTGTCTGTCCGTGACGCTATGCGCGGTAACTCCCGATAAAAAAAAACATATAGAAGTAAAAATGTTTATTTCGAGATTAACAAAATGTGTTTCTGGCCATATTGTGACGTGACGTCATTATTCGAGCTTTTATTAATGTGTGAAGGGAACGAAGTAAAAAGAGCCATGTTTTATTTGATGTGATTAACTTAATATTTTTTTTTGTATTAAATGTCCGTTTTTGTGTATGTGTCCATGTAAATATTATGTACGTAATTATAAATTTAGTTTTCTATATCAATGTATAACATTCGTTTTTCGCTTTATGAAATTTACAATTGGTTGTCGTTTGGTTGTCAAGTTTCGATGCGTTTTGAACTACAAAGCAATTATTTAGTACTGCAAATGAAATTTGTCAACTTATGCTTCAGTTTAGCGTTTGTTTTTTTTTATACACTTTGAGATTGCATATTTGTATCTTTAAAAAAATAACAAATTTAAAAATCGGACTCCTCCCCCAATAGTTTTTGTTTGATTGTTATTTACATGTAATATTTTAATGCGTTTTAGACTAATTTTGAAAAAAATATCTTTGCTTTTAATATAGAACTGGAAAGGGTGCTGACTGGACAATAATGAATACGTTTAATTCAATTCCTAAAAAAATTGTATATTAAATTGTATATACGATTAACTGTTGATACTTTAATATTTTCTTTTATCCAGTGATAAACTGTACTTCAAAGGTTTCATGCAAAATAAATAGTTCTTTGTTATTCATATGTGTAAATAGCTACAATTTTTTGTTTACAGGTTTTTGATACATGTGGTGGTAATAATGTATGGACCAATGGGCGCATAAACTGACAAGTCATAATAGATCTTGACAGTGGCGTCACTAGGGAGGGCGGGGGGGGGGCGGGCCGTCCCGGGTGACACCCACCAGGGGGTGACACCCGAGCCTAAAATTTTACTGTGTACGATTTTATGTCAGACAAAAAAAGATGCCAAATTTTTTAATCTAGAAAGAAATCAAGAAATACAATGAAATACGTTAAACGCGAAAATTCTTATTAAAAAAATATCAGTTAACTTGCAATAAAAAAAAACAGTCCCAACACACGAACAACATTAAAACAAATTAGGAAAAAAAGAAAAGAAATAGTCGCAGCAGAGAGATCTTTAAAAAAAGGCTGGAATGAAAGAGGCAGTGTCTTCTGTTTTAAAAGACATAAAGCCATTTGGGCTTGGACACACCGACAGCATGAACGAATCCCACCGCACGACTCCCTCCACCCCAGTGGGGTGGGGGGAATACAATTTTTATCACCAACCAAAGAAAAAAAATCAAAAGATGGGTTTTCTTTGTTGATGTTTTTCTTGAGGAAAATTATGATTTCAATGTCTTTGAGTTAATATTTTATATATATAATTTTTTAAAGGCGTGAAAACATTAGATATGCATGTTTATATACAGGTAGTCCTCCGGTTACGACGGTCCCATCCCGACTTACACTGTTTAGTGCTTACGAACGCGCCCCCGTAAGGAATAGTATTACGCGTTATTCCGTATTTTTAAAAAAACATTTTCATGAGGTAACGAATTCTTTTCTCTATTTGAAATAACAAAAATTATTGAAAAATATGTATGATTATTATTTCAACCTACAACTTTCGTTTGCAAATTTTTCAAATGGCGAAGTTATCAATCAAGTGAATAAAGCTGAGTAAGCTTACAAGTTCCTTTTCAATGCTCATTAGAGAGAGCATATTCAGCCTTTTTCGTCCCATGCAAATTCTAACTCATTATATATTCTTTTCAACTTTGAAAAGGATCGCTCTCAGCTGCAGTTTGATGTCATCATTGAAAGATAGATACGAAGTGCGATGTGTACATTTGTGAAGGACTGTGTGAAATATAGCTCATTCAAAAGCAGCAACATTTTTAACTCTGTGCAAGTTTTTTGAGTTTCGCTTTGTGCTAATTCCTTTTCCTTACCCAGAGCCTGGGGCTGGACAATAACTTTTTTAAGAGTTCTGCAAAATGGACTAATTCTGAAGGTAAGCAGTCTTCGAAACCACTCATAAACCTACATGTAGAAGAAAGTCAGAAGCCCCGAGCCTAGTGCTCTTTATGGGTCTTCCCGGAAGACCCCTTTAGCCATCTGGCCACCAAAGGGACGTAACAGCTGAGGACCCCCCCCCAAAAAAAAAGCGGTCGCTTCTGAAGCGGCCACCTGGGCATCCAGGACATACAGTCAAAGATGCCTCCCACTAAGTTGCCCTCACAAGGAGGTGGTGGAATTTCCTACTACGACCCGCTACCACTTTGGCGCCATCCCGGCAAAGCACACGGGTCTCCATTGTTAGGACCGCCGCAGACCGGGGGATCATCAAAGACCTACCACACAGGGTGCAACCCCCCGGAAGGTTTCCTCAGAGCTGGCGTCAAATGCGTTCTTCGCGGCACTTTTTGCTAATCCGTACTGACGCTCCTGGCCCTAAACCGGCACCGCTCGATGGCGTTGCTAGTAAATTGAGGGGGACGAAACGGTTGCCTCGGATTTACCCGACCCCTTCTTCGAATTCACTTGAATGTTCTTCTATTAACTTGGCTGCTGCCCATCGGGTGGCGAAAGTGCTGAGCTCAGTTAGGTTTGTTAGAAAGCCAAATTTCTCATGGATGTATTTATATGCCCCTAACCTATGTTGTAGGGCTTAAGAACGTTTGTCAATGATTACCAGAAATACCTCAATCTTGAATTTTAGTCTCGAGGAGAATACTGTTTTGTTGATGTCCCTTTAGCAAACTGACGCTTTCTTTTTTGTTTGATAGTGTTGAAGATTGTTTACACTGTTTTTACTACGGACTTTTCCTTTCCTTTGTCTTCATAGGAATAAAATTAAGAATGTTGTCTTTTAACAAACTCAATGAGAGACTTCCTTTCTAAAATTGTTTCCCAAATTTCAAGTAAAATAACGACTTCCAGTTGTTCAATTTCCTTTAGAAATCCTTCTTCTTCAAGTCGGCAGTAACGTGGCTGATTTACATTCGTTGCTAATTCTTCCAGTGCTGCAATATTCTCATGGTATGAGTTATTAACAGACCTTACAGCATAATGTCAGGCTGACCATCTTGTGCCAGACAAGGCTTTGTTAGCATGTATCAATTTCAAATGTTTTTGAAGTACCTATCAACGATGAGTAGATGCTCTTTTCCCAACCAAATTAAAGGAATGAGCTGTGCACGGCACATAATGAGCTACAATGCACTTCTCACGAAGAATAGTCTGGTTTCCGTTATACTTCCTACTCATATGCAGCATTGCCGTATGACTGTCCAAGGCATTTTCAGGGATTCGTACAAACATAATGGCCTGCATCTTTATTATACACTATAATTCATAAAAAGTTTGGGGGACCTTAAATTATTGGGGGCTTTAGCCCGTTCAGCAACCCCCTTTTAATCCGCCATAGGGGGGGTCCAAGCATCTGTGACGATGTGGTACGAGGAGGGGGATGTTTAAGAAATGTGACGTCACATCAAAAAACGCGAAACTTTAAATAAAAGTTCCAATTAAATATTTTATTGTTTACCATTTATTTAATTACTTTTTCAATGACTTCACGCGTGTTACGATATTACAGTGCAGACTTATCCCTAAATACATATTTAAATGACAAAATATAATTTGCAACATGCTAATTTTTATTGAGAAAATACGGCTAGGGGGAGGGGTGTCAAAGCTTTGTGACATCATATCGTAAAAAGGGGTTGGGTCTAAGTTTTTGTGACAAAATATGACGCTGGGGGAGGGTGAGGTAAAAATCGGCAACCTCGCGTGACGTCATTTATGGACGGCCCCTTCAGTCGTGAAGGGGTGACAACATGAGCTACCGCCCCAGGTGACACCAACCCTAGTGATGCCTTTGGATCTTGATAAGGTGCTGACTTGACAACAATAAAAACGTTTATGTGAATTACTAAATCGTGTATATTTAATTGTAAATATGATTAACAGTTGATAATTTAATCTTTTCTGTTTTCCTGTGACAAACTTTGCTTACTACGTTTCATGCAAAATAAATAGTTCTTTGTTATTAAAATTGTTAAAAATAACATTTTATTTTTTACATGTTTTGGTAATGTTGTGCTAATAATGTATGGACAAATGGGCGAAAAAAATGACAAGTCATATTCTCCAATGAACCTTAAACGGCTTCAAATCACAGATGCACTTGATGTGGATCACATTACAGTCCATAATTTATTTTTAACTCACTGTGCTGTATTATTGGTGCACTGATAATTGGTGCAAACTATTCAATGCCGCAAGTTAACGTCCGGCTGACTCCTCGGCAATATTTGTTAACACTTCGAAATTCAAACTTCTTTGCTGCAGTATCAATGTATGATGTGTGTAATTCACATTGCATATAATATTATGATTATATCATTATTATTCATGCAAACTTATATAACGCGGAGCCTAAGCTTGGAGATTTTCTCATAACACATATATTAGTAGATATAATCAAAATATATACTCTGATATGTACGTTCGCTAAAAAAACTAGCTTTGAAAAAAATACTGGAAAAAAAGAAAAAAAGAAAAACAACAACAACAACGCTATTTTCAAACGTCCGCATAAAATTGTTCAATATAGAAAAGAGATTTAATTTTTCTCTCTTGGTCTCTACATTTTCTGATCATTTACTATGCAGCATTCAGGCAAAAGGGACAATAACAAAAACTGAAATACATAACATCTATATCTATTTTGAAAACTTCCGTCATTTTTGACGGGTATTACACTAGTTTGTAGATAATTCAATACTATGGCAGATTAAGGGGGGGGGGACTGAACGGGCTAAAGCCATGGGCCCCGATGATTTAGGGGACCCAAAATTTAGTATATTTTATAATAAAGGTGGACAAATGTTGCACGAATCTCTGAAAATATCATAAATTAATTAAATTAATAAAATCGTATTTTATTAATCTGATCGCTATTCGTACCCAATAGTCTAAGTAATCAAAAACCTGATTTGATAGGCTCAATAAGAGAAAATATTAAAGAATATCTCTATACATATAAGACGCATGTGTTGTCTGTCTTTTATCTGTTCCCTTATAACTGAAGATCCAGACAACCAAATAACATGAAATTTGGTACATGAACACAAAATTACATGGGGAAGGTTCTTAAACAGGTTTCGTTCCATCCCAACCTCACTCTGGCCCTGGGGCCCTTCATGTCGTTTTTTCCTTATATGAGCTATATAAAAAATTAGTTTATGCGTTAGCTACTGAGTAAGTGATTGGATCTTAACCAAACTTTGTATACAAAAACTTTGTAGCCCATATTAAAATAATTAAGGACACTGAACTTTTAATGTCAATTTCTTCAGGGCCGGGGCCTCAAATGTCTCTTTTCGTATATGTGTAAAATATTTTTTCCATTTAATTTTTAACGATATTGCGAAATATATCCATGATGAAATTAAATTAAAATGAACACGCTTTTGAAATTGACATCTTGCACCGAATGGGCCCGGCGGGCCCTTAATGTCATTTTCCCCCTTATATTAGCTATATAAAAATTAGTTTAAGCGTTAGATAATGAGAAAATAACTGGATTTTGACCAAACTTAGTATATAAAAACTTAAAAGCCTATATTAAATTACTATAGGGCACTGAACTCCTAATTTTGGGGCCGGGGCCCTTAATATCGTTTCTTCTTTTGTAAGCTTTTTAAATTATTTATCTCAATTGATTTTAATTAATCCAGCCAAAAATATTTACACGATTTTTTTAATGTTTCTGCGAAAGTATTAAAATAAGAATACTTCGCGGAGTATCTAAAAATAAAACGACCAAACCTGCCTGTCATTTTCATTGGATTCTATTTAAAGCACAGCAAAGTGAGCTTCGCGGGTATTTAGCCAAAACGGTATTAAGGGCTAACAGGTTATTACTAAGACTTCTATTTTCAGCACGTTATTTGGTACACGTACACAAAATTACAAGGGGACGGTTCTTAAACAGGTTTCGTTCTATCCCAACCTCACTCTGGCCTGGTAGACCGGATCAAGGTCCCAAGGTGCTCCGACGCCACCTTGGCCTCCGCCAACATGGTGTCCAAGGTGTCCCTCTGCATCCACATGGAGGCATTTTGGTGAAACGTTTGCTAAACAAAACATGTTTAGCAAGCTCAGAAGGCATTCGTTCCCTTTTGCTGACACCATGCTTTTCTGCTCCAGAGTGGGCAAAGAGGAAAATCTTTTTGTACACACACAGTATGGAATTGCCAAAAATGTTGTCTATCACATTGCTTTAAGATAAATGTACCCCTTTATTGCATGCAAATAAGCAGTTGTGTACGCTTCACAGAAAACCTTATTTTAAACACGGGATAAGCCGGGTACTTGCACATAGTTATTTTTTTAAAAATTTACATATGCAGTCAAGCTCTCCTGGTCACGTGGAAGTGTGTAGGCTTGCGGTGCACGTGATGTTGGGATCGATTCCCAGCCAGGGGAATTTTTTTTTCTTTCCATTTGTCTTTTTTTTTAAATTGTCTTTTTACACTCAATTTTAGGATACCGGCAAACAGTTATTTCTTCGTGTTCGGTTTTTTTCATGAATAATCTTTTTGGCTGGGAAAGCCGATCCCGTAGTACAGACAAAGTATGAGCAAGAAACCAATGGACTATACTATTTAGTTACAAGTTACAGTGCCAAACAAACAAAGCAACTCCACAGCTTCCACTTACGATGCTTGCGCAGGATTCTGCACACCAAGTGGCAGGACAAGATCACGAATGTCGACGTACTCAGAAGGAGTCATATGCTGAGCATGCACTTAATCCTGAGTGAGAGGCGCCTGCGGTGGTTGGGACATGTCCGCAGGATGAGCTTGGAGTGCATTCCAAGAACCCTGCTTTACGGCGAGCTGGCAACTGGTATGCGGAAGAGAGACGCCCCTTCTTGCGCTTCAATGATGTCTGCAAGAAAGACATGACTCTGGCGCAGATTGGACATAAAACGTGGGAGACCATTGCTGAGGAGCGCACCTCCTGGCGGGCAAAAGTACGCGAGGGCATTCAAGTCGCGGAAGCTTCCCTTACAGCCAGGAGCGAGGAGAAAAGGGCCAGGAGAAAGGGGAAGGGGGGTAGAGGAGCAGGAGGAAATGCCATCATCCCATGAGGATGGACGGATGCCATAGATACAGTCTTATATTAGCTGCTATCAATCATTTTATTTAAAGGACGCTGGCTGGATACGCCCCAATTAGCATTGCAGCCAGGGGCCCGTGCAATCTTAATCCGCCCCTGATTCTATAAGTTGCTACTGTATCAGTATGGATTCATCTGTGTTTGGGATCTGAGTTTATCCACGAGCAATAGGGTTCAACTGCTAGTCGTGAATATACAAGTGACATCTTTAAATCTTTTGTCCAGACTGCATGAAGAGCCTTTAAGTGTGGACAGTAAGCAAGCAAATCTTTATCTCTATTTTGCAATTTAGAAAGATTTGGAAACTGAGAATGTTCTCCTCTTCCCAAGTTTTGTTTGAACCGAAAAAAGGTTTGCGAAATTCGGAGATATTAAGCTTTTAGTTTTAATTAATTTTAATTGGTCACCTTGTAGTTTCAAAATTTTTTAGTTCAATTTGGCAAATAAATAATTCATAAAGGATATGTCATTTTTGAGTTTATTGTGTCGCAAATCATTGCCTTTGCTTTCCAGGTATTCCAACACTGAATCAAAGAGTGCATAAAATCGATGTAACTATGCACTTGTTGATAACCTACGTACTTCTGTATAATAAATACACGATTATAGTCTTCTTTATTTTCCAAACGACGTTGATCAAATAATCTCTCATTTAAGGCGTTACTTTTTTATGAACTAATCTAATGACATAATCCAGTGATCCATGCAGATTTTCACTAAGACTTTTTGCGACTAAAGGATGTCGGTGAATGAGACAATGTACTGAAAATACATTCGGTACAGCTTGTTCAAAGTATGCCGGAAAGTCGGGGCTAAAGCTTTAACTTAAAAAAATCTTTGTAATTCAGTAAATAACGTTTCACATTTTGTGTCTGTTTCCAAACATTTATCCATACTTCAAATTTTCAACAACACTGTATTGGCGGCATTTTTTTTCTTCGGCTCACTCATTGTATCTGTTGTAACAAACCACTGTTAATAGTTAATTAACTTTTTTAATGGATTGCTACATTAAAGCCCTTTTGAAAAAATCATTTGATGATGCAAATTAGATAAATATAACTTCCCGAACAACATCGAACATTACCAAACCTTGCAACCCTCGTTTATTCACGTTAAAATCATCAACATTAAAAACACTTTTTAAAAACTAGTCTTATATTAAAAATGCACTAATTTTCTACTTTTTAGTTTACGCATTTTACAGTAAGTTCAAAGCCAGCTTACCTTTTGACTATAAATTTCTTATATATGAGACATACCTAAAATAGTGATTATGTTTAAACGTGGCATTTACAGACTGAAACACAATTATCTCCCCTGGTTTTAAAACCGGGCGTAGGGACAGTAAGAGATGTGAACATACACAGTCGTCGTCAACGCGTGAACTGAGCACGTGACGTGAAAGAATCATAATTTTTTTTTCGGATAGTCCGATCGCTGAAACTTACAAAGCGAATTAATATAAGACAAGTAAAAAATATAGTATTTTGACCTACGTATAGCAATTACCGCACTTCTTAACATCAATATGACCTTTCAATAAACCAAATATTTTGATTGGTTATAGCTGTGGAAGTTACCATAGCTCTACTTCAATTCCTAGGTAAAACAACATTGTATTCAATGACTAAGAGCACCTAAGATGGTATTTAATTCGTAGAGAAAGCATTCCGACAGTATTTTATTTATAGTTATTTATTACAATTTCCATGATAATAAGAATGGATCACAAATTTATTATTTTATATTAAACCTTACACGGACACCTTGACGTTGTTCAAGGACACCCAAAAAAAGTTTAATTCTCCACGGACCCCCTGAATGGTACCGGGGACCCCTGGGGTCCATAGGGACCACTTTGGGAACCACTTCTCTAGCACAAAAATTAACATGCTACATAGAGATGAATAGAGATATTCCAAAAATTCATTAATTTAATTACAGTACAGTTGATCGATCTGAAATTTTGATATATCATTTTTATCGTCGGCATGAGTCTGCCTGCAAAATTTCAGCTCGCCAGCATACAGGGAAGTGGGTTAAAAATCGATCCAAAGTTTTTTCACCAAGCAAGCAAACATTCAGACGCAGCGAGTTAATATAAAGGATTTAAAAAATGTTCCCGTCCTTAACATACACAATTCTGACACAAATTTGTAGAATACGATCATTCTAGAGTTCTTGTGGACGAGGTTGGCTATACAAGTTTCAAATCTTTAGATCGTTAAACATTTCATTAAAAAAATAAACTTTAAAAATTCTACAAATACAAATTTTAAAAATGCATTCAAGAATTTTTAGAAATTCAGCTGTTGTAGCAAAATATATTACCAGATATGGAAGTGGGCGGGGGTGACAAAGTGATAGATAGAAACGTATTATAAAGAAGAAGAAAATTATACGTCTTTCATGGGGTGGCGTGACATTGGAATGTGTTTTATCAGTCGCCGAAGTAATGAATTATTTGGATCTACTATTTCCTATTGAAATTCTTTCCTCGATATTCTTCTTAATTAAGTCCCCATCAGAATAAGGTCGTTTAGCATGAGAAGTGTTCCAAGTGATGGCATAACTTGACTCAGTTGTAGTGACACCTTCTTTGCTGAAAACAGAAAGTAGTGTCTGCTGCTGACACATTCCAGCAAACTGACACATTCCAGCAAGCCGACACATTCCAGCAAGCCGACGAATTCCAGCAAGCTCACACACTCCAGCAAGCTCACACATTCCAGCAAGCTAACACATTTCAGCAAGCTCACACATTCCAGCAAGCTGACACATTCCAGCAAGCTCACACATTCCAGCAAGCCGACACATTCCAGCAAGCTGACACATTCCAGCAAGCTCACACATTCCAGCAAGCCGACACATTCCAGAAAGCTGACACATTCCAGCCAGCTGACACATTCCAGCAAGCCCACACATTCCAGCAAGCCGACACATTCTAGCAAGCTCACACATTCCAGCAAGCTCACACATTCCAGCAAGCTGACACATGCCAGCAAGCTGACACATTTCAGCAAGCTGACACGTTCCAGCAAGCTGACACATTCCAGCAAGCTGACACATTCCAGCAAGCTGACACATTCCAGCAAGCTGACACATTCCAGCAAGCTCACACATTCGAGCAAGCTCACACATTCCAGCAAGCTCACACATTCCAGCAAGCTCACACATTCCAGCAAGCTCACACATTACAGCAAGCTTGTCGCTTTGTCTTAATTCAGATTGCATTGGATACCGTGAAGCAAACTCATCATAATTTTTTTCATGAAGTCGCTTCAATTTGCTAGATGTGTTTGACGGATGAGGCAAATAGACTTACATTCTTTTTTGACAACTGCAAAGTCACATTCCCATACTGGTAGAAAACTTCTGTCTTTTTTATATTTTCAGTTACTGCAACTTGTTGGCATATTTTATTAAAAAATTTTAATAATAGGTTACTAACTCAGGAGGGGCTAACAGTAATGACTTCTAAATGCGGTTTTTTAATTGAACCCTAACCAGAAATTCCCGTCCGCAATTCGGGCATGTAATGGGTTGCCTGAAGAAACCAGGAAAACCAAAACTTTATCAACATTTAAATCTCTAATAAAAATGCAGGACTAAACACAAACCATAAATAAGCGTAGGACGCAATAATCTTCTGTATAGAAGGAGCGTCTGTAAACAGATAAGATAAGATAAGATAAGACTCTATCATGGGTATTGCTTGCATATAAAATACCAGTTACTGCAATATCTGATATGCCGTTATGGTCAACACTGTTAAAATGTTTAGAAACAGGACATTGAGCCTGTTTATTTATATTATTTTATTTATTTTCGTCAACCCTTTCTTTCGGTCAAGCTTTTTTAAGTCTTTCGTTTATTTTTTATATTATATATTTCAAACGAAAAGTTTTAATTTCAGAAATTGCTCGCGAGCCGCAATGTAAAAACAGAAGAGCCGCATGCGGCTTGCGAGCCGCCATTTTGCCACCGTTGGTCTAGAGTCTACTATACTATTACAAAATTAATAAGGAAGGACTAGAGCTTAATAGCAACAAGAATAAAAAAAAATTTAACTGAAAGATTATTGCTGGAAATTATAATAATATATAGAGTAGTAATAACCTTTAACTTTAAGTTTGCGTATAGTTCTAAGGGGCCGTCCATAAAGTATGTCAAGCTATTTTGACAATTTTTACCCCCCTCCCCCCTGTCAGAAACTGTCACACTTTCTTACACCCCTCCCCCCCCCCTGGAGCGTGACGTACTTTATGGACGGCCCCTAATGGTCGTTTAAAGCCTAATTGCAAAGTTATGTGTAATAAAATATCAGACCCTTTGTTTACAACAGTATTTAATTTGATCATTCAATTAGGACTTCCTTCTACACTACAAATAACCAAGATTATGTTCCTAATAAATCTGTGGTTTAAAAGAGGGGTCGGAATAAAACTGCGTGTTAATCACTGATATTTTTTTTTAATCGGTTGCATGAATGCATGTTTTAAAACGTACTTTGCCTTTGCCCTTAGAAAAGTGCAATGCCGACTCTTATTTTAAGGCTAATATTCCTCTTTCTTTTAATTAAAAAAACCACAATTATTTTTAGTATAAATATACTAAGTCTTATTTTCAACTATATGTTTAAGTACATGTATTAGTATTATAAACTGTTATTTGTTTAATAATCATTTACGAGCTTCCATAATACTACGATGGTTTAACATGCTGAATGAAGACAAAAATATCTAATTATTTTTTTTTAAAAGACATCTCTTAAAAATCTACTAGCATGAACAATTCATTACTATGTCTATACATTTAAAAGTTAATTTTTTAAAATATGTTTACTATTATTATTAAATTTATTATGATTATTAATTTTTGCTGGAAACCAACTATATCCATTAACATCTTTAAATTTGGAGATGCATAACTTGCTATTTGCGCATTCGACATTTTGTACTTATGCAGACGTTCTCATTTGTCACTGTGCGAGATTGTCGGTATCCACCATTGTCCGTGTGCGCCATTGTCCGTGTGCGCCATTGTCCGTGTGCGCCATTCTCCGTGTGCGCCATTGTCCGTGTGCGCCATTGTCCGTGTGCGCCATTGTCCGTGTGCGCCATTGTCCGTGTGCGCAACTATCGGTGTTTGCGTTTGTCCTGTGCGCATTTGTGTCATTGCGGAATTGTCTGTGCGCGATTGTCTTGTGCGCGTTTGTCACGAAACCACTTTGTTGGCTTATTGCAGACTTATGTTGAGTAGCGTGACTCTCCCGCTAACGGTCCTAACCCTAAGTGATAGCCAATGCTAATAGCCAACTGTGTAGTGTATAACCAATGCTAATAGGCAACTGTGTAGTGTATAACCAATGCTAATAGGCAACTGTGTATTGTATAACCAATGCTAGTAGGCAACTGTGTAGTGTATAACCAATGCTAATAGGCAACTGTGTAGTGTATAACCAATGCTAATAGGCAACTGTGTAGTGTATAACCAATGCTAATAGGCAACTGTGTAGTGTATAACCAATGCTAATAGGCAACTGTGTAGTGTATAACCAATGCTAATAGGCAACTGTGTAGTGTATAACCAATGCTAATAGGCAACTGTGTAAGTTGTAAGCCAACTTAGCTGTCCAATTCACATTTCGAAATAGTGGAGACCACTACGGTTTTTTTCTAATGAAGAAATTAGCTGAGTTCTCTTTGCAATTCAAACATTCTTGACAGTACTTTTTCCCCAAGACAACCATTACACATCGGCATGCATTAAAAGCTGTTTGTGTTGACATTTGTTTGGTGGCTAAACTTTCACGGTAAACAAAAACAGGAACAGTACTTAAAGCCAATTTCAGCTGTTCTATTTGCTATACGCTTCATTATTACAAGCCATAACGTCGATACGTCGAACTATTGTCTTTCTTTGTCGCAGTTTGACGCAAAGTTTCCAAACACACGTCTTAATGCACCCTAGTATGAGCGCTTCACCGATTGTATGTTTTAGTGCTATCATCACCGATTGTATGTTTTAGTGCTATCATCACCGATTGTATGTTTTAGTGCTATCATCACCGATTGTATGTTTTAGTGCTATCATCACCGATTGTATGTTTTAGTGCTATCATCACCGATTGTATGTTTTAGTGCTATCATCACCGATTGTATGTTTTAGTGCTATCATCACCGATTGTATGTTTTAGTGCTATCATCACCGATTGTATGTTTTAGTGCTATCATCACCGATTGTATGTTTTAGTGCTATCATCACCGATTGTATGTTTTAGTGCTATCATCACCGATTGTATGTTTTAGTGCTATCATCACCGATTGTATGTTTATTAGTGCTATCTTTTCGCAGCTCGCAATGCACAAGTATTTATGTGTGATGAATCAAAGATAAGTTTCTGACAGACTTTTTAATCAGCTCCATTTCTTTCCAAGAACTTTTTTGGGCTTTGAACGTATGCCTAGTAGTTAAAATGTCTCTGGAGTTTGAGAGCTTCATGTCATTCGATAGAACATCGCCGCAAATAACACATTGAGGTCTTGGTATATCAAAGTTATCCACACTCACAAAACCGAATCATTGAATATGAAAAGTCATATTTTAGAGTGAACCTAGTAAGAATTCGCTTCACCGAAGAAGCTTTGCTGTCATTTATTTCTCCCTCACATAATTAAGAAGAAGAGTCTGAATTTGTTTGATGCTCAGCATTCATATGTCATCTCTTTATAAAAATATCCATTGGTCCTTCATTTTCCAACCATAAATCGCTAAATCTTTTCCGTGTCACGCCTTAACACAATTCTCTGTTTTTATTTCGAAAGTTTTGAAAGAAAATATAAAAATTTTATTATTTCAGTTTTACAACATACACGAGTGCACATCTATTGTTTGAGTTTGGTGGTCATAATATTAAAGCTAAACTCATTAAATGGAAAATAGCAAATGTCCACAATTGCATTATTGGTTTAGTAACTGAATATGAAATAAAATTATGGAATGCGCATTTTATATAAGTATACTGTACATATGATTTTACTTAGGCTTATCCTGATTCTATTTATACATCACAACACAGTTCATTCGCCTTTTTGCGTCGTATCACAGTAACAGAAACAAAAGTAATGCTCTGGATCTTCAACAGGGAAGTAATTTATATCTACATGAAAGTGAGACACCTTATCTACTACATTCAATAAACTTATATTTGCAAAAGATTTGAAAATAAAAAATGTCATGATTTTTCAGGCCTTTTAAAGATATAATTTAAATAAAATTATTGCAAAATGTACGCAAAAACTCACTGTACTTTTGTTCCTCGAGCCTAGCTTATTTAGACCCCCCCCCCGTGTCAAGACTCCTCTTGTGTCTAGTCCCCTCCGTGTCCAAACCCCTGCGTTTCGAACCCTCATGTGCGTAGATCCCTTTTGTATATAGATTTCTCATGCTACTAGACTACCTATTATCTAGACTAGTGATGGCGAACCTATGGTACGCGTGCCTCAGTCGGCACGCAGAGCCTCAAGAGCCGGCACGTGACGAAAATATTACTTCCTTAATCAATAATCACAATAAAATGATAATATGTAATTTAAAAAGTGTTTGGCATGCTCTCAATTACATATCACATTGTGTCACTGGCATAAGGTGTAAGGCAGCCTAAGACTAGGTCTTGAACCCTCACAAATGACTCTAACCAAAGAGGCATTGATAGTGGAAGATCATTTTAAAAGACTTGGATAGAATCATTTGCTGTTGTTGAACACAATAGGAAAACATGCATTCTGTGCGGGGAAAGTGTTGTGTGTCGACATCAAGTGCCAGAGGGTGTTATTGAAGGGACATTTAGGAATCATAATTACCAGAAAGTTGGTTTTTGCAATCATCATTTTCAAACAAACCATCTGACAACAGCCAGGTTTCGAATTTCACTGTCTGGCAAAACATGGTAAACCGCTCTCTAATGGGGATTTAATCAAAGAGGTCATGTTGTCTGGTGATTAATTACCTTTCCTATGACTTTTCAAATAAGCACAAAATTAAACTACGCATCGCTGAGATGCACCTTAGCAGAAATACTGTTAAAGATCGAGTTCTGCGGATGACATGCTATAGTAGTTAGCAGCTCAACACTGACAAACAAAAGGCAGCCAGTTACTCAACGTGCTTGGATGAAAGCACAGACATAAATAACCATACAAGACTAGGAATAATTTTAATTTTGCTGTTGATGATGTGATTTGAGAAGAGGTGGTTAAAGAGCGGTACACACATCAAATTGTCCGTAGAAGTTTTGATCAAAATTTGTTATATAACTATGGAAAATTTCATCACAATTGCCTCACGCACTATTTTATTTGGCGAACTCATAATTTATTATTAGCTATGTATAAAGATTTCGAAAGCAGCTGTGACAAGACCAAATTTTGATGGAAATTTGTAAATGTGTACCGCCCTTAAATGGGCACCGTTGCCCGAAAGAACATCAAGACATAAGACCAGAAAAAGTAGTTTCAATTAATATTGTTGTTATGTCTTGTATGTTAGAAACAACATCTGGTTTCATAAAGTTCTTTTTTTAAAGAAGCAAAACATCCAGTTATTTAGTTTCATTGTCTAATTCACCAAGAATTTCTTTGTTCTAAGGACAGCTGCAAAGTCTTTGACGTTATTCTCAAAGATGTCACCAAAAATGCGAATAACATCATGGCTCGAGTTCTTATATGTGAACAGTTTCAGGCATTTCTTGATGAGGATCAAGTCCAGTATAACACAGTATAACACATTATAACACAGTATAACACAATATAACACAATATAACACAATATAACACAGTATAACACAATATAACACAATATAACACAATATAACACAGTATAACACAATATAACACAATATAACACAATATAACACAGTATAACACAATATAACACAATATAACACAGTATAACACAATATAACACAATATAACACAGTATAACACAATATAACACAATATAACACAATATAACACAGTATAACACAATATAACACAATATAACACAATATAACACAGTATAACACAATATAACACAATATAACACAGTGTAACACAATATAACACA
>CALYLW010001233.1:149327-213412 GCA_944989445.1 Ampullaceana balthica | reverse complement strand
TCAATCTTTCCTTTACTCTTAGTCTAACTTACTCTTTCACTCACTCTGTATAGCTCAATCTTTCCTTTACTCTTAGTCTAACTTACTCTTTCACTCACTCTGTATAGCTCAATCTTTCCTTTACTCTTAGTCTAACTTACTCTTTCACTCACTCTGTATAGCTCAATCTTTCCTTTACTCTTAGTCTAACTTACTCTTTCACTCACTCTGTATAGCTCAATCTTTCCTTTACTCTTAGTCTAACTTACTCTTTCACTCACTCTGTATAGCTCAATCTTTCCTTTACTCTTAGTCTAACTTACTCTTTCACTCACTCTGTATAGCTCAATCTTTCCTTTACTCTTAGTCTAACTTACTCTTTCACTCACTCTGTATAGCTCAATCTTTCCTTTACTCTTAGTCTAACTTACTCTTTCACTCACTCTGTATAGCTCAATCTTTCCTTTACTCTTAGTCTAACTTACTCTTTCACTCACTCTGTATAGCTCAATCTTTCCTTTACTCTTAGTCTAACTTACTCTTTCACTCACTCTGTATAGCTCAATCTTTCCTTTACTCTTAGTCTAACTTACTCTTTCACTCACTCTGTATAGCTCAATCTTTCCTTTACTCTTAGTCTAACTTACTCTTTCACTCACTCTGTATAGCTCAATCTTTCCTTTACTCTTAGTCTAACTTACTCTTTCACTCACTCTGTATAGCTCAATCTTTCCTTTACTCTTAGTCTAACTTACTCTTTCACTCACTCTGTATAGCTCAATCTTTCCTTTACTCTTAGTCTAACTTACTCTTTCACTCACTCTGTATAGCTCAATCTTTCCTTTACTCTTAGTCTAACTTACTCTTTCACTCACTCTGTATAGCTCAATCTTTCCTTTACTCTTAGTCTAACTTACTCTTTCACTCACTCTGTATAGCTCAATCTTTCCTTTACTCTTAGTCTAACTTACTCTTTCACTCACTCTGTATAGCTCAATCTTTCCTTTACTCTTAGTCTAACTTACTCTTTCACTCACTCTGTATAGCTCAATCTTTCCTTTACTCTTAGTCTAACTTACTCTTTCACTCACTCTGTATAGCTCAATCTTTCCTTTACTCTTAGTCTAACTTACTCTTTCACTCACTCTGTATAGCTCAATCTTTCCTTTACTCTTAGTCTAACTTACTCTTTCACTCACTCTGTATAGCTCAATCTTTCCTTTACTCTTAGTCTAACTTACTCTTTCACTCACTCTGTATAGCTCAATCTTTCCTTTACTCTTAGTCTAACTTACTCTTTCACTCACTCTGTATAGCTCAATCTTTCCTTTACTCTTAGTCTAACTTACTCTTTCACTCACTCTGTATAGCTCAATCTTTCCTTTACTCTTAGTCTAACTTACTCTTTCACTCACTCTGTATAGCTCAATCTTTCCTTTACTCTTAGTCTAACTTACTCTTTCACTCACTCTGTATAGCTCAATCTTTCCTTTACTCTTAGTCTAACTTACTCTTTCACTCACTCTGTATAGCTCAATCTTTCCTTTACTCTTAGTCTAACTTACTCTTTCACTCACTCTGTATAGCTCAATCTTTCCTTTACTCTTAGTCTAACTTACTCTTTCACTCACTCTGTATAGCTCAATCTTTCCTTTACTCTTAGTCTAACTTACTCTTTCACTCACTCTGTATAGCTCAATCTTTCCTTTACTCTTAGTCTAACTTACTCTTTCACTCACTCTGTATAGCTCAATCTTTCCTTTACTCTTAGTCTAACTTACTCTTTCACTCACTCTGTATAGCTCAATCTTTCCTTTACTCTTAGTCTAACTTACTCTTTCACTCACTCTGTATAGCTCAATCTTTCCTTTACTCTTAGTCTAACTTACTCTTTCACTCACTCTGTATAGCTCAATCTTTCCTTTACTCTTAGTCTAACTTACTCTTTCACTCACTCTGTATAGCTCAATCTTTCCTTTACTCTTAGTCTAACTTACTCTTTCACTCACTCTGTATAGCTCAATCTTTCCTTTACTCTTAGTCTAACTTACTCTTTCACTCACTCTGTATAGCTCAATCTTTCCTTTACTCTTAGTCTAACTTACTCTTTCACTCACTCTGTATAGCTCAATCTTTCCTTTACTCTTAGTCTAACTTACTCTTTCACTCACTCTGTATAGCTCAATCTTTCCTTTACTCTTAGTCTAACTTACTCTTTCACTCACTCTGTATAGCTCAATCTTTCCTTTACTCTTAGTCTAACTTACTCTTTCACTCACTCTGTATAGCTCAATCTTTCCTTTACTCTTAGTCTAACTTACTCTTTCACTCACTCTGTATAGCTCAATCTATCCTTTACTCTTAGTCTAACTTACTCTTTCACTCACTCTGTATAGCTCAATCTTTCCTTTACTCTTAGTCTAACTTACTCTTTCACTCACTCTGTATAGCTCAATCTTTCCTTTACTCTTAGTCTAACTTACTCTTTCACTCACTCTGTATAGCTCAATCTTTCCTTTACTCTTAGTCTAACTTACTCTTTCACTCACTCTGTATAGCTCAATCTTTCCTTTACTCTTAGTCTAACTTACTCTTTCACTCACTCTGTATAGCTCAATCTTTCCTTTACTCTTAGTCTAACTTACTCTTTCACTCACTCTGTATAGCTCAATCTTTCCTTTACTCTTAGTCTAACTTACTCTTTCACTCACTCTGTATAGCTCAATCTTTCCTTTACTCTTAGTCTAACTTACTCTTTCACTCACTCTGTATAGCTCAATCTTTCCTTTACTCTTAGTCTAACTTACTCTTTCACTCACTCTGTATAGCTCAATCTTTCCTTTACTCTTAGTCTAACTTACTCTTTCACTCACTCTGTATAGCTCAATCTTTCCTTTACTCTTAGTCTAACTTACTCTTTCACTCACTCTGTATAGCTCAATCTTTCCTTTACTCTTAGTCTAACTTACTCTTTCACTCACTCTGTATAGCTCAATCTTTCCTTTACTCTTAGTCTAACTTACTCTTTCACTCACTCTGTATAGCTCAATCTTTCCTTTACTCTTAGTCTAACTTACTCTTTCACTCACTCTGTATAGCTCAATCTTTCCTTTACTCTTAGTCTAACTTACTCTTTCACTCACTCTGTATAGCTCAATCTTTCCTTTACTCTTAGTCTAACTTACTCTTTCACTCACTCTGTATAGCTCAATCTTTCCTTTACTCTTAGTCTAACTTACTCTTTCACTCACTCTGTATAGCTCAATCTTTCCTTTACTCTTAGTCTAACTTACTCTTTCACTCACTCTGTATAGCTCAATCTTTCCTTTACTCTTAGTCTAACTTACTCTTTCACTCACTCTGTATAGCTCAATCTTTCCTTTACTCTTAGTCTAACTTACTCTTTCACTCACTCTGTATAGCTCAATCTTTCCTTTACTCTTAGTCTAACTTACTCTTTCACTCACTCTGTATAGCTCAATCTTTCCTTTACTCTTAGTCTAACTTACTCTTTCACTCACTCTGTATAGCTCAATCTTTCCTTTACTCTTAGTCTAACTTACTCTTTCACTCACTCTGTATAGCTCAATCTTTCCTTTACTCTTAGTCTAACTTACTCTTTCACTCACTCTGTATAGCTCAATCTTTCCTTTACTCTTAGTCTAACTTACTCTTTCACTCACTCTGTATAGCTCAATCTTTCCTTTACTCTTAGTCTAACTTACTCTTTCACTCACTCTGTATAGCTCAATCTTTCCTTTACTCTTAGTCTAACTTACTCTTTCACTCACTCTGTATAGCTCAATCTTTCCTTTACTCTTAGTCTAACTTACTCTTTCACTCACTCTGTATAGCTCAATCTTTCCTTTACTCTTAGTCTAACTTACTCTTTCACTCACTCTGTATAGCTCAATCTTTCCTTTACTCTTAGTCTAACTTACTCTTTCACTCACTCTGTATAGCTCAATCTTTCCTTTACTCTTAGTCTAACTTACTCTTTCACTCACTCTGTATAGCTCAATCTTTCCTTTACTCTTAGTCTAACTTACTCTTTCACTCACTCTGTATAGCTCAATCTTTCCTTTACTCTTAGTCTAACTTACTCTTTCACTCACTCTGTATAGCTCAATCTTTCCTTTACTCTTAGTCTAACTTACTCTTTCACTCACTCTGTATAGCTCAATCTTTCCTTTACTCTTAGTCTAACTTACTCTTTCACTCACTCTGTATAGCTCAATCTTTCCTTTACTCTTAGTCTAACTTACTCTTTCACTCACTCTGTATAGCTCAATCTTTCCTTTACTCTTAGTCTAACTTACTCTTTCACTCACTCTGTATAGCTCAATCTTTCCTTTACTCTTAGTCTAACTTACTCTTTCACTCACTCTGTATAGCTCAATCTTTCCTTTACTCTTAGTCTAACTTACTCTTTCACTCACTCTGTATAGCTCAATCTTTCCTTTACTCTTAGTCTAACTTACTCTTTCACTCACTCTGTATAGCTCAATCTTTCCTTTACTCTTAGTCTAACTTACTCTTTCACTCACTCTGTATAGCTCAATCTTTCCTTTACTCTTAGTCTAACTTACTCTTTCACTCACTCTGTATAGCTCAATCTTTCCTTTACTCTTAGTCTAACTTACTCTTTCACTCACTCTGTATAGCTCAATCTTTCCTTTACTCTTAGTCTAACTTACTCTTTCACTCACTCTGTATAGCTCAATCTTTCCTTTACTCTTAGTCTAACTTACTCTTTCACTCACTCTGTATAGCTCAATCTTTCCTTTACTCTTAGTCTAACTTACTCTTTCACTCACTCTGTATAGCTCAATCTTTCCTTTACTCTTAGTCTAACTTACTCTTTCACTCACTCTGTATAGCTCAATCTTTCCTTTACTCTTAGTCTAACTTACTCTTTCACTCACTCTGTATAGCTCAATCTTTCCTTTACTCTTAGTCTAACTTACTCTTTCACTCACTCTGTATAGCTCAATCTTTCCTTTACTCTTAGTCTAACTTACTCTTTCACTCACTCTGTATAGCTCAATCTTTCCTTTACTCTTAGTCTAACTTACTCTTTCACTCACTCTGTATAGCTCAATCTTTCCTTTACTCTTAGTCTAACTTACTCTTTCACTCACTCTGTATAGCTCAATCTTTCCTTTACTCTTAGTCTAACTTACTCTTTCACTCACTCTGTATAGCTCAATCTTTCCTTTACTCTTAGTCTAACTTACTCTTTCACTCACTCTGTATAGCTCAATCTTTCCTTTACTCTTAGTCTAACTTACTCTTTCACTCACTCTGTATAGCTCAATCTTTCCTTTACTCTTAGTCTAACTTACTCTTTCACTCACTCTGTATAGCTCAATCTTTCCTTTACTCTTAGTCTAACTTACTCTTTCACTCACTCTGTATAGCTCAATCTTTCCTTTACTCTTAGTCTAACTTACTCTTTCACTCACTCTGTATAGCTCAATCTTTCCTTTACTCTTAGTCTAACTTACTCTTTCACTCACTCTGTATAGCTCAATCTTTCCTTTACTCTTAGTCTAACTTACTCTTTCACTCACTCTGTATAGCTCAATCTTTCCTTTACTCTTAGTCTAACTTACTCTTTCACTCACTCTGTATAGCTCAATCTTTCCTTTACTCTTAGTCTAACTTACTCTTTCACTCACTCTGTATAGCTCAATCTTTCCTTTACTCTTAGTCTAACTTACTCTTTCACTCACTCTGTATAGCTCAATCTTTCCTTTACTCTTAGTCTAACTTACTCTTTCACTCACTCTGTATAGCTCAATCTTTCCTTTACTCTTAGTCTAACTTACTCTTTCACTCACTCTGTATAGCTCAATCTTTCCTTTACTCTTAGTCTAACTTACTCTTTCACTCACTCTGTATAGCTCAATCTATCCTTTACTCTTAGTCTAACTTACTCTTTCACTCACTCTGTATAGCTCAATCTATCCTTTACTCTTAGTCTAACTTACTCTTTCACTCACTCTGTATAGCTCAATCTTTCCTTTACTCTTAGTCTAACTTACTCTTTCACTCACTCTGTATAGCTCAATCTATCCTTTACTCTTAGTCTAACTTACTCTTTCACTCACTCTGTATAGCTCAATCTATCCTTTACTCTTAGTCTAACTTACTCTTTCACTCACTCTGTATAGCTCAATCTATCCTTTACTCTTAGTCTAACTTACTCTTTCACTCACTCCATCTCTTTCAATGACCTCATTCTCTTTCACTCACTCCATCTCTTTCAATCACCCCCTCTCATTCACTCAATCTATCTCTTTCCCTCACCCCATCTCTCACTCCTGTTGTAATTTTTTGGTCACGTGACAACTATTCAAGGAGGACTAAAATGATGTTTTGATGAGTAGCCATTTAGTCTGGAGAGTTCGTGTTGTGGAGAGTTCGTGTTGTGGAGAGTTCGTGTTGTGGAGAGTTCGTGTTGTGGAGAGCGTGTGATATGAAGCGCTGAGCGGTTTTTGACGACCTGACAACACTTCGATCGTCTGCGTGTTTGATCATAGAATAAATACTTCGGAAATAGTCGGCCTTGACATTTTCTGCTGGGTTCAAAGTTCATCAGTCAGTAAGGTCATAATCTCACACTACGTTACAATTGATTGGAAGTTGCTGATGCTATAAATATCAAGCCGTGGTCTCATTGTCCGGGTGAACAAGTACAATTTCTGGAATTTCATTTTTCAATCCTCCTCCCCATTTTCAACCCCCATATCTACATTTTCAACCCCCATATCTACAATTTCAACCTCCATATCTACAATTTCTTATCTTATCTTATCTTATCTGTTTACAGACGCTCCTTCTATACAGAAGATTATTGCGTCCTACGCTTATCTATGGTTTGTGTTTAGTCCTACATTTTTATTAGAGATTTAAATGTTGATAAAGTGTTGGTTTTCCTGGATTCTTCTGGCAACCCATTCCACGCCCGAATTTCAACCCCCATATCTACAATTTCAACCTCCATATCTACAATTTCAACCTCCATATCTACAATTTCAACCCCCATATCTACAATTTCAACCCCCATATCTACAATTTCAACCTCCATATCTACAATTTCAACCCCCATATCTACAATTTCAACCTCCATATCTACAATTTCAACCCCCATATCTACAATTTCAACCCCCATATCTACAGTTTCAACCCCCATATCTACAATTTCTACCCAATATCTAGGATGCCAAACCTATATCCCCTGTTTGAAATCCTTTATCCCAAATTTCCATCCCATTTCACGGAACATGAATTCTATCGGGTACCTGTCAGTGTTAGCTGGACTCAGGGACACCATTAGGCCCCAGGAACGCGTCACCGCCTTCACAGAGACTCGAACCTGCATGCCCCTCGACCACGGTTATTTACAAATGACCACATTAAAATAGAATTCATGAGAGGTTGCCATCATTGTTTTTAATTTTTTTTCTCCTAATAACGTAGTTTTAATAAAGACTATGGGTAGTTACGCTGACATCTCTGAATATATATTGACATATAAACATAATAGTTTTGAGGATTACTGGAAAGAAAATTGCAAAGACAATTGTTAAGTTAAAACAACATCAACATTCAAGTCAAGAAAAGTTTGATTGGGATTATAATCCTTAGAAGATATCTTATCTTATTTTATCTTATCTTATCTTATCTGTTACAGAAGCTCCTTCTGGGCATATGATTATTGCGTCCTCCGCTTATCCATTTCTTTTTCTAGTCTTGCATTTTTATTATCGTTTTGAATGTTGATGATGTGTTGGTTTTCTTGTTTTAATCAGACAACCCATTCCAAGCCCGAATTACATATGGGAAGAACGAGAATTTGTATGTGATTGTTCTATCATAGGAATAAGAACAGTTTTTTTTATCCTAATGCCTATCTGAGGGTTGTATTAAGTTATCTTTTTTTTAAATCTATTTCTAAGATAGAAATAACTGCCTTATGTCAAAACATTCTAATCATGTTGAAATGACACGTTGTTGAGTTGTTTGTTGAATGTTATAGTTGAATATTACATTTTCTAGATGATTGTAAAATTTCAATTACGATGCGGTCATTAAATCTCAGACAGATATTCAAAGATAACGGAAGGTCATCTGATGGCTATTTATAGATTACGACCAACTCGTTTGGATATTATTTAACTATTTTTAAAACATTAATTTACAAGAAAATGTTTGTGGGAGATGGGGAATCCAAACTTCCAAGATCTTGATTCTAAGAAACACTTATTTTCAGTCTTGGCAAGAGCAAAACTCACTTCTCATTTTTTTAAAATAACTTTCTCGCACTTCAATAAATATGACTACATGTATTATGTTTTCCAATCACGGTATCAGATAATCTGTATGCGAATTTTCCGAAATTTTCAAGCCAGCATTAAAACTTAATAATGAAGTTTTTACAAACAATTTAAATTTCTTGAAACCTGGAAATTAACAATCTGGAAAAATTTGTCGGAAAAATAAAATATATTAATATACATAATTCCCGTTGTCTGTATTTATGGATGTAATTATAGTTAGGTGGCACTGCGATTGATTTTAGAAAGCAGCGCACCAAATTACTGCACCAAAAAAGAACTCTTTTGGAACGGCCGCATAAAATTGTTCAATAGGGAAATAAATGAATCAAATAAAAATAAATAAAATAAATGAAAGTTCTGTATTACGTTATTTTTTAATCTGATGTGTATTTATTTTGAAAACTTCCGTTATTTTTGACGGGTGATGCACTAGTAACTGATAAGTTTAGAGATTATGTTACGGAAAATATAAAACTTGTTAAAGGTTAAAATCTAAAGATCGATAAAAGAAATTCAATTTTAATAATAATAGCACTCTTTATACTTTGATTTATACTTATTGGTACTTCATATTATTAAACAAATCAGAGTTAACATTTAAAGGTGGTCGGGGCTGAAAAATGTTGAAATCTCCGGGGCTCCGCGTCCCAGATTTAGTTGTTTCATCAAAAGGAAGAACAAATAAATAAAAGTGTTTTTGCGTAGACAAAAACACGACATTATGTCTGGTGTCACTGCTATCCGCCTGAGAACCTCTGATTTAACGTGTGAGCGTTTGTTATTTCCTTACACTGCCTGCATCCTATTGGTTGTTACACCAAGTCTATAGCTTATGTCCGACTATCCATCTAGCTACCCGTCTCACCATGTCTATAGCTTATGTCCGACTGTCCATCTAGCTACCCGTCTCACCATGTCTATAGATTATGTCCGACTGTCCATCTATCCACTCGTCTCACTATGACCCCCCCTCTCTCTCTCTCTCTCTCTCTCTCTCTCTCTCTCTCTCTCTCTCTCTCTCTCTCTCTCTCTCTCTCTCTCTCTCTCTCCCTCTCTCTCAATCTCTTGTTATCTCTGTCTTTTTATTTAATTGTTTCTATCTCTCTCTCGCTCTCTTCTCTCGCTCTCTCTCTCTCTCTCTCTCTCTCTCTCTCTCTCTCTCTCTCTCTCTCACTCTCACTCTCTCTACTACTACTACCTATTTTACCCATAAAGATTCCCTTACGGTGCACGCCTATGTCCCTTTCATATCAAGAAAACCAACTCACTGTCAACATTCAAAACTGAAACAAAACTTGCAAGACTAGACATTCCACGCCTCTATGACACGCCCATCATTCTGCCTACATTCCACGCCTCTATGACACGCCCATCACTCTCCCTACATCACAATTTGTTTCCAATACCTTCAATATGATAATGCTCCCGCCTTCTTCATTTCAGCTTTTTTCTTCCGTTTACATTTTCTGGAGACTGAGGGATTAAACATTTTTATATACAAACTATTTATGCACTGTCCCACCACCCCCGTCCGCCCCCCTCCACCCCCCGCCGTATGTAGTGAGTTGTTCACATAGTACAATCACGGGACAGAAACTTAACAAATGTCTCTACCAGACATGTGTGTGTGTCTGCGTGAGTGTGGGAGTGTGTGTTGCGTGTTTGTGTGTGTTGCTGCGCATGTATGACGTAAGTCGTTGATTTTAATTGAAAATTTATTGTTTTACAATCCCATAATGTGTATCATAAAATTGCGATGCAGAGAATTGTTCAAACATGCTATTTTTTATTTATTATTATTATTTTTTATTTTTTTATTAAGCAACCAATTTTTGTAATACATAAATTTAATGATAATTTCGATGATTAACTTGCTGATTATTCCTTTCTTTGCGTGGGTTGCAGATAATATTTGCTTGGACTGGTTTGAGTATTGACATTCTCTTGTAATGATCACATTATCTCTTTAACACGGTTACTGTCGCTATTGTCATGTATTATGTTAATGTCATTGTCCGGTTACTGTCGCTATTGTAATGTATTATGTTAATGTCATTGTCCGGTTACTGTCGCTATTGTCATGTATTATGTTAATGTCATTGTCCGGTTACTGTCGCTATTGTCATGTATTATGTTAATGTCATTGTCCGGTTACTGTCGCTATTGTCATGTATTATGTTAATGTCATTGTCCTGTTACCGTCGCTATTGTCATGTATTATGTTAATGTCATTGTCCGGTTACTGTCGCTATTGTAATGTATTATGTTAATGTCATTGTCCGGTTACTGTCGCTATTGTAATGTATTATTTTAATCTTGCTGCTATTAGAGGTTTAGGGATGATATCTACAAATTGTTGAAAGATAAAAATGGATAGCGGAGTCAATAGTGGGTTTCAGCCCACGTTAAAGCCACAATAAAATTGTTGATGAATGACTATTGCTAAAAAGTCCTCCGCTGACCTGTAGAGGAGATGGGCGCAGCCAAGGTCTACTAAGCCCCGAGAAAGTTCTAATGGAAATATTAGAACCCCTTACGACCACGAGGTTATGGGAAACACCAAAAAAATTGGATGTAAGGATGTACGCAGATATATAGATATATATTAATATATATATATATATATCTATATGTGTGTGTGTGCGTGCGGCTGTATTCGGTTGTAAGCACGTTTATATGTGTGCGGGGAGGGGGGTGGAGGGAGGGAGAACTCTACGTAACACTTGCATGGATGGTAGTTTTCATGGATGGTAGATTTCATCCATTGTCCCACTGTAATGTTATTTTCATAGATTGTTTTTAAAATCCTTATTTCTCATGACCTTCATTCAGCATACTTCACAAAAATTCATGTAATTGTTGTTCAAAAGTACGCCCATAAAAAGTGTTTCGTCTTCAGGTCACGTGTCCATGAAGCACATTCATGATTATTTGAACAGACAATAATTCTTATATATATAGCATCTTAAAGATACAAATTTCCAATCTATTCATCTCACCGGCCAGGATGTATGTATTTCTGCAATGAATCTTGTGTGATGAATTACCCATATCCTGATTATCTAGAAAAAAGAAACTTGACACGCATTACAAGAGATGTTTCGACGTTATAGTGAAATAAAAACAATTATAAAGATACTATTAGTAAAACTGAATTATCTTGGATTTGAACCAACTACCTATGTTTGTTGGACGCTGGAGTGACACCTGTTAACACTGCCGCTCTGAGCCCATCGCTGGTGACCTTCAACCTCTAACACACGTGAATATGCCTTTCGATAATGATTGTTGTATGCACAATTTGCAGTATACACGTAATACAACCATGAAACTTGATTTATGTAATAAAAAATAACGTCATCTAAAACATTCTCGACACGTCGTAGGTACAACATCTCACCACACTTGTTGATCCAACATCGCACCACACTTGTTGATACAACATCTCACCACACTTGTTGATACAACATCTCTCCACACTTGTTGATCCAACATCTCACCACACTTGTTGATCCAACATCGCACCACACTTGTTGATACAACATCTCACCACACTTGTTGATACAACATCTCTCCACACTTGTTGATCCAACATCTCACCACACTTGTTGATACAACATCTCACCACACTTGTTGATACAACATCTCACCACATTTGTTGATACAACATCTCACCACACTTGTTGATACAACATCTCACCACACTTGTTGATACAACATCTCACCACACTTGTTGATCCAATATCTCAACACACTTGTTGATACAACATCTCTCCACACTTGTTGATACAACATCTCTCCACACTTGTTGATACAACATCTCACCACACTTGTTGATACAACATCTCACCACACTTGTTGATACAACATCTCACCACACTTGTTGATACAACATCTCACCACACTTGTTGATACAACATCTCTCCACACTTGTTGATACAACATCTCACCACACTTGTTGATACAACATCTCACCACACTTGTTGATACAACATTTCACCACACTTGTTGATACAACATCTCTCCACACTTGTTGATACAACATCTCACCACACTTGTTGATACAACATCTCACCACACTTGTTGATCCAACATCTCACCACACTTGTTGATACAACATCTCACCACACTTGTTGATCCAACATCTCACCACACTTGTTGATACAACATCTCACCACACTTGTTGATACAAGATCTCACCACACTTGTTGATACAACATCTCACCACACTTGTTGATACAACATCTCACCACACTTGTTGATACAACATCTCACCACACTTGTTGATACAACATCTCACCACACTTGTTGATACAACATCTCTCCACACTTGTTGATACAACATCTCACCACACTTGTTGATACATCTCACCACACTTGTTGATACAACATCTCACCACACTTGTTGATACAACATCTCACCACACTTGTTGATACAACATCTCTCCACACTTGTTGATCCAACATCTCACCACACTTGTTGATACAACATCTCACCACACTTGTTGATACAACATCTCACCACACTTGTTGATCCAACATCTCACCACACTTGTTGATACAACATCTCACCACACTTGTTGATACAACATCTCACCACACTTGTTGATACAACATCTCACCACACTTGTTGATACAACATCTCACCACACTTGTTGATACAACATCTCACCACACTTGTTGATACAAAATCTCACCACACTTGTTGATACAACATCTCACCACACTTGTTGATACAACATCTCACCACACTTGTTGATACAACATCTCACCACACTTGTTGATACAACATCTCACCACACTTCTTGATCCAACATCTCACCACACTTGTTGATACAACATCTCACCACACTTGTTGATACAACATCTCACCACACTTGTTGATACAACATCTTTTCAGTATAACCGGTACAGAAATGTGCTAATTAAGAGCTCATATCAAAATATTAATTGAAATTTCATTTTGTTTCCTCAAAAGTTATCTATTTCATTATTTTAAAATAGAATTATTTCCTAAAATTAACCATGAAAATGGGATTGCACAAAGTCTGGTATACATAAATATCTTGGTTATGACCTTTAATGACGATACACTGAACTCGATGACGTCAAAATTGAAATTGTGAAAGCCAAGTTAAAAGTAACAGCCATTGGTCGATAACGGCGTGGACTACATTAACTCTCGGAGATTTCACAGCCCTCGATCAACATCTCGGTGTTAGAGGAGGCCAGCTTGAGCTCCCTTATCGCTAAACGAGTTGTCCCTCCAACCCCAACCCCTTCTCTCTCCCATATCTCTTTGCCTTTTTGTCGTTGGTCACTTTCTCTTTCATCTCGACGGCCTCTTTCGAAGGAAAGTCTAAATGTTACAGTCTAAATGTTACAGTCTAAATGTTAAAGTCTAAATGTTACAGTCTAAATGTTACAGTCTAAATGTTACAGTCTAAATGGTACAGTCTAAATGTTACAGTTTTAAATGGTGGGGGATAATGGTAATTTCTAAATACCAGTAAAGTTAGCGAATTCTCGAAATGTTGATGAGTTCTGTTAATATTGGTACATACTTGTGATAAAGATTACAGTAAATGCCGTAAAGTAGTGAATATTGTACTTGTAACATGAACGACAAATGGGTATCAGTGGATGCTGGTAATTTAGAATGTCTAGATATGGTTATCAGTGGATGCTGTTAATTTAGAATGTCTAGATATGGGTATCAGTGGATGGTGGTAATTTAGAATGTCTAGATATGGGTATCAGTGGATGGTGGTAATTTAGAATGTCTAGATATGGGTATCAGTGGATGGTGGTAATTTAGAACGTCTAGAATGGGTATCAGTGGATGCTGGTAAATTAGAATGTCTATATTGGGTATCAGTGGATGCTGGTAATTTAGAATGTCTAGCTATGGGTATCAGTGGATGGTGGTAATTTAGAACGTCTAGAATGGGTATCAGTGGATGCTGGTAAATTAGAATGTCTATATTGGGTATCAGTGGATGCTGGTAATTTAGAATGTCTAGATATGGGTATCAGTGGATGCTGGTAATTTAGAATGTCTACAATGGGTATCAGTGGATGTTGGTAATTTAGAATGTCTAGATATGGGTACCAGTGGATGCTGGTAATTTAGAATGTCTAGATATGGGTATCAGTGGATGCTGGTAATTTAGAATGTCTAGATATGGGTATCAGTGGATGCTGGTAATTTAGAATGTCTAGATATGGGTATCAGTGGATGCTGGTAATTTAGAATGTCTAGATATGGGTATCAGTGGATGCTGGTAATTTAGAATGTCTAGATATGGGTATCAGTGGATGCTGGTAATTTAGAATGTCTAGAATGGGTATCAGTGGATGCTGGTAATTTAGAATATATAGAATGGGTATCACTGGATGCTGGTAATTTAGAATGTCTAGAATGGGTATCAGTGGATGCTGGTAATTTAGAATGTCTAGAATGGGTATCAGTGGATGTTGGTAATTTAGAATGTCTAGATATGGGTATCAGTGGATGCTGGTAATTTAGAATGTCTAGATATGGTTATCAGTGGATGCTGGTAATTTAGAATGTCTAGAAATGTATCAGTGGATGTTGGTAATTTAGAATGTCTAGATATGGGTACCAGTGGATGCTGGTAATTTAGAATGTCTAGATATGGGTATCAGTGGATGTTGGTAATTTAGAAAGTCTAGAATGGGTATCACTGGATGCTGGTAATTTAGAACGTCTAGAATTGGTATCAGTGTATGCTGGTAATTTAGAATGTCTAGATATGGGTATCAGTGGATGCTGGTAATTTAGAATGTCTAGATATGGGTATCAGTAGATGCTGGTAATTTAGAATGTCTAGATATGGTTATCAGTGGATGCTGGTAATTTAGAATGTCTAGATTGGGTATCAGTGGATAATGGTAATTTATCATGTCTAGATATGGGTACCAGTGGATGCTGGTAATTTAGAATGTCTAGATATGGGTATCAGTGGATGCTGGTAATGTAGAATGTCTAGATATGGTTATCAGTGGATGCTGGTAATTTAGAATGTCTAGAATGGTCATCAGGGGATGTTGGTAATTCAGAATTTCTAGATATGGGTACCAGTAGATGCTGTTAATTTAGAATGTCTAGATATAGGTATCAGTGGATGCTGGTAATTTAGAATGTCTAGATATGGGTATCAGTGGATGCTGGTAATTTAGAATGTCTAGATATGGGTATCAGTGGATGCTGGTAATTTAGAATGTCTAGAATGGGTATCAGTGGATGCTGGTAATTTAGAATGTCTAGAATGGGTATCAGTGGATGCTGGTAATTTAGAATATATAGAATGGGTATCACTGGATGCTGGTAATTTAGAATGTCTAGAATGGGTACAGTCTAAATGGTACAGTCTAAATGTTACAGTTTTAAATGGTGGGGGATAATGGTAATTTCTAAATACCAGTAAAGTTAGCGAATTCTCGAAATGTTGATGAGTTCTGTTAATATTGGTACATACTTGTGATAAAGATTACAGTAAATGCCGTAAAGTAGTGAATATTGTACTTGTAACATGAACGACAAATGGGTATCAGTGGATGCTGGTAATTTAGAATGTCTAGATATGGTTATCAGTGGATGCTGTTAATTTAGAATGTCTAGATATGGGTATCAGTGGATGGTGGTAATTTAGAATGTCTAGATATGGGTATCAGTGGATGGTGGTAATTTAGAATGTCTAGATATGGGTATCAGTGGATGGTGGTAATTTAGAATGTCTAGATATGGGTATCAGTGGATGCTGGTAATTTAGAATGTCTAGATATGGGTATCAGTGGATGCTGGTAATTTAGAATGTCTAGATATGGGTATCAGTGGATGCTGGTAATTTAGAATGTCTAGATATGGGTATCAGTGGATGCTGGTAATTTAGAATGTCTAGATATGGGTATCAGTGGATGCTGGTAATTTAGAATGTCTAGAATGGGTATCAGTGGATGCTGGTAATTTAGAATATATAGAATGGGTATCACTGGATGCTGGTAATTTAGAATGTCTAGAATGGGTATCAGTGGATGCTGGTAATTTAGAATGTCTAGAATGGGTATCAGTGGATGTTGGTAATTTAGAATGTCTAGATATGGGTATCAGTGGATGCTGGTAATTTAGAATGTCTATAATGGGTATCAGTGGATGCTGGTAATTTAGAATGTCTAGATTGGGTATCAGTGGATGCTGGTAATTTAGAATGTCTAGATTGGGTATCTGTGGATGCTAGTAATTTAGAATGTCTATAATGGGTATCAGTGGATGCTGGTAATTTAGAATGTCTATAATGGGTATCAGTGGATGCTGGTAATTTAGAATGTCTAGATATGGGTATCAGTGGATGCTGGTAATTTAGAATGTCTAGATATGGGTATCAGTGGATGCTGGTAATTTAGAATGTCTAGATATGGGTATCAGTGGATGCTGGTAATTTAGAATGTCTAGAATGGGTATCAGTGGATGCTGGTAATTTAGAATATATAGAATGGGTATCACTGGATGCTGGTAATTTAGAATGTCTAGAATGGGTATCAGTGGATGCTGGTAATTTAGAATGTCTAGAATGGGTATCAGTGGATGTTGGTAATTTAGAATGTCTAGATATGGGTATCAGTGGATGCTGGTAATTTAGAATGTCTAGATATGGTTATCAGTGGATGCTGGTAATTTAGAATGTCTAGAAATGTATCAGTGGATGTTGGTAATTTAGAATGTCTAGATATGGGTACCAGTGGATGCTGGTAATTTAGAATGTCTAGATATGGGTATCAGTGGATGTTGGTAATTTAGAAAGTCTAGAATGGGTATCACTGGATGCTGGTAATTTAGAACGTCTAGAATTGGTATCAGTGTATGCTGGTAATTTAGAATGTCTAGATATGGGTATCAGTGGATGCTGGTAATTTAGAATGTCTAGATATGGGTATCAGTAGATGCTGGTAATTTAGAATGTCTAGATATGGTTATCAGTGGATGCTGGTAATTTAGAATGTCTAGATTGGGTATCAGTGGATAATGGTAATTTATCATGTCTAGATATTGGTACCAGTGGATGCTGGTAATTTAGAATGTCTAGATATGGGTATCAGTGGATGCTGGTAATGTAGAATGTCTAGATATGGTTATCAGTGGATGCTGGTAATTTAGAATGTCTAGAATGGTCATCAGGGGATGTTGGTAATTCAGAATTTCTAGATATGGGTACCAGTAGATGCTGTTAATTTAGAATGTCTAGATATAGGTATCAGTGGATGCTGGTAATTTAGAATGTCTAGATATGGGTATCAGTGGATGCTGGTAATTTAGAATGTCTAGATATGGGTATCAGTGGATGCTGGTAATTTAGAATGTCTAGAATGGGTATCAGTGGATGCTGGTAATTTAGAATGTCTAGAATGGGTATCAGTGGATGCTGGTAATTTAGAATATATAGAATGGGTATCACTGGATGCTGGTAATTTAGAATGTCTAGAATGGGTACAGTCTAAATGGTACAGTCTAAATGTTACAGTTTTAAATGGTGGGGGGATAATGGTAATTTCTAAATACCAGTAAAGTTAGCGAATTCTCGAAATGTTGATGAGTTCTGTTAATATTGGTACATACTTGTGATAAAGATTACAGTAAATGCCGTAAAGTAGTGAATATTGTACTTGTAACATGAACGACAAATGGGTATCAGTGGATGCTGGTAATTTAGAATGTCTAGATATGGTTATCAGTGGATGCTGTTAATTTAGAATGTCTAGATATGGGTATCAGTGGATGGTGGTAATTTAGAATGTCTAGATATGGGTATCAGTGGATGGTGGTAATTTAGAATGTCTAGATATGGGTATCAGTGGATGGTGGTAATTTAGAATGTCTAGATATGGGTATCAGTGGATGCTGGTAATTTAGAATGTCTAGATATGGGTATCAGTGGATGCTGGTAATTTAGAATGTCTAGATATGGGTATCAGTGGATGCTGGTAATTTAGAATGTCTAGATATGGGTATCAGTGGATGCTGGTAATTTAGAATGTCTAGATATGGGTATCAGTGGATGCTGGTAATTTAGAATGTCTAGAATGGGTATCAGTGGATGCTGGTAATTTAGAATATATAGAATGGGTATCACTGGATGCTGGTAATTTAGAATGTCTAGAATGGGTATCAGTGGATGCTGGTAATTTAGAATGTCTAGAATGGGTATCAGTGGATGTTGGTAATTTAGAATGTCTAGATATGGGTATCAGTGGATGCTGGTAATTTAGAATGTCTATAATGGGTATCAGTGGATGCTGGTAATTTAGAATGTCTAGATTGGGTATCAGTGGATGCTGGTAATTTAGAATGTCTAGATTGGGTATCTGTGGATGCTAGTAATTTAGAATGTCTATAATGGGTATCAGTGGATGCTGGTAATTTAGAATGTCTATAATGGGTATCAGTGGATGCTGGTAATTTAGAATGTCTAGATATGGGTATCAGTGGATGCTGGTAATTTAGAATGTCTAGATATGGGTATCAGTGGATGCTGGTAATTTAGAATGTCTAGAATGTGTATCAGTGGATGCTGGTAATTTAGAATGTCTAGAATGGGTATCAGTGGATGCTGGTAATTTAGAATGTCTAGAATGGGTATTAGTGGATGCTGGTAATTTAGAATGTCTAGAATGGGTATCAGTGGATGCTGGTAATTTAGAATGTCTAGAATGGGTATCAGTGGATGCTGGTAATTTAGAATGTCTATAATGGGTATCAGTGGATGCTGGTAATTTAGATTGTCTAGAATGGGTATCAGTGGATGCTGGTAATTTATAATGTCTATAATGGGTATCAGTGGATGCTGGTAATTTAGAATGTCTAGATTGGGTATCAGTGGATGCTGGTAATTTAGAATGTCTAGAATGGGTATCAGTGGATGCTGGTAATTTAGAATGTCTATAATGGGTATCAGTGGATGATGGTAATTTAGAATGTCTAGATTGGGTATCAGTGGATGCTGGTAATTTAGAATGTCTAGATTGGGTATCAGTGGATGCTAGTAATTTAGAATGTCTATAATGGGTATCAGTGGATGCTGGTAATTTAGAATGTCTATAATGGGTATCAGTGGATGCTGGTAATTTAGAATGTCTAGATATGGGTATCAGTGGATGCTGGTAATTTAGAATGTCTAGATATGGGTATCAGTGGATGCTGGTAATTTAGAATGTCTAGAATGCTTGACTGTTGCCTCAAATCCTGCAGGAAAATTGTTGACCTCATAACAACTATGATGGTATAACAGTGAATGGTTGGTCGAAACATCTCGATTCTTGGTACCATGGACTTAAAATCAACGGATATTTTATGGATTTAACGTTTGCTAAAGTCAAAGATATGTCACTGGATTTGTTTTATAAATGTATCTTATAATGAACATTTTTCAGCTTTTTATATAAAAAAGAGAGTTTTTTGTCAACTATCATCCTATTTATTGGGATTTTTTATTTGTATGAACATCTCAATAAATTCTTTGTCAAACTCATTGGCGTTGCTCTTTGGTGTCGGGGGGCGGAAGTGTGTGTGTGTGTGGGGGGGGGGAGGGGGTCAGTCAAATAAATTTGCTCTCATTATGAGTCTCGCTATTAAAAAATATATAATAAAAAATCGTTCACCGAGCAGCGTTTCGCCCCATTTGAGGATCTTGTGATTATGTAACGATTCTAAAACTGTATCGTGGTCAGAAGTACTGAAGCTCGTATGAGACTATCAGGGTTGATGGAGTGTCCAAGTTTTGATAACCGCTGAGCAACGCTAATGTAGGACGCGGGGTGGGGGGGGGGTAGGGGGGGAGAGAGTTCTCTCGATTGGGTTCTTCAATTGTGCCATCAGACCCGTATAATGATGTTATCAGACGGTCTGGGGCCAAAAGTGCCCTTTTCACGAGTCAGAACTAAACCTTCTTAACCACATCAACACGACCAACCGGCCGAGGGGGCAGCGAGGGAGGCTGCGAGAGAGGGCGGCCAGTTTTGGGCCGTGGTAGAAATAGAAATGAGAGTGAGACACTGGGGTAATCCGGAGAAAAAAAGTAATTGAAAAAAAATAGAGTTCGCTGTGGGATTTAGCGGAAGAAATAGTTTGTGCTTGACCGCTGGTCTGGGTTTGTGCTTGACCGCTGGTCTGGGTTACGCGATGTTGTAGCGAAACATTTGACCATGAAATGACCTCCATCATTGGGCGGTTACATCCTGCCATCATCAGGAGGACATTAGTGGTAACACAAAGGTTCTCGGACTATTGCTTTCTAGCCTCGACATGATTCGATACTCGTAGCCTATATTTTAACGGAACATCAACCGTGACGAATTGTTAAACTAAGAGTGTAACAGCGGTTTGACAATCTGACATGTTACATCATGTCCAAACATCGCCCCCAGACCACTCTTTTGTTTATGAAATAAATATTTCATATTTCTCTCACTTTCATTGTGACGGCTTACTTCATTGTGACGGCTTACTTCATTGTGACGGCTTACTTCAATGGGACGAAGGCCAAATATGAAAATGTCTTGTCTCAGAGGTTCGCTAATTGTTGAGTAGGGGGCTTATCAGTGAGAAATGATTTATTTTAGAAGTCACTAAATTTTTAAGATTTATAAACATTTCGTTTATCTCCACTTGTTATTAAAGTAAAAACTGGTCGAGAGCCTGATATAAATTTATTTTCATTTACTTTCTTTCAACATCAGTTCGTATAATCATTTAGCTTTCATATTTTAGTTTTAATACCTTATGTTGTAAACCCGGAGCAAACGACAGCGAGGAAGACCCAAGCGTACATTGAGACAGAGCATGTTAGACGAGGCTGGAAGGACTGGGAAGAATTGAAGCGACTGACAAGGGACTCTGTAGAGTGGCGAGCTTTGACAGAGGCCCTATGTTCCACAAGGAACTCAAAGGACAAATGATGATGATGATGATGATGATGATGATGTAGTAAAAATAAAGTTGATTTTTGTAATTGACAACTTTCGTTGCATTATCTCTGCGACCGGTATCTAAAAACAATTAATTAGCTTAGTTGATCTTTTCTTGTCTGATCATCTTTACCCTGTGCCTCCAAAACAACATGACGTCACTGGTAGCATGATAATGAATGAATGACATCACGAAGATCTCTATACAATAAGTTACCTCAATTTTGCTCTCTCACGTGGTTCACTCAATTCTATATGTGTTTAGTACGAGCACAAGCCTCCTCCAGTGCACGCCCCGACGACCTTCACCCCACGACCCCGACGCTGGAAACCTCACCTGTTAATGTGAGCCTCATTCATGTCACAGCCGGTCACCTGTAGTAATCCACACTCTAGTCTCAACACAAACCCTCACCTCCAACTTTTCGATACGAACTTGAATATTTAGATAATCTCAACCTGATCCAGACAAAACTGAAACACTCCCCAAACATGAAACACTCCCCAAACTTGAAACACTCCACAAACATGAAACACTCCCCAAACATGAAACACTCCCCAAACATGAAACACTCCACAAACTTGAAACACTCCCCAAACATGAAACACTCCACAAACATGAAACACTTCACAAACATGAAACACTCCACAAACATGAAACACTTCACAAACTTGAAACACTCCACAAACTTGAACTTCTCGCCTGATGGAAGAACCGAGCCAGAAAATGAAATATTAAAATGATAAAGCTATATCGAGATCAAGAATCAGATTACATTTTTTGTTCCATCTGCTCAAAGCGATGCAGAGATTCCTACATCAGACGGGCCCCTTACTGCACACCGTGGTGGCCCCTTCCCCTATGTTTATGTCCAGCCCTGGGGTGCGAGGTGTGACGTAAGGTTTTTCTGCTAATCCGAATGTTCAATGTCTGAGGGCAACCAGTGCGTGACCCGGAATGAGGTCCGGGGATTATGTCCCCTTTCTTCGTTAGCTTTGTTATTACTTAACTATGGAATGGGTCTGTGAGTGTGTGTGTCTGTCAGTGTGTGTGTCTGTGAGTATGTGTGTCTGTGAGTGTGTGTGTCTGTGAGTGTGTGTGTCTGTGAGTGTGTGTGTCTGTGAATGCGAGTGTCTGTGAGCGTGTGTGTTTGTCTGTGAGTGTGTGTCTGTGAGTGTGTGTGTGTCTGTGAGTGTGTGTCTGTGAGTGTGTGTGTCTGTGAGTGTGGGTGTCTGTGAATGTGGGTGTCTGTGAGTGTGGGTGTCTGTGAATGTGGGTGTCTGTGAGTGTGGATGTCTGTGATTGTGGGTGTCTGTGAGTGTGGGTGCCTGTGAGTGTGGATGTCTGTGATTGTGGGTGTCTGTGAGTGTGTGTGTCTGTGAGTGTGATTGTCTGTGAGCGTGTGTGTTTGTCTGTGAGTGTGTGTCTGTGAGTGTGTGAGTGTCTGTGAGTGTGTGTGTCTGTGAGTGTGTGTGTTTGTCTGTGAGTGTGTGTGTCTGTGAGTGTGTGTGTTTGTCGGTGAGTGTGTGTGTCTGTAAGTTTGTGTGTCTGTGAGTGTGTATCTGTGAGTGTGTGTGTCTGTTATTGTGTGTGTCTGTGAGTGTGTGTGTCTGTGAGTGTGGGTGTATGTGAGTGTGGGTGTCTGTGATTGTGGGTGTCTGTGAGTGTGTGTGTCTGTAAATGTGGGTGTCTGTGAGTGTGGATGTCTGTGATTGTGGGTGTCTGTGAGTGTGTGTGTCTGTGAGCGTGATTGTCTGTGAGCGTGTGTGTTTGTCTGTGAGTGTGTGTCTGTGAGTGTGTGAGTGTCTGTGAGTGTGTGTGTCTGTGAGTGTGTGTGTTTTTTTATGAGTGTGTGTGTCTGTGAGTGTGTGTGTTTGTCTGTGAGTGTGTGTGTCTGTGAGTGTGTGTGTTTGTCGGTGAGTGTGTGTGTCTGTAAGTTTGTGTGTCTGTGAGTGTGTATCTGTGAGTGTGTGTGTCTGTGAGTGTGTGTGTCTGTGAGTGTGTGTGTCTGTGAGTGTGGGTGTATGTGAGTGTGGGTGTCTGTGAATGTGGGTGTCTGTGAGTGTGGGTGTCTGTGAGTGTGGGTGTCTGTGAGTGTGGGTGTCTGTGAGTGTGGGTGTCTGTGAATGTGGATGTCTGTGATTGTAGGTGTCTGTGAGTGTGTGTGTCTGTGAATCTGGGTGTCTGTGAGTGTGGGTGTCTGTGAGTGTGGGTGTCTGTGAGTGTGGGTGTCTGTGAGTGTGGATGTCTGTGATTGTGGGTGTCTGTGAGTGTGGGTGTCTGTGAGTTGACACATGTGTGTGTGAATGAAAACGAGTGTGTCTGTGAGTGTGTGTGTATGTGAGTGTGTCTGACTGTGAGTGTGTGTGTTTGTGAGTGTGTGTGTATGTGAGTGAGTGTGTATGTGAGTGTGTGTGTATGTGAGTGTGTGTGTCTGTGAGTGTGTGTGTTACTAACAACCCTAAAAATTTCGTTAGGTTTCAGGATGTTACCTTAAAAATGGCATCACAAAAATAGATATGAAAAATTCCTCTCTCAATTATTGAATCAATATTCATTTCAAGATGGATGTTTTCTTTTCCCGCAGTGGGATCCTATCAACATGTACACCACAGATCACTAACTTGTACACCACACATCACCAACTTGTACACCACACATCACCAACTTGTACATCACACACTTGTCCAGCCCTGGGGTGCGAGGTGTGACGTAAGGTTTTTCTGCTAATCCGAATGTTCAATGTCTGAGGGCAACCAGTGCGTGACCCGGAATGAGGTCCGGGGATTATGTCCCCTTTCTTCGTTAGCTTTGTTATTACTTAACTATGGAATGGGTCTGTGAGTGTGTGTGTCTGTCAGTGTGTGTGTCTGTGAGTATGTGTGTCTGTGAGTGTGTGTGTCTGTGAGTGTGTGTGTCTGTGAGTGTGTGTGTCTGTGAATGCGAGTGTCTGTGAGCGTGTGTGTTTGTCTGTGAGTGTGTGTCTGTGAGTGTGTGTGTGTCTGTGAGTGTGTGTCTGTGAGTGTGTGTGTCTGTGAGTGTGGGTGTCTGTGAATGTGGGTGTCTGTGAGTGTGGGTGTCTGTGAATGTGGGTGTCTGTGAGTGTGGATGTCTGTGATTGTGGGTGTCTGTGAGTGTGGGTGCCTGTGAGTGTGGATGTCTGTGATTGTGGGTGTCTGTGAGTGTGTGTGTCTGTGAGTGTGATTGTCTGTGAGCGTGTGTGTTTGTCTGTGAGTGTGTGTCTGTGAGTGTGTGAGTGTCTGTGAGTGTGTGTGTCTGTGAGTGTGTGTGTTTTTTTTGTGAGTGTGTGTGTCTGTGAGTGTGTGTGTTTGTCTGTGAGTGTGTGTGTCTGTGAGTGTGTGTGTTTGTCGGTGAGTGTGTGTGTCTGTAAGTTTGTGTGTCTGTGAGTGTGTATCTGTGAGTGTGTGTGTCTGTTATTGTGTGTGTCTGTGAGTGTGTGTGTCTGTGAGTGTGGGTGTATGTGAGTGTGGGTGTCTGTGATTGTGGGTGTCTGTGAGTGTGTGTGTCTGTAAATGTGGGTGTCTGTGAGTGTGGATGTCTGTGATTGTGGGTGTCTGTGAGTGTGTGTGTCTGTGAGCGTGATTGTCTGTGAGCGTGTGTGTTTGTCTGTGAGTGTGTGTCTGTGAGTGTGTGAGTGTCTGTGAGTGTGTGTGTCTGTGAGTGTGTGTGTTTTTTTATGAGTGTGTGTGTCTGTGAGTGTGTGTGTTTGTCTGTGAGTGTGTGTGTCTGTGAGTGTGTGTGTTTGTCGGTGAGTGTGTGTGTCTGTAAGTTTGTGTGTCTGTGAGTGTGTATCTGTGAGTGTGTGTGTCTGTGAGTGTGTGTGTCTGTGAGTGTGTGTGTCTGTGAGTGTGGGTGTATGTGAGTGTGGGTGTCTGTGAATGTGGGTGTCTGTGAGTGTGGGTGTCTGTGAGTGTGGGTGTCTGTGAGTGTGGGTGTCTGTGAGTGTGGGTGTCTGTGAATGTGGATGTCTGTGATTGTAGGTGTCTGTGAGTGTGTGTGTCTGTGAATCTGGGTGTCTGTGAGTGTGGGTGTCTGTGAGTGTGGGTGTCTGTGAGTGTGGGTGTCTGTGAGTGTGGATGTCTGTGATTGTGGGTGTCTGTGAGTGTGGGTGTCTGTGAGTTGACACATGTGTGTGTGAATGAAAACGAGTGTGTCTGTGAGTGTGTGTGTATGTGAGTGTGTCTGACTGTGAGTGTGTGTGTTTGTGAGTGTGTGTGTATGTGAGTGAGTGTGTATGTGAGTGTGTGTGTATGTGAGTGTGTGTGTCTGTGAGTGTGTGTGTTACTAACAACCCTAAAAATTTCGTTAGGTTTCAGGATGTTACCTTAAAAATGGCATCACAAAAATAGATATGAAAAATTCCTCTCTCAATTATTGAATCAATATTCATTTCAAGATGGATGTTTTCTTTTCCCGCAGTGGGATCCTATCAACATGTACACCACAGATCACTAACTTGTACACCACACATCACCAACTTGTACACCACACATCACCAACTTGTACATCACACATCACCAACTTGTACATCACACATCACCAACTTATACATTACACATCACCAACTTATACATCACACATCACCAACTTGTACACCAAACATCACCAACTTGTACACCACACATCACCAACTTGAACATCACACATCACCAACTTGTACACCACATATCACCAAATTGTATACCACACATCACCAACTTGTACATCACACATTACCAACTTATACACCACACATCACCAACTTGTATACCACACATCACCAACTTGTACATCACACATCACCAACTTGTAAATCACACATAACTAACTTGTACACCACACATCACCAACTTGTAAATAAAACAAACCCGTAAAAACAAAGTTTTTGACTATAAATCCCTTATATATGAGACATAACTAAAAGTATTGATTATGTTCAAACGCGACAAACATTTACAGACTGAATCTGTCTTAACTCCCCTTAACTTTATAACCCAAAGGGGGGGGGTGGGAGAGGGGAAAGGTATGGTCACCGATTGCTAGAACAAGCACGCCGGTACATCGACGATGTGGCGTCAACGCGCGAACTGAGCTGTCACGTGAAAAAAAAGAACAAACTGTGAAACTGAATTACATACGTTGTATTGAGATAAACTAAAAATGCATTAATTTAATTACGGTATGTTCGATCAATCTGAAATTTTAATACGGTGCATTGTTATGTCACACGGGTCTATGTGCCAAATTTTAACTCGATGGCATCACGGGAAGTGGGTCATTTTTTACTTTTCTTTTTCCACCCGACGTACAGACGTTCGAAGAGATGACGACAGACTGAGAGACAAGATTTCGAAGTTAATATAAGGGATTTAAATAAAACAAACCCGTAAAAACAAAGTTTTTGAATATAAATCCCTTATATATGAGACATAACTAAAAGTATTGATTATGTTCAAACGCGACAAATATTTACAGACTTAATCTGTCTTAACTCCCGTTTGCTTTTAACCGGGGGTGGAGGGGGGGTGGGAGAGGGGAAAGGTCTTGTCACCGATCGCTGTATCGAGCGCCGCGTGACACGCAAAATGTAAAAAAAAAGCACGCCGGTACACTTGGTTAAAACACGAGATGTGTTCAATGATGGCTGGCGTGAAGTCAAGTGACCCGTAAAATGTAAACGAAAGCGACCGCTACATAAAGTTTATATAGATAAACTAAAAATGCATTAATTTAATTACGGTACGTTCGAAATTTCGATATCATGCATTGTTAGGTGAGACGGGTCCGTGTGCCAAATTTCAGCTCGATCGGATCCTGGCAAGTGGGTCATTTTTTACTTTTGTTTTTCCGCCCGCCCAACGACGAATGACAGACGGAGAGAGAGACAGAGCGACAGAGACGGCGGTGAAGTTAATATAACGGATTTTAAAATGACCCACTTCCCGTGATCCTATCCCGCTGAAATTTTGGACATAGACTTATATCATCTAACCATGCATTGTATCAAAATTTCAGATCGATCAAAAGCACCGTATTTAAATTAATACATTTTAGTTTTATCTCCATGTATCTATATGCATCCGTCTGCAGTATTTGACCTCAACGTGTCTTCAGCGATCACTCCAGCCATCGATGACCACATCCCCGTGTTTTACAGCAAGGCGAGTTCAGTCACGTTCAGTCTGTAAATGTTTGTCGCGCGGTACATATTATATTGCACATAATCAATACTTTTAGTTATGTCTCATGTCTCAGGAAGACCCATGAAGAGCACTAGGCTCGGGGCTTCTGATTTTCTTCCACATGTAGGATCATTAGTTATGTCTCATATATATATGGGATTTATAGTCAAAAACTTTGTTTTTACGGGTTTTCTAATTTATTAATTAAAATTGTTAAAATCTATCCGCCTCAGTAACGCTTACAGCTGATCTGCCACGATTTGTGTGAGTTCAACTCACCTACCTTAATGTATGGCTTCATGGAATTCTTGGAGCTACAGTGTATACGAAATAAAATGTTTTAGTCTCCTACGAAAAAGATATGGCCGTTGGTCAAGTGAATAATGTCCCTGCTTCGCATCTAAATGGAGACGAAACGAAAAAATGTTTGTTTAAATGACGAAATATTATTAACAATTTCATTAGTTCATTTTGAAAATAGGCAAAGATGATGTTCATGTAGTCATTGTGTTTTACTTAAATTTTAAAAACAATTAAGTTATTTTGTGAACAGTGATCATAAGTCAAATGTCAAAATAAATAGGACATGGAAATGCGTATGAGTAAAATTATATATAAATTCAAATTCTGGAAAACATATTTTCAAAATGAATTATGTATTTTAATTTTATGCGAAACAACTTTCGAATGTATTTTGCCTTTAAAATTTTTCGAATTGTTACTTTTACATTTTCATTAGTTCATTAAGTTTTTACAAATAATTTTTTTAATTCAATTTCATAAATAATATTAATGCTCCTTAAAAATCAAAAATGTAATTAAATTAAAAATTATTTTTAAATTAATCTATTTTATTTAAAAAGAGAAAGCTAATTATTCGCTTACTGATCGTTTTGAAATCGATATAAATACAACAGCGGAATCTTTGTCTTCAGACATCACTAAATAGAATTAAATATTTATCAGACAACTAACCACCTATAGACGTATTGACAATGTCTTTAACATGTGCCCACGAATTTATAATACTTACAAATCCACTTGTATCTTGTTCAATAACACTAATCTCCAAGCCTAATCCTAAACCTAGAAACAGTCTTCAAGCAGTTAATTTCTTTTATCCAAATTTCCACACACAAAAATTCGCTTTCCAGGGGTATAACTTAAAGTTTGTAACTCATTACTAGTTTCTATTTTAACTATATAAAAATACTCTTCATATTATTAGCATTAGTATTGTGCAAACTGCAACCTGCAAACATGTACTGTTAGACGATGCTAATATCCTGTTATAACATAATTTCGTTATGCATTTCCTCTTGTACAAGATTTATTTTAGTCAAATGTTTCTCCTTAATTTGAGCAAATGAGGCTTAAAACACTCAGTTGTGTTACCTAATTAGTAATATCATCTCGCCCTTATATGACATGACCTTATCGTTCTTAATCTTTAATCGTGTTCTAAACGATAAATTAATTTACTCCATATACAGCTATTTGCTAAACATTTATCAATTTTACCTCTTTTCCAGGTATATTCTAAAAATTAATCTATTTTACCCAACATCTCGCTATTTTCTAAACATTCAACTTTTTTACCACCATATCAAGTCATGTTCTAGCAATTCATCTATTTTACCACGTATCAAGCCATGTTTTAACACACGTATTTGTTTAAAATCAACGTTAAGCCAGACACGGCATTAGCTCAACTGTTTCCCTTCATTTGTTTATCAATTCAAAAATCATCCGGTTCTCATTGACATAAACACAGAATGTCAGGGTGACCCTAAAAACAAAAAATTCCCCGGTTAATGTCCTGAATGGTGTGTCCAGAGATTAGCTGTCAGATCCACTGTGGATACAGAGATCCACAAGTCTGGAAACGAGCCAGTCGCATCTCGTTGTAAGTGAGCCAGGACGGACGATTGAGAAAAAATGTTTTATCCACGCATTGATTCTTCTCACCGACCCGTCTGCCTGTGTGTTCGTCTTTCTGCCACTGTTCTGATGAGCTAAATTAAACCGACTTTCCGATTAGCTAGAGAGCTGAAACTGGGCACATATGTCCATCTCTGAAGGCACCATTCACAAACATCCATTCCACTACAGGCTGAAACTGGGCACATATGTCCATCTCTGAAGGCACCATTCACAAACATCCATTCCACTACAGGCTGAAACTGGGCACATATGTCCATCTCTGAAGGCACCATTCACAAACATCCATTCCACTACAGGCTGAAACTGGGCACATATGTCCATCTCTGAAGGCACCATTCACAAACATCCACTCCACTACAGGCTGAAACTGGGCACATATGTCCATCTCTGAAGGCACCATTCACAAACATCCATTCCACTACAGGCTGAAACTGGGCACATATGTCCATCTCTGAAGGCACCATTCACAAACATCCATTCCACTACAGGCTGAAACTGGGCACATATGTCCATCTCTGAAGGTACCATTCACAAACATCCATTCCACTACAGGCTGAAACTGGGCACATATGTCCATCTCTGAAGGCACCATTCACAAACATCCATTCCACTACAGGCTGAAACTGGGCACATATGTCCATCTCTGAAGGCACCATTCACAAACATCCACTCCACTACAGGCTGAAACTGGGCACATATGTCCATCTCTGAAGGCACCATTCACAAACATCCATTCCACTACAGGCTGAAACTGGGCACATATGTCCATCTCTGAAGGCACCATTCACAAACATCCATTCCACTACAGGCTGAAACTGGGCACATATGTCCATCTCTGAAGGCACCATTCACAAACATCCACTCCACTACAGGCTGAAACTGGGCACATATGTCCATCTCTGAAGGCACCATTCACAAACATCCATTCCACTACAGGCTGAAACTGGGCACATATGTCCATCTCTGAAGGCACCATTCACAAACATCCACTCCACTACAGGCTGAAACTGGGCATATATGTCCATCTCTGAAGGCACCATTCACAAACATCCATTCCACTACAGGCTGAAACTGGGCACATATGTCCATCTCTGAAGGCACCATTCACAAACATCCACTCCACTACAGGCTGAAACTGGGCACATATGTCCATCTCTGAAGGCACCATTCACAAACATCCATTCCACTACAGGCTGAAACTGGGCACATATGTCCATCTCTGAAGGCACCATTCACAAACATCCACTCCACTACAGGCTGAAACTGGGCACATATGTCCATCTCTGAAGGCACCATTCACAAACATCCACTCCACTACAGGCTGAAACTGGGCACATATGTCCATCTCTGAAGGCACTATTAACAAACATCCATTCCACTACAGGCTGAAACTGGGCACATATGTCCATCTCTGAAGGCACCATTCACAAACATCCATTCCACTACAGGCTGAAAGTGGGCACATATGTCGATCTCTGAAGGCACCATTCACAAACATCCATTCCACTACAGGCTGAAACTGGGCACATATGTCCATCTCTGAAGGTACCATTCACAAACATCCATTCCACTACAGATTGTCCACTTTAACCAACCAACACCAAAGATAAATAATTAAAAAAAATAACAATGACAAAATTGGGAGATTTTGGCGGTGATCAGAGAGCTTGTAATCTGCGAAAATAGTTTGACAAGATTTGCATTCCAGGAATTCACTTAATACCATCACCTCCACCCCGGAAAGTCACCACACAATTTTTTCAGCCCCCACGTGAATAATATCAAAAAAAACCACGACGTCCTGGTCTATTATTTAATGAAACAAAATAAAATGTTAGGGACACATAACTCGGCTGTGTGTTATCCTTAAAAGTCTTATTACTTCCTCATAGTTGCCTTCCTCCAACTGTCCTCATGGTTGCTATCCTCCGACCTCATAGTTGCCCTCCTCCAACTGACATCATAGTTGCCTTCCTCCAACTGACCTCATAGTTGCCTTCCTCCGACCTCATAGTTGCCTTCCTCCAACTGACCTCATAGTTGCCTTCCTCCAACTGACCTCATAGTTGCCTTCCTTCGACCTCATAGTTGCCTTCCTCCAACTGACCTCATAGTTGCCTTCCTCCAACTGACCTCATAGTTGCCTTCCTCCATCTGACCTAATAGTTGCCTTCCTCCAACTGACCTCATAGTTGCATTCCTCCATCTGACCTCATAGTTGCCTTCCTCCATCTGACCTTATAGTTGCCTTCCCCAACTGACAGAGAATCGTTTGCTCTATACTCTATGATACAAGCAGGGGAAAACTTCCACGAAATCTTAGACCTTGTGAGAACGGTAATGTTAAGTTTTATCAGACTGTTATTTTAGATTTATCAGACCGTTTTTTTAGATTTATCAGACCGTTATTTTAGATTTATCAGACCGTTATTTTAGATGTATCAAACTGTTATTTTAGATTTCGCTTATCACCTTTGTATCCACAGATGATCAAGCTTCTTTTAAGAGGTTGTTTCTTTTTCCTTTTCTTCCAGCTAAGCGATATTGGGGTACTCTCCGCATACTGTGAGACCCTCTATAAGATAATATCATCTTGGCCTGTGGGTAGGAGTGAGGTGGGCTATTCCTTGATATTAAACGTCATGTCATATCAGTGAGTCCCACCCCGTCACGTGGAAGACCCGACCGATGTTTGACTCTTATTTGTCCACGTGCATGGTGGAGTGCGTCGGGCTTTGGCGGGGCACGTATCCGGAAGTGCAAGCAGGACATGCGTGCTGTGGGGGGGGGGAGGGGGAGGGGCGAGTTTCCGGGCGTGTAAGCAGGACATGTAATTTGAGTTGAACTGAGATCGGGTCCTGTCGGCTGTCCGGTAAATTCAGGCGCGTGGCCAGTCACACGGCGTTATCAACGACACTCGTCCTCAGACATGGATATGCACGTCAAAAAAAACCCACAAAAGTTCGGTGGTTCTCAGCTTATATTTGGACGCCCCTAAACAAATTAACCTTATTAATATCAACAGTGAAGATACATTTATATTAAAATTTAAATTAAGCACAGTTTTATACATTTGATTTGGACCTCGAATTGTGTAGCAATTTCAAACAAAATTCTTAATTTTTCTTTCGGGTCCAAAATGCTCATAGGGTGGTTATTTGAGTTTTACAATTTGTTGCAGCTGAAAGAAGATCTTGGAATGTGAAAAGACTTCGCACTTTGCTTTCTTTTGTTCGTTTTTAACCACGCTTTATTAACTCGCTTTCGTTCCTGTCCGAAACTCAATTTTTCAAATCTGCCAACGTAAAATTGAACCACTTCCGGTGGTCCTAGAGATCTCAAAATTTTACCGCAGATAGATCTTGGATGACAATGCATTGTATCACAATTTCAGATCGATCGAATGTATCGTTCTTAAATTATTGACATTTTTAATTTATCTATATTTTATTATATACTTGCTTTCGTGTCTGTCGGTCCGCAATTTTTCAAATTTGCCAACGTAAAATTAAACCACTTCTGATGGTCCTAGAGAGCTGAAAATTTTACCACAGATAGATCTTGGATGACAATACATTATATCACAATTTCAGATCGATCGAATGTACCGTAATTAAATTAATGCATTTCTTAGTTTATCTTTATATAAGCTTCTCTACCCGCCTGCCGTAGTTTAATTTCACGTGACGAGTTCACCCCGTGACCTCATCGCTTTGTTATTAAACGTTGGGAGGGCGCTGATGAGGTGGTTGGTAAAATAAATAGAGGTAAAAAAATATTTTTTTAAACTACGTTTTTATTAGTGGACTAAAAAGAATTTTAAAAAATAAAAGAAAAAAAATGATTTTTTAAAACCACGTTTTTATAAGTGGACTAAAAAGAAGAAAATAATTTAAAACTTATAAGTTCAAGTACTTCGATTTAATATGACTAAAAACGTGGGGTGGGTGTTTGGTATAAAAATTAAAGATTTCTAATTTAGAAGGTAAAAGAGAGATCTTAAAAGTGAGAGAATGAGTGAACCGCATATGTTAAACCTCATAAGCACCCGCCCCACATTGTTCCATTCATGGCCAATTCTCTTGATGTCTGCCTCCAATTCTCGGCGCCAAGTGTTTCTTGGACGGCCTCTTTTCCGCTTACCCTGTAGGTTATATTTCAGGGTTTGCTTTGTTGTGTTAGAAGCAGGTTTTCTTAATGTATGACCAATCCACCTCCACCGCTTCTGGAGAATCTCTTCCTCAGTGGGCTTCTGTTTTGTCCGCTACCACAGTTCCTGGTTGCTGATTTTGTCTGGCCAGTGAATTCTGAGAATCCTTCTTAGACAGTTATTGATGAAGGACTGGATTCTGGTCAAGTTTACGGCCGTTGTTCTCCATGTCTCGGCTCCATATAGCAGCACAGGTTTTACCATAGCGTTAAAAATTCTTACTTTTAACTTGCTGCCTAAGTTATTAGAGACCCAAACATTCTTGAGTTGCTGCAAGGCTGCTCTTGCTTTTCCGATCCTTATTTTGACGTCCGCATCTGTACCACCTTGTTTATCTACCACGCTGCCAAGGTAAACAAAACTGTCCACCTCCTCAAGGGCTTCTCCTTCAAGCACAATGGGTGATGCACTGTAGGCATTAAACTTGAGGATTTTACTCTTCCCTTTGTGAATGTTGAGACCCATGCTAGCAGAAGTGGCTGCGACAATGTTTGTTTTCTCCTGCATCTGTTGTTGGGTATGTGCAAGAAGGGCAAGATCATCGGCAAAGTCAAGATCATCCAGTTGATCCCACAAGGTCCATTGGATGCCATTCCTTTTCTGCTGTGTAGATGTTTTCATCACCCAGTCAATGGCTAACATGAAGAGGAATGGTGACAGCAAGCAACCTTGTCTCACACCAGTCTTCACCTGGAAAGCATCTGTCACCTGCTGGCCATGGATAACTCGGCAGTTTATCCCTTCGTACATGTTTCTAGTCAATCAGGGAGTACGCGATGAGCCAACATCGATAGGTGATGAAAGGGAAACAATTCTTTATATTATTCGATTTCTAACCATACGTTTTTTAAAATTGATTTTGCTCAATTTCAAAATTCCTTTATTTTAAATACATTTTTTGGCGTTTTTTTTTAAATTCACAAGTCTTAATCTTTGTCCGCATGTGTGATTGACCAGTTAAAATCTTGAAATTAAACCTTCATCAATTTCCCATTGTTCAAGTACCTTGGTTTCTTTTAAAACACTCAAAATAAAGTGGATTACGCTTCAATCTGATCTGAGGTATCTTGAACGTTTTTTCTGTACAGAATATTTTTGCATCCTTCTATTCTGAAGGTAATCGGTTAAACTGCAAGCAAAAGCAATGTCTTTAAAATATATTTTTTAAAATTGTGTATTCTTCTTAATGATTGGAGAGAGAAAGTATCCTCGATAATATACGATTCCGATTACTGATTTTCCGAAGCTTTAGGTTTAATTAAAGATTTTCTTTGTTTCTCATCGATATTAACAGTGCCAAATAATTGGTTCAGTGTTAGCCGTAGGGTTTAAATTAGCCAACATATAACTTAAACCTTTTATTGTAATGGACAAGGAAACATGTTTTAAATATTCAATTGGTGAACAATAAACATAACAATAGTTTCACAATAAGTAATCTTGCAGAAATGTTAGTCGTTTATTACGTAGGAATCTTTCCGCAGTCTTAGCACCATGAGCAACATTTCAGTTCGTAAAGAATGTCTATTTTTTATATTATCATTTATTTCATTAGGACATAGACAATTAAATAACGTGATAAATCTATTTTACAACATCTGAAAACACGCATACTTTTACAATGTGTCATAAAATCTTTATGCACACCCTGCTGTCACATGACAAAAACATACATACCCTGCTGTCACATGACAAAAACATACATACTCTGCGGTCTTATGACAATAACATACACACCCTGCTGTCTCATGACATAAACAAACACACCCTGATGTCTTATGACAAAAACATACACACCCTGCTGTCTTATGACACAAACATACACACCCTGCTGTCACATGACAAAAACATACACACCCTGCTGTCTTATGACAAAAACATACACACCCGGCTGTCTTATGACAAAAACATACACACCCTGCTGTCTTATGACAAAAAAATACACACCCCACAGTGTCATGACAAAAACATACACACCCTGCTGTCTCATGGTCTTATGCCAAAAACATACACGCTCTGCTGTCTTATGACAAAACTACATACAGACCTTGCTGTCTCCTGACAAACGCAGCTAACATGACCAATACTAGCGATTCACTTTCTCAGCATCTCTAACCTTTGACCTATTGCTATAAATCCCCCCCCCTCTCCCACAAAAGACATATTCAATCATTAAACATGTACTCAATAGATTACTGGCTTATTGATTAAGCATTTTCATAATTACAGCAGGTAGACACATGGGGGAAACAAAGAGAGAAGGTCGCTATTTTAGAGAAGGTCTTTATTTTGGGAGAAGGTCATTAAGCCAGGAGCTCAGGGTTAATTCGTTATCAATTTCTAGCCATCTTAACTTCAGACTCTGAATTTGATCAATGGCATTTTGATGTTTGACTCTGTACACCATTAAATCTTGGGTCAAGCTGACCCCATCGACTGAAGGCTGCACTGAATCCGATTTAACCCCAACCCCACCCCGTACACCACGATCCCTACGGGGGTTCGATGATGTGGAAGAGATTAATGACCGACTTTGATTTTAAGTTTTAAGATATCATTAGATATGCTTGGGTCGGCTCTTTTAACAGCGGACATACTTCATTCAAGGTCGTGACCTCTAGTGTTGGTGAAAACTATTGTTGGTGACACCTAGTGTTGGTGACACCTATTGTTGGTGACACCTATTGTTGGTGACACCTAGTGTTGGTGACACCTATTGTTCATGACACCTATTGTTGGTGACACCTATTGTTCATGACACCTATTGTTCATGACACCTATTGTTGGTGACACCTATTGTTGGTGACACCTAGTGGTGGTGACACCTATTGTTGTTGACACCTATTGTTCATGACACCTATTGTTGGTGACACCTATTGTTGGTGACACCTATTGTTCATGACACCTATTGTTGGTGACACCTATTGTTCATGACACCTATTGTTCATGACACCTATTGTTCATGACACCTATTGTTCATGACACCTATTGTTGGTGACACCTATTGTTGGTGACACCTATTGTTGGTGACACCTATTGTTGGTGACACCTAGTGGTGGTGACACCTAGTGGTGGTGACACCTATTGTTCAAGAAACCTATTGTTGGTGACACCTATTGTTGGTGACACCTATTGTTGGTGACACCTATTGTTCCAGAAACCTTTTGTTGGTGACACCTAGTTTTGATGACAACTAGTGTTCATTACAACTATTGTTGGTGACACCTAGTGGTGGTGACACCTATTGTTGGTGACAACTAGTGTTCATGACAACTATTGTTGGTGACAACTAGTGTTCATGACAACTATTGTTGGTGACAACTAGTGTTCATGACACCTATTATTGGTGACACCTGTTGTTGGTGACACCTATTGTTGGTGACACCTATTGTTGGTGACACCTATTGTTGGTGACACCTATTGTTGGTGACACCTATTGTTGGTGACACCTATTGTTGGTGACACCTATTGTTGGTGACACCTATTGTTGGTGACACCTATTGTTGGTGACACCTATTGTTGGTGACACCTAGTGGTGGTGACACCTATTGTTGGTGACACCTAGTGTTGGTGACACCTATTGTTGGTGACACCTATTGTTGGTGACACCTATTGTTGGTGACACCTATTGTTCATGACACCTAGTGTTGGTGACACCTAGTGTTGGTGACACCTATTGTTGGTGACACCTATTGTTGGTGACACCTATTGTTGGTGACACCTAGTGTTGGTGACACCTATTGTTGGTGACACCTATTGTTCGTGACACCTATTGTTGGTGACACCAATTGTTCATGACACCTAGTGTTGGTGACACCTATTGTTGGTGACACCTATTGTTGGTGACACCTATTGTCGGTGACACCTAGTGTTGGTGACACCTATTGTTGGTGACACCTATTGTTGGTGACACCTATTGTTCATGACACCTAGTGTTGGTGATGCCAAGGGTTGGTGACACCACAAGAAGAAACCGTCCTGTGGTACTCATCCTAGTTGCCTCCTTAGAGGAAGTGACGTCAAACAACTTGCATTACGGGGTGGTCTAGGCCACGTATAGATTGTCTTTTTTTTTAAACACCAAAAGCCAAAATGTGAATGACAAGGTTCAAGAAAACCTGGGTCTAAAAAAACCCATTCAAACATGAGTACAGGTCGCAAACTCATCTTAGAATTGATCGCGCCGCTTAAGGAAAGGGGAATCACTCGGTACACGGCAATAAAAAGTTATTAGAGTAATCTATAGATTGGCATTAACAATAGTGGAAAGCATTGCTGTGATAGACAACAATCAAATCAAGGAAATGTCGTAAATAGGATTTTTTAAAATAATTGATTTCAAATAATAACTATTCTGCTCCTGGGTTTCTGTTTCCACAGTTTTCGCTACTACTAATGTGCTACAATCATCTTCAAACAAGTCTTTTTTTAAACCAAGCTAATAATAACTGATTTGTTGTAAAATAGAAGTGTGACTACTTCTAGACAGAGCATTCATCACTTATTGAACACTGAGTTGGCTTTAGCTAAACGCGATATAGCCGGCTCACTTGTGTCGCAATTTTTGAACGGTCGGACAAGTCCAGTGGAAAGAAATTGAAATTAAAAATAAATAGAGAAAATATATATTTCTTCCTATTTGTGCATCAGACCAAATTTCAGTTATATGATATAATCTATTTATAGTGCCCCTGATTTTTTTCTCAGTTTAAGTAAAAAATGTTGAATCTTTTCGATTATCTACGTCCTTGTGTCGAGCAAAGATTCAACACTGTAAATAGTTTAGGGCACCGACTTGTTTTGTTTATTTTTGTAGTGATGTAAAGCTAAACTTGTATCCTTATCAAAGTTTAATTATATTCGTTGTTTGTGAGATTTTATTTTATTTTCGGTAGGGGCTTTATACAAAAGGAACACGTACGTACTGATATGTACTTCCCGGATGCGATAGTAATCGAGAAGTCACGTGACATATATTAATTACTAGCGTATCACCCGTCAAAAATGACGGAAGTTTTCAGCTGCAATCTATTTATTTTATTAAAAAATGCACTTTTTTAGGGCGCCTGCAGCGCCGACCTTTTCAAAAGCCCAACTAACTTGTCCTTGTTTGATAAATACGAAATTTTAAACGTTCTGAAATGTACACAAAGTATTTTGTAATAGGGGTTGTAGGGCGCCTAAGGCGCCCCCTTTGTTTTTTGATTTTATAATTAACCATCTTCAAATCCTCTTTTTACATTGATCCCTTTTCCAAAATTAAAATACATGTGTGAGCGAAAACAATGACGTCATATAATATTTTTTTACAGCGCATCTTAAATTTGCACACCTTTTGATGCATTGGTGCATTAATTTGGTTTTCCCTGCTTTCTAAAATTAGTAGCGTCATGGACAGACATTGCAAATTATATTGTTTAATAATACTCAATTTTTATCTTGATTAAACAAAATGTCCAAAGCATCTGAACACACCACACATTTTATCATAGCTTTTTGAAGACACAATCTTAAAATCGCGTTTTTTTATATTTTGAACTACGTTGTGCTGCGGCGCCGTGGCGCCCACTTTATTTAGGGCACCTACCGTGCCCACCTTTTCCAAAAGCCCAACTAACTTGTCCTTGTATGATAAATACGTAATATTAAACTTCCTGAAATATACACAAAGTATTTTATAATAGGGGTTGTAGGGCGCCTACGGCGTCCACTTTTTTTTAAACTGCACGTCCCGTCTGTCCTGACCGTGACGCTACTAATTTTAGAAAGCAGCTCACCAAATTACTGCACCAAAAAATAAAACTGAGTGAGTCAGTCAGCACTGTTTACAACACAAATGCTGACGTCAAAGGTTCGTGCATTGTTTGGTTAATGTTAATCTGGAAACCAAAATGATTATGATTTTTAAGTCTATATTTTCAATTTTTAAAATTAAAAAAATAGAGTGATGTCCCTTAGCGTTAGGATACAGTGAGTCATAATTGAGGGTGTTTATATAAAACGAGGTTAAATAATTTCAAAAATGTATACAATTATTTTGTGTGTTCCATAAAAGGGTTAACATTAGATTCGCACCAACTTAATTTAAAGATTTACCAATCATAGAACGAAGCAAAGTGGCTAACCACTTTCAAAGGCAACATGTAAATCATGAAGATACACATGGAAACGGAAGTTCCGATATCATAATAAATTAATACAATTGGTTTAAATATATCGTTTTAAATTTTATAAATTAAAGTAAAATATAAATGTAAATTACCAATATTTGCTTATTTATTTCAATGTGGTATTAAGACTTATATTTGAAATAAAATGAAGACAATAAAAATTTTTTTATCAATTTTACACTGCAAAAATCATAATTAAAAAATTGTGACTATTTCTCCGTATACAATTTCTTGCCCTTTAATTCTATGATATTTTATAAATAAAAATTTTTAAAACTTTTTTTAAAACATACTAAACATACTAATTAGTGATGTTTCTCAAAATACATTTGTTTTATATTTCTTATATATATATATATATATATATATATATATATATATATATATATATATATATTGTGTGTGTGTGTGTGTTTGTATTATAAATTCCAATAATGCATCGTATATACCAACGATCCCTGAGCGATAGAATTGATTCACTAGTTACCAATTTTTATTTTCAATACATTCTTCATAACTACACTGTTATATATTTCTTGTAAATATGTTTGTTTCACAAGTGTTAAACTCTCTGCTGTTATAACAAAAATATGGGTTTGGTGTAAATACATTGGAGAAATATTATTTTTTAAAAAAAACACTTTGTAATTGTTATCATTAAATCCGATTGCGTATTCAGCAGCTGCTAATCATTAATAATTCTCATAAGATGTATTTATTTTTAGTAAACATTCCAGAATTATCTTATCTAATCTAATCTGTTACAGACGCTCCTTCTATACAGAAGATTATTGCGTCCTACGCTTATCTATGGTTTGTGTTTAGTCCTGCATTTTTATTAGAGATTTAAATGTTGAAAAAGTGTTGATAATTAGGGTCACTTACATTTACTAAAATAACAAACGTACTTTATTTTATTACTTATATAAATTATATAAACGGAGTGATTATTCGCACAGCTGTGGGAATATTGTCTAGCGTTATTCACACAGTGACGCATGCGCATTGGTGTTTAATTTGTTATTCATAGTTATAATTTTTAAGAATCGTTTGTCACCATGAGCATAGCTGGAGGTGTGGTTAGGCGGGGGCAAGCTGTATTAGTCGTATTGTCGGATAGAATCTCAGTGCGGTCACAACTTTTTTAATATTTATATTTATCATTATTAGTTTTTAACCCACAGTGAGAGTGCTAGCAATTTCTGTTAAAACGAGCAACAAAGCAAGTTCAAGGACGTTCCTTAAAAAACTGGTTTTAGGAAATAAGTGCTTGGTTCTTATTCTTTTTTTTTCATGACAATTAATTGTCACTTTTGTTTTTGAAGTGACTCTTGGTGAGTACCTTTGTTATTAGCTTCATGTGACCTTAATGAGAGCATTTAAATGGATTTTTTAATGTGTAATTTTGTTATTATAAGCCTATCGTGCTATTCGGCATGTTATTTCGTTGGATGTGACATTCAGTTTCTAGTTTGGTTGGAGATATGGCCAGCTGTCATCATGGGCGACAACATGATGTTAACGGCGCATGGTATCGTGGCTTCATGGATTCGATACTCTTCAGTGACGGCATTATCTGGTATCGGGACAGAGCTTCTTGTATTCTAGTTGCAGATTCCCGTGGTTGTTTATGAAATCGGTAAACCGGAATTGAATCTGAATTTAAGATTGGAAACTTAACAGAAAGTGAGAGATTGATCCTAGAATAGGATTGTTAGTGCAGATTAATTTCTGATAGTAGAATCAAATCTTGTTTGTAACATTTTTTTATTATTTCATTTTAGTGAAATATGTGCTAAACTGAGAAAACATACCCTGCATATATTCAAATCACGTGAATTTATTGGACGGGAGAGAGAGGGAAGGAAACATTAAATTGTATGGTGTTTTATTTCATAACTCAATTTTTGAGTCCAGTTACTTTCAAATTCTACAGCTTTTCCAATGACTTCATTGTATGGAATCGGAAGCCTGGCATTTTGACAAACTCCCATTAAGAAACAAGACGGAGCAGTTGTTTACATCATGCTGAAGTCTATTGATTTACCTCCCCTTCTATGAGGACGAGTCCACATGTTTTTGATGGTAATAATATTCCTAAGGTCGGGAGGGAAGATAAGGGTTGAAGGGCCGGTGATTGCAATGAAGAGCTCTGGATGCAGCAGAATGGGAGAATCTTGCCGGACAAATCATTTTGGAGGGGGATTTTGTTCTGTTTTTTAATATTTTTTATAAGGATATTGTGTGGACCCGAGCTTTTTTTAAGACGTAAGACTTTTTCCAAAGATGTATGCATCAACTGATTCCATACAGGAACATACATTATTTGGTAGGGAGAGGGGGGTGGGCTGGGTATCATTGATCCAAGTATAGATCGTAATGTTAAGTGAGGTGGGGAGGGGGTACGTAGATGACTACATTGAGTAAATAGGTGAGCGGAGCCAAAAGTTAATTCTAAATTTAATCGAAATTTTCAGAACCATCGATCGCTTAAAAGTGTTCTATTTTAGTGGTATGAATGACTCCATTATATTTCCTTTTTTTCTACAGGCATCTTGATTCTCACATTATGTAAATTTGGTTCTTCCGATAAATTGATTTACATCTAGTTTTAAATGCAATGCTTTTTAACAAATGTTTTTAACGCTTTTCATATCAGCTGCTTTGATTAAGATTTCTTTTTTTTTAAATCAATGATTTCATAACATTTCTGTTCTATACGAAAAAGTTCAACTAACATCATCAAAGATAGTCCATATAATGTCCTTTATTCTTCTTATAATCTATTTTATGATAACATTTGTTTTATGTTTCCTAGAATATGATGTATAGTTCCTATGAAGTCCATTATGGTTCATTTGTTTTCTAAGGTCCTTATAATTTTTTTAATGATCCATATCCGTTTAAGTGTTAAATCAAGATTTTTCCATGGAATATGCATTTTTTATTTGTGTCAAATTTCATTCCTGTTAAAACGAAAGTTTATTTAAGTGATCAATTCTGTCAACCTTTGATTTCATCCACCCGCCCTGGTTATAATTTCCATTGATTGTTTTCAGATTCCAACAATCCATGACAGCATACGTCTGTGAAAATGTCTCTAAACTTTTAGTTTAAAAAGTTGGACAGAACTAATGTAACGAAAGAAAAGTCTTGCCGAGATCTTCACGCGATTTCAACATTACATTTGGATGTTGGATGTTGGATGTTGGATGTTTGTTGATAGCGTGGTAACAACAACACACAAAAAAAGACGGGGGCGATGAAGAGATTAAGGTCACTTTCTCATTCAGCTGCCAAATACTTGGGATTTGTCTCCCCTTTCCCTGGAGAAGTTGTCACTTCTCTCAGTGATGTCATCAAATATCAATTTGGCTCCTGGCCCGCCCCCGACACAACAATGCTTTCAAAGCCGGCCGACCCAAAGAACTTTAACAGAAAAAAACTTGATGACATCGCCTACGAGTGAGTTAAAGAGGAGAACAACAACGATTGTTGGCAGAGGCGGAGGGAGGGAGGAGGAGGGAGGGAGAGACCAGGAGGGTCATCTGCATTGAAACTTGACATTTCAATTTTATTTCTATAGATGACATTTTCATATTATCATTTTTATTCAATTATTCCCAGGCCATGTCCTGTTATGAAATAATCCAAAACTCAATTACATGTTTTCTGAAAGTCTCTCCTGCTAGCTTGGTTTAAAGAGCTACTTCGTTATAACCAAAGATGTTTGTTCCTTTAGGAGTCTCTTCAAAATTTGAGTTGAAATTTTACTAATGAATATGGAGCAGTAAAAAAAACATCGCATTCATGTTCTTTCTTAAATTCACATTGTAAAATTGTGTAACAAGAAATAGTGACCTTTAGTGACCTTGCTCCCAACTATACTCCCAAAAACTAATTCTCTCGTGCAAGGGACAACAGTTTTAGTTCTGGACACCAGTGTCAGTTCTGGACACCAGTGTCAGTTCTGTACATCAGTGTTAGTTCTGGACACCAGTGTCAGTTCTGGACACCAGTGTTAGTTCTGTACACCAGTGTCAGTTCTGGACACCAGTGTCAGTTCTGGACACCAGTGTCAGTTCTGGACACCAGTGTCAGTTCTGGATACCAGTGTCAGTTCTGGACACCAGTGTTAGTTCTGGACACCGGTGTTAGTACTGGACACCAGTGCTAGTCCTGGAAGATGTCCAGTCCCGACACTTGACCATCATGATTTGAAAGCCTGCAGTGACTTTAACTCTTTGAGACATGACGTCACCACAGCGTCATCAAGTAGCTTGTACCACACTTTGAGCAAACTTGGGAGCCCCGCGATGGCGCGTCTCGTGGTTTGATGACACTTGGTTTCATTCTTGTAGATAGCAGGGCAATAACTGTTATGATTGATGTCATTAGTTTGATTCATTCTTGCCGACAAATTCAGTTCGATATTTGATGCAAGAATATTGAGTTTGGCTATCGGTTTCAGTTTCCTGTCACTAAATTTTCATTTTTTCCTAGAAGCTAGTCATTTTAGGATTAAGTAAGTAAAACAGTTGATATCAAATTTGCTTTTATTCAGAGTTAATGGAAACACCCAGAAAGTATATGTGTAAATATTTCAACAAATCCGAGCCAATATTTGTGTCTGGAGATTTGCTTCATCTTCAAATACGCCCACCCTAGAAATTAAGCGGCTATACAACCTACGTGAGTCACCTCGACCTTGACCCTAACCTAGCTGGACATCGAAACAATGCTCTAATGAATATGTTGTAGAAGTAAATACAGTCTAATGATTGTGTTGTAGAAGTAACGATTAAACTATGAATTCACCACGCCACACGTGACCCATCCACACCCACACGTGACCCATCCACACCCACGCGTGTCCCATCCACACCCACGCGTGTCCCATCCACCCCCACACGTGACCCATCCACACCCACACGTGACCCATCCACACCCACACGTGACCCATCCACACCCACACAATCTCATGTCTACCCCTATCACGCTGCTTACAGTAAATTATGTCTGTCTGTTTACACTTACTCAATAGTCAAACACTAGACCAATATTCCCTTTAAGCTGCGCGGCCGCGCAGATTACTGACTGACACCGTACAGCATTTTAGAGTATCCACGCAGCAAATTTTGTAAAACATTGCACAAAATATTGGATGTTTTGCAATTTTGGACACGAGTTTTTTCACTTTGCACACAGACCAACGAACCTTAGAGGGAAAATTGAAATAGAATGACTAGATTGTAGTAGAAACATTGAAGCTGGTCCAATAGTCAGACAATAGACTACAGTAGATACATAGAAGGTGGTCTAATAGTCAGAAAATAGACTATAGTAACTATAGTAGATACATAGAAGGTTGTCTAATAGTCAGACAATAGACTATAGTAGATACATTGATGTTGATCCAAAGGTCCAGACTTCTGCTTTGTCCCAAAGTTTAAACTCACACAGCAGCCCCCTGGCATGACGTCATAGTTCCAGACAAGTCCAGGGATGTCGATCAACATCACGTTCACTCACCCCCCATCAAATATTAGGTCAGGACTTAAGTTTACAGACCTGAGTGGCCCACTTCCGTCACAGGGCACACGAGCAAACACAACGCAACCTTTCAGCAAGTGTAACTCCATGACAGATGTATCCATTTCAGTCATTGCTTTTATAGTTGAGATGTTTTATAACTACTTGTATAATAGGGATGATAAATAACTATTTTACACAATGGGTAGATATTTTGTAATTAATATGTATAATTAAACTAATGTATCACCCGTCAAAAATGACGGAAGTTTTCAAAATAAATACACATCAGATTAAAAAATAACATAAAACAGAACTTTCATTTATTTTATTTTATTCATTTATTTTCAAAATGCTCAATTTTATGTGGAACGTTCGAAAACAGTTATTTTTGGTGCAGTAATTTGGTGCGCTGCTTTCTAAAATTAGTAGCGTCACGGACAGACAGACGGGACAGACAGACGTGACATACTTTGCAAATTATGTAAATTTATAACAGTACAAAGTATACTTAGTCATTATATTTACAGTTAGCGCTTCTATAACACCTTATTCTAAGTGTGTAGCCATGTAAGGAAATGCATGGATGGGGTGCTTTGTAGCATCGTTGTCCCGTCATTAGTTTAAGGGCCCTAATCGACGTATTTATTCTAACTTGTAAGTATATGGAGTGGGATACACACAAAAAAAGATTTATACAGTTGGACAAATTCCTTATTTTGTAAAAGCTACTTATAAATATGGCATATTTTATGTCTCATACAGTTTTAAAATGTGGCATTAAAAACAGTGTCACGTCCCAGAATAGTTTGTGTCGCTATTTATGCCTTATCTCGCTTGTCCCCCCTTATCTCCCATTTTTTCCGGTTGACCTTGTAGTCGTATCATTATTACTGAAATTTGTTTTTGCTTCGCTAATCTCAGATCAATTTAATCTCTGCTGGGGGTGCGGCTCCCCCCACCTTTCACGCAATCCCGGATTTCCGCACGGTGCACCAATAAAAGATAAATTAATCTATCGGGGTGCAGATACTCTCTAAGCTCAGACATTGATTTCCTGAACATATTTACATGGGCCGTCTTCCAGGATCAGCTGAAAAATTAATTCTACGACTTCCTGGTAAACCAAACCGGCTTAAACTAGGTGTTTGTTCACAGAACAATTTTGAGATTATATCATTTTGTAATTTTCTTTTTCATTTTTTTATGTTTTGATATTTTCCTGAATATTATTTGAATATTTCCATTTTGTTGGCTGTGTTACAATGATTGACCAAAAAAACAACAATAAATTTTACTTTAACTTTGAAACTGTAGAGCGCTACTCGTGGACGGTTCATTGGAGTTTTGCCAGGGACGGTGTGGTTAGGGTTGCCAGATTGGTTTTTAACCGGACTGTCCTGTATTATCGTTATTTGTCGTGTTAAAAAATTGAAGCAATATTTTCAATTTTCTTAGTATTTACTTTAATTCAATAAACTAGTAGGCTTTTTTAAGCAATCTTAAAATATTCTGATTATAGAATCGACCGTTTGACCTAATTACGCATCGAAATTTGCAATTCGGATTGTAATAAAAAACACACCCAATGTCTTTTATTATATAAATGAAGCACGTAAAGAATTAAACGTTAACCCATTCTAACATTACCAAACAATTTTAAACGCCTCACAGACTAAAGAGATATTTTGTAACCAAAAATAACGTGATTTGCTATTGAGGAGAGTTGATCAAATCAATATTTTATTTGATAAAATAAATACAATTGGTTTTATTGTGATTTTGGGTAAGAATGACTTAATATTTTCTTAAAATTAATTAAATATTCAAAAAAGTGACTTTTGTATACATTTAAATTGCTTTGTTATTAGCTAAGCCGGTTGGTGCGTCGATTTCTGTGGTTATTTACATTTTACTCCTTGATACGACCTTCCCGTGACGTGTCGGCTTGTCGGTGATCCCGATACGTAAGGTGACCAGACGTCCCGATTTCAGACTGCATGTCCCGCTAAAGTGACCAGACGTCCCGATTTTTTTGCTCCAGAAACCTGATGGGACCCCCCCCCCGTCCGTCCGTCCGTCCGTCCGTGGGGCCCCATCCCGCTTTGCAAAAAAAAATCTGGTCACCTTAGTCGACACTAGTGTCCGGTATTTTTTAGACTTCCATCTGGCAACCCTAGTTGTGGTTTGTGTATGCAAATGTTAAGGTCAGTGTTAAGTGAACGCAACGTCAAAGGAACCTTCAGTCCTTGGTGTAACTGTTTCCTCCAACTTTGTTAACACTTACATGTTATTTGACACGTGACCGAATTCTATACGATTTTTTAAAAAACCTCGCCGACATCCTACTGAGAAGCCATTCAATATGTGTCAAACTAAATGTCACCTCCTAAATGTGTCGTATTATCACTGTAGTATTCGTGTTGTTTAGGAAAGAGTTAACCGTACATCAACCCTCTATTCAAACTAAATGTCACCTCCTAAATGTGTCGTATTATCACTGTAGTATTCGTGTTGTTTAGGAAAGAGTTAACCGTACATCAACCCTCTATTCAAACTAAATGTCACCTCCTAAATGTGTCGTATTATCACTGTAGTATTCGTGTTGTTTAGGAAAGAGTTAACCGTACATCAACCCTCTATTTAAACTAAATGTCACCTCCTAAATGTGTCGTATTATCACTGTAGTATTCGTGTTGTTTAGGAAAGAGTTAACCGTACATCAACCCCCTATTCAAGATCTACCAAAACTCCATCAAATAAAACCATTTGAGAACTTCATAGATCAATTTTATTTTTAATCCTCAATGCATCTCTATAAAAACATCAATTATTGTTCTTAACGACATCTTGTACAATAATCATTGTAAAGTCTACATTATACGTATTAGTTATACCATTTATTGATTATATTGTACTAGACGCCCCGTGGCGTAGCATACGTCGCAGACTTGCTCATGGAGAGTTCTTTTAACCCTTTAATGCACTTTTTTAGGGAGCCTACGGCGCTGACCTTTTTCAAAAGCCCAACTAACTTGTCCTTGTTTGATCAATACGAAATATTAAACTTTCTGAAATGCACACAAAGTATTTTATAATAGGGGTTGTAGGGCGCCTATGGCACCCCTTTGTTTTATATTAAACTTTCTGAAATGCACACAAAGTATTTTATAATAGGGGTCCCCTTTGTTTTTTGATGTTATAATTAACCATCATCAAATCCTCTTTTTACATTGTTCCCTTTTTACAAAATTAAAATATCAGCGAAAAAAATGACGTCATATAAAAAATTTTACAGCGCATATTTAATTTGCACACCTTTTGATGCATTGGTGCAGTAATTTAGTGTGCTGCTTTCTAAAATTAGTATCTGTTGCACATGCAGCTTCTTGTTGCCTCGCAGGGTCCGACCACGAAGAGAATTATATATATAGAAGATACATTGTACGTATTAGTTATATCATTTATTGATGATATAAATTGAGTTACTTACCAACACGTCTTTCCCTGTCACATGCACGTCTATGATAAATCCTGAACTGAAGGAGACAAAAATATTGAGAACCTCTGTCAAGCCTGTTGAGAACCTCTGTCAAGCCTGTTGAGAACCTCTGTCAAGCCTGTTGAGAACCTCTGTCAAGCCTGTTGAGAACCTCTGACAAGCCTGTTGAGAAACTCTGCCAAGCTTGTTGGGAACCTCTGTCAAGTCTGTTGAGAACCTCTGTCAAGCTTGTTGAGAACCTCTGTCAAGTCTGTTGAGAAACTCTATCAAGTCTTACATGAAGAGATTCGCCGAAATGTCCCGCAAGTTCGACCAAATGTCCAAGGCCGCTTGCCTAAACTAACGGATTAGTGCAAACATGTTCCAAGAAGGAAGAGAAAAAAATGAACACCAAAAGAATGTAAAAATAGAAATGTACAACTATTTTAAGAAAATTCCGAGACACTGCCTGGCACTGAGACACCATGCGACCACCCACGCCCCAGCTCCAAGCCCGCAAGCGCCATGACACCTCGGCGGGGTGCTTCCACTTCCAATCGGAAACTGGTTTTTTTCACCAATGTACGTGCATGGCGTGATGAACGAGGGGGTGTATCCTATCAATAGGGGGTGGGGCGGCTAGAAGAGGGAGTGTATCCATAAAATAGGGGTGTGAGCTGGGTAGCATAGGGGTTGTATCCATATCATATGGAGTAGGGGGGGAGGGACATCGGAGTTGGTTTAACTCCATCTGTGGGATTTGAACTGGGCGGGGGGGACGAGTTAGGGGGGTATAACCTAAAGGGTCAATTTCATTTCACTCTCCCCACTGGCCTTGTTTATGTTATGTCTGATCAAGAGGTGGCAACAGTGACTGGAGGTCATGACATACTAATGGACGTGGTGAGGACTCACTCATCAGAACGTTGGCCTCGCTTGGTTGTACGAAAGTGACCTTGACCGCTGCGTGTACGGAACTGAAATTGGAGTCACACAATTACGGGAAAGGCGTCACGGGACCTTTTGGAAGTGACTGTCAACGTTCGTTGTCATGCCTCCATTATTCAAAGTTTTTAGACTGTTTTTTTTTCTCGTTGTCTCATTATTCAGACCAAAAATGTTTTGTCCCTCATATACACAATTACCTCAACAGCCGCAAGGAATACAGCAAAACGTCAAAGCTCTCAGTAAGTCACGTGCGGTTCTGAGGTTGCCTCAACAATTGATTACATAAATGACTTCTTCGGTGTTTCGTAAGACGCATGCATTGCATTGCACTTGAATTGAATAGGGCTGTGGAGATTAACGATTAATTAATCGATTAATCGTTTAATATTTTAATCGATTAAAATAAATTTTATTTCAATTAAAATTTAAGAAAATATTTCTTTTTTTTTAAATTATTAATAATTTATATTTTTGTTACCTACATACTTTTCCATCGCATTCTTATTATTTATTTAGACGTGCAAACGTAAACAAAAAGGTTTTTCTTCCCGATTTCTTGCAAAGCAGAACGAATTTGCTGTGTTACGTCACAAAATTTGGGAGCCATGGATTTACCGCCACTTAACCAATTTCGTGAAATAATTAATCGTGACTTAGCGGGATCTATATATGCGTTATAAAAAATGTAATAAATGGAAATTAATCTTTTTTCCCAATTAATCGAACAACATTTTTGATTCAGTACCAGCCCTAGAAAAGACATTACGCGTTCATTTAATGCCCCAGTTAGTTTAATTTTTAAATCCTTTATATTAACTTGTGGTGTCTGTTTGGGCCCTTGATTGCTTGCTTGCCGAAAAAACTTTAGATCTATTTTAACCCACTTCCTCTTAAGCTAGCGAGCTGACATTTTGCAGGCAGATTCGTGCCGATGATAAAAAGGATGTATCACAATTTCAGATCGATCACATGTACTGCAATTAAATTATTTAATTTTTAGATTATTTTATTTATCTCTATGTATCATGTTAATCATTGTGCTAGAGTGTCGTGGTGCGTATTATATTATAAAACCTTTCCTGTCGTCCAATAACGTGCGTATTATATTGACAATACTTTTTTAAAAATATATTACCGATCGGTGCGCATTATATTAAACATGTTTTACCAGACATAACTAAAATTTTGAATTTTTGGATTGTCTTGCGCTGCGTATTATAATGAACATTCTTTTAGTTATGTCTCCTATATAAAATTTTATAGTCACAAACGTGTTTTTTACGGTGTTTTTTTTTATTACTGTCTAACTCTGTTCATATCATGTTTTAATTTCCCAAATATACTCCCTCCCATCTGTAACAATTTTGTGATAACTCAACTGTCTGATATCAGATGCTTGCTAGTTAGTTGTAAAAAGATCAAAGAAAGAAATGAGCAGAATGGGAAGGCTTGGCTCAAAATTAAACAATAAAGCATCTGCCTGGAGTTGAAATGAAATTAGGGACCGTCCATAAAGTACGTCACGCTATTTTTGACCATTTTTAACTCCCCACACCCCTATCACAAACTGTCACAAATCTCGGAACCTAAAGTACGTCACACTTTCGAACAAAAATGTTGTTTTTTATTAACAAAGTTATTAAAATTTAATATAAAACACCGTGACGTCACACATGGCCGGACTCCCCCCCCCTGTCACAAAGTGTCACACTTTCTTACACCCCCTCCCCCCCTCTGGAGCGTGACGTACTTTATGGACGGCCCCTTAAGAGATACAAATTGGGGGGGGGGTAGTTTCCTATAAGAGATTTGATCGGTTTAAAATCTTTGTTTATAAATACTTGGATATTTTTCAAGTGAATATATTCACTGTTCAGCATAACTTTTTTTTAAGGATTGGATTCTGTACAATCTTCTGTCCACAAACATATTATCTCCGGAACACATTCAATAGAAGATCTGTTTGACTACTAACGTAGATTCAATTGATTGATCCAGCTCTCTCTTCAATGAATTAGGTCTGTATATCTGGAGGGAGAAGGGCAGTTGTTATGATTTGTCTATCTTAACTCCAAATGTCCAAGTCGTTATGACTTCTCTTAACTTCAAATGTCCAAGTCGTTATGACTTCTCTTAACTTTAAATGTCCAAGTCGTTATGACTTCTCTTAACTTCAAATGTCCAAGTCGTTATGACTTCTCTTAACTTCAAATGTCCAAGTCGTTATGACTTCTCTTAACTTCAAATGTCCAAGTCGTTATGACTTCTCTTAACTTCAAATGTCCAAGTCGTTATGACTTCTCTTAACTTTAAATGTCCAAGTCGTTATGACTTCTCTTAACTTCAAATGTCCAAGTCGTTATGACTTCTCTTAACTTCAAATGTCCAAGTCGTTATGACTTCTCTTAACTTCAAATGTCCAAGTCGTTATGACTTCTCTTAACTTCAAATGTCCAAGTCGTTATGACTTCTCTTAACTTTAAATGTCCAAGTCGTTATGACTTCTCTTAACTTCAAATGTCCAAGTCGTTATGACTTCTCTTAACTTTAAATGTCCAAGTCGTTATGACTTCTCTTAACTTCAAATGTCCAAGTCGTTATGACTTCTCTTAACTTCAAATGTCCAAGTCGTTATGACTTCTCTTAACTTCAAATGTCCAAGTCGTTATGACTTCTCTTAACTTCAAATGTCCAAGTCGTTATGACTTCTCTTAACTTCAAATGTCCAAGTCGTTATGACTTCTCTTAACTTCAAATGTCCAAGTCGTTATGACTTCTCTTAACTTCAAATGTCCAAGTCGTTATGACTTCTCTTAACTTTAAATGTCCAAGTCGTTATGACTTCTCTTAACTTTAAATGTCCAAGTCGTTATGACTTCTCTTAACTTCAAATGTCCAAGTCGTTATGACTTCTCTTAACTTCAAATGTCCAAGTCGTTATGACTTCTCTTAACTTCAAATGTCCAAGTCGTTATGACTTCTCTTAACTTTAAATGTCCAAGTCGTTATGACTTCTCTTAACTTCAAATGTCCAAGTCGTTATGACTTCTCTTAACTTCAAATGTCCAAGTCGTTATGACTTCTCTTAACTTCAAATGTCCAAGTCGTTATGACTTCTCTTAACTTCAAATGTCCAAGTCGTTATGACTTCTCTTAACTCGAAATGTCCAAGTCGTTATGACTTCTCTTAACTTTAAATGTCCAAGTCGTTATGACTTCTCTTAACTTCAAATGTCCAAGTCGTTATGACTTCTCTTAACTTCAAATGTCCAAGTCGTTATGACTTCTCTTAACTTCAAATGTCCAAGTCGTTATGACTTCTCTTAACTTTAAATGTCCAAGTCGTTATGACTTCTCTTAACTTTAAATGTCCAAGTCGTTATGACTTCTCTTAACTTCAAATGTCCAAGTCGTTATGACTTCTCTTAACTTCAAATGTCCAAGTCGTTATGACTTCTCTTAACTTCAAATGTCCAAGTCGTTATGACTTCTCTTAACTTCAAATGTCCAAGTCGTTATGACTTCTCTTAACTTTAAATGTCCAAGTCGTTATGACTTCTCTTAACTTCAAATGTCCAAGTCGTTATGACTTCTCTTAACTTCAAATGTCCAAGTCGTTATGACTTCTCTTAACTTTAAATGTCCAAGTCGTTATGACTTCTCTTAACTTCAAATGTCCAAGTCGTTATGACTTCTCTTAACTTCAAATGTCCAAGTCGTTATGACTTCTCTTAACTTTAAATGTCCAAGTCGTTATGACTTCTCTTAACTTTAAATGTCCAAGTCGTTATGACTTCTCTTAACTTCAAATGTCCAAGTCGTTATGACTTCTCTTAACTTTAAATGTCCAAGTCGTTATGACTTCTCTTAACTTTAAATGTCCAAGTCGTTATGACTTCTCTTAACTTCAAATGTCCAAGTCGTTATGACTTCTCTTAACTTCAAATGTCCAAGTCGTTATGACTTCTCTTAACTTTAAATGTCCAAGTCGTTATGACTTCTCTTAACTTCAAATGTCCAAGTCGTTATGACTTCTCTTAACTTCAAATGTCCAAGTCGTTATGACTTCTCTTAACTTCAAATGTCCAAGTCGTTATGACTTCTCTTAACTTCAAATGTCCAAGTCGTTATGACTTCTCTTAACTTCAAATGTCCAAGTCGTTATGACTTCTCTTAACTTCAAATGTCCAAGTCGTTATGACTTCTCTTAACTTCAAATGTCCAAGTCGTTATGACTTCTCTTAACTTCAAATGTCCAAGTCGTTATGACTTCTCTTAACTTCAAATGTCCAAGTCGTTATGACTTCTCTTAACTTTAAATGTCCAAGTCGTTATGACTTCTCTTAACTTCAAATGTCCAAGTCGTTATGACTTCTCTTAACTCGAAATGTCCAAGTCGTTATGACTTCTCTTAACTTTAAATGTCCAAGTCGTTATGACTTCTCTTAACTTCAAATGTCCAAGTCGTTATGACTTCTCTTAACTTCAAATGTCCAAGTCGTTATGACTTCTCTTAACTTCAAATGTCCAAGTCGTTATGACTTCTCTTAACTTTAAATGTCCAAGTCGTTATGACTTCTCTTAACTTTAAATGTCCAAGTCGTTATGACTTCTCTTAACTTCAAATGTCCAAGTCGTTATGACTTCTCTTAACTTCAAATGTCCAAGTCGTTATGACTTCTCTTAACTTCAAATGTCCAAGTCGTTATGACTTCTCTTAACTTCAAATGTCCAAGTCGTTATGACTTCTCTTAACTTTAAATGTCCAAGTCGTTATGACTTCTCTTAACTTCAAATGTCCAAGTCGTTATGACTTCTCTTAACTTCAAATGTCCAAGTCGTTATGACTTCTCTTAACTTTAAATGTCCAAGTCGTTATGACTTCTCTTAACTTTAAATGTCCAAGTCGTTATGACTTCTCTTAACTTCAAATGTCCAAGTCGTTATGACTTCTCTTAACTTTAAATGTCCAAGTCGTTATGACTTCTCTTAACTTTAAATGTCCAAGTCGTTATGACTTCTCTTAACTTCAAATGTCCAAGTCGTTATGACTTCTCTTAACTTTAAATGTCCAAGTCGTTATGACTTCTCTTAACTTTAAATGTCCAAGTCGTTATGACTTCTCTTAACTTCAAATGTCCAAGTCGTTATGACTTCTCTTAACTCCAAATGTCCAAGTCGTTATGACTTCTCTTAACTTTAAATGTCCAAGTCGTTATGACTTCTCTTAACTTCAAATGTCCAAGTCGTTATGACTTCTCTTAACTCGAAATGTCCAAGTCGTTATGACTTCTCTTAACTTTAAATGTCCAAGTCGTTATGACTTCTCTTAACTTCAAATGTCCAAGTCGTTATGACTTCTCTTAACTTCAAATGTCCAAGTCGTTATGACTTCTCTTAACTTCAAATGTCCAAGTCGTTATGACTTCTCTTAACTTCAAATGTCCAAGTCGTTATGACTTCTCTTAACTTTAAATGTCCAAGTCGTTATGACTTCTCTTAACTTCAAATGTCCAAGTCGTTATGACTTCTCTTAACTCGAAATGTCCAAGTCGTTATGACTTCTCTTAACTTTAAATGTCCAAGTCGTTATGACTTCTCTTAACTTCAAATGTCCAAGTCGTTATGACTTCTCTTAACTTCAAATGTCCAAGTCGTTATGACTTCTCTTAACTTCAAATGTCCAAGTCGTTATGACTTCTCTTAACTTTAAATGTCCAAGTCGTTATGACTTCTCTTAACTCGAAATGTCCAAGTCGTTATGACTTCTCTTAACTTTAAATGTCCAAGTCGTTATGACTTCTCTTAACTTCAAATGTCCAAGTCGTTATGACTTCTCTTAACTTCAAATGTCCAAGTCGTTATGACTTCTCTTAACTTCAAATGTCCAAGTCGTTATGACTTCTCTTAACTTTAAATGTCCAAGTCGTTATGACTTCTCTTAACTTTAAATGTCCAAGTCGTTATGACTTCTCTTAACTTCAAATGTCCAAGTCGTTATGACTTCTCTTAACTTCAAATGTCCAAGTCGTTATGACTTCTCTTAACTCAAATGTCCAAGTCGTTATGACTTCTCTTAACTCGAAATGTCCAAGTCGTTATGACTTCTCTTAACTTTAAATGTCCAAGTCGTTATGACTTCTCTTAACTTCAAATGTCCAAGTCGTTATGACTTCTCTTAACTTCAAATGTCCAAGTCGTTATGACTTCTCTTAACTTTAAATGTCCAAGTCGTTATGACTTCTCTTAACTTTAAATGTCCAAGTCGTTATGACTTCTCTTAACTTTAAATGTCCAAGTCGTTATGACTTCTCTTAACTTTAAATGTCCAAGTCGTTATGACTTCTCTTAACTTTAAATGTCCAAGTCGTTATGACTTCTCTTAACTTCAAATGTCCAAGTCGTTATGACTTCTCTTAACTTTAAATGTCCAAGTCGTTATGACTTCTCTTAACTTTAAATGTCCAAGTCGTTATGACTTCTCTTAACTTCAAATGTCCAAGTCGTTATGACTTCTCTTAACTCCAAATGTCCAAGTCGTTATGACTTCTCTTAACTTTAAATGTCCAAGTCGTTATGACTTCTCTTAACTTCAAATGTCCAAGTCGTTATGACTTCTCTTAACTCGAAATGTCCAAGTCGTTATGACTTCTCTTAACTTTAAATGTCCAAGTCGTTATGACTTCTCTTAACTTCAAATGTCCAAGTCGTTATGACTTCTCTTAACTTCAAATGTCCAAGTCGTTATGACTTCTCTTAACTTCAAATGTCCAAGTCGTTATGACTTCTCTTAACTTTAAATGTCCAAGTCGTTATGACTTCTCTTAACTTTAAATGTCCAAGTCGTTATGACTTCTCTTAACTTCAAATGTCCAAGTCGTTATGACTTCTCTTAACTCGAAATGTCCAAGTCGTTATGACTTCTCTTAACTTTAAATGTCCAAGTCGTTATGACTTCTCTTAACTTCAAATGTCCAAGTCGTTTTGACTTCTCTTAACTTCAAATGTCCAAGTCGTTATGACTTCTCTTAACTTCAAATGTCCAAGTCGTTATGACTTCTCTTAACTTTAAATGTCCAAGTCGTTATGACTTCTCTTAACTTCAAATGTCCAAGTCGTTATGACTTCTCTTAACTTCAAATGTCCAAGTCGTTATGACTTCTCTTAACTTCAAATGTCCAAGTCGTTATGACTTCTCTTAACTTTAAATGTCCAAGTCGTTATGACTTCTCTTAACTTTAAATGTCCAAGTCGTTATGACTTCTCTTAACTTCAAATGTCCAAGTCGTTATGACTTCTCTTAACTCGAAATGTCCAAGTCGTTATGACTTCTCTTAACTTTAAATGTCCAAGTCGTTATGACTTCTCTTAACTTCAAATGTCCAAGTCGTTTTGACTTCTCTTAACTTCAAATGTCCAAGTCGTTATGACTTCTCTTAACTTTAAATGTCCAAGTCGTTATGACTTCTCTTAACTTTAAATGTCCAAGTCGTTATGACTTCTCTTAACTTTAAATGTCCAAGTCGTTATGACTTCTCTTAACTTCAAATGTCCAAGTCGTTATGACTTCTCTTAACTTCAAATGTCCAAGTCGTTATGACTTCTCTTAACTCCAAATGTCCAAGTCGTTATGACTTCTCTTAACTTTAAATGTCCAAGTCGTTATGACTTCTCTTAACTTTAAATGTCCAAGTCGTTATGACTTCTCTTAACTTTAAATGTCCAAGTCGTTATGACTTCTCTTAACTTTAAATGTCCAAGTCGTTATGACTTCTCTTAACTTTAAATGTCCAAGTCGTTATGACTTCTCTTAACTTTAAATGTCCAAGTCGTTATGACTTCTCTTAACTTTAAATGTCCAAGTCGTTATGACTTCTCTTAACTTTAAATGTCCAAGTCGTTATGACTTCTCTTAACTTCAAATGTCCAAGTCGTTATGACTTCTCTTAACTTTAAATGTTAAAGTCGTTATGACTTCTCTTAACTTTAAATGTCCAAGTCGTTATGACTTCTCTTAACTTCAAATGTCCAAGTCGTTATGACTTCTCTTAACTCGAAATGTCCAAGTCGTTATGACTTCTCTTAACTTTAAATGTCCAAGTCGTTATGACTTCTCTTAACTTCAAATGTCCAAGTCGTTATGACTTCTCTTAACTTCAAATGTCCAAGTCGTTATGACTTCTCTTAACTTTAAATGTCCAAGTCGTTATGACTTCTCTTAAATTTAAATGTCCAAGTCGTTATGACTTCTCTTAACTTTAAATGTCCAAGTCGTTATGACTTCTCTTAACTTCAAATGTCCAAGTCGTTATGACTTCTCTTAACTTCAAATGTCCAAGTCGTTATGACTTCTCTTAACTCCAAATGTCCAAGTCGTTATGACTTCTCTTAACTTTAAATGTCCAAGTCGTTATGACTTCTCTTAACTTTAAATGTCCAAGTCGTTATGACTTCTCTTAACTTTAAATGTCCAAGTCGTTATGACTTCTCTTAACTTCAAATGTCCAAGTCGTTATGACTTCTCTTAACTCAAAATGTCCAAGTTTTATCAATCGAACAGTTGTCTTTCCCTAGCGGCAGTTAGGAAGGGACTGGGTGGGGCTGACGGGAAGCAGACACCAAAGAGGGCACGTAGGGATTAGGTGGAAGAGAGAGGTTTGGGAGTCGGTAACAGCTAAAGAGAAAGTAGATAAATATGATCAGGGAGAAAAACTAAAGTCGATGAAGAGCGGGGTTTGGTAGCGGTGAGATTTTTTTTCAGGGGAATGTGTCTGGGCGTCTGAATGGTCCCCAAATTGTGATGGCTGACCTTGTGATAGGGTAGGTGTCTGAATGGTCCCCAAATTGTGGTGGCTGACCATGTGATAGGGTTGACGTCAATTCAATTCAGCAGAATAGTGGTCTTCAAAATGACTCTGTGTTGAATTGTTCATTTTATACGGTCTTTTGGCAAGAATATATTTCAAATGAATTTATCACAATTTGAGTTTCTGTTTTGGATTCAAGCAAAAGATCAATTATCAAATACTTGGCTGTCAATTATATTAATTACCTCGTATAAATCACAGAGAATTATATCAATTTGTCTGTGAGACTAACCTAATTTCATCAATTACCATGCACATGTTAGAATTTGGGACTTTGTGTATTTGTGTGTGTGTGCGTGCTTGTGTGTGTGTGTGTGCTTGTGTGTGTGTGTGTGTGTGTGTTTGTGTGTGTGTGTTTTGTGTGTGTGTGTGTATTTGTTTGTGTGTGTTTGTGTTTGTTTGTGTGTGTGTATGTTTGTGTGTGTGTGTTTGCGAAGCTTATAGCGGATGGATTTTTTTAAAAACATAGTTTTAATTAGGGGTGTACAAGATTCAAATTTTTGAAATCCGGCAGAAGCCGAAGCCGGAAACGGACTTGTAAAATTTTGCCAGATTGTAATAGGCCAGATTAAACCCCCGACCAGAATATACTCGGGTAAAAAACTGGCCTTGGCCAGAATATACCCCGGGGGTTGAACTGGCCTAGGCCAGATTATACCTCTCCAGACCAGAATATACCCCTTTGACAACATGAGGATATATAGTAAAAAATGGCTGATTGACTATTTAGACATTCTATTAGAGTTTTATCTATATCAGAGAAGTTAAACTCATTTCTTTATTAGGAAATATGTTTTATTAACAATAAAATAACAATAAAAAATAATTTCTTTTATTACGATGTCTGATAGGACGATAACTTTTTATCTTAAGTTATAGTCTACACAGGTATAGATGGAATCAGAGGTGTTTTTTTTTAATTTTAAAATTGAATAATTCAAACATTAGATGAATTATTTATAATTTTTTAAAGTAATTTAAGCGCGATAGGGACTATAGTTGTAGCTTTTCAAACACTTGCGAACAATTTTTTCTTGTACCTCGCGTATTAAAATAAACATATCATGGCACGTTTTCCTTTTTTTTTAGAAATCTATCTGAATATATACTGATCTACAAAATAGTTCAGAGAATAGGACGAATAAAATTTGGGAAACATCGTTTGACGTCCCCAATGTTGCTTGTCGTATTTCCGAACCTTTATCTCTAGCTCGGTTTGCCTTTACGGCGTCTTAAGACATTCAAAAGAAACCTTTGTTCCAGTAGTGTACATTATTTGTATTTATTTTAAAAACAGCGCAGTTCATTTTTACCTGTGTTACTCTTAAAACAGTACGGTCATCCTTAATGGATATCACCAATGTTGGAATGTCCGCTTTCCATGCATTTATCTATTGTTATGAAGCACGGATTGTGTTCCGTGTAATCTTTATTCAAAACAACCTCTGATCTCATTGCGCCCTATTATTTTATTTTAAACCAGCGTAATTTCTTTTGAAAGGCGTAAATATAAATCGCATGGAACCCTGATGGATTGGTCCCTACCTCGTGGTAGAATCATTAAACAAAGGAAGAGTGTAGCTAAAGAATATATCGTCTGACAAAACACTAAGAAACACCGACAATGTCAGTAACGTAAAAGTTTACAGCAATTAACAGGTTTCTTCACCCAATCATTTCCCTGATGACTCTGTTAAAGGTACCGTATTTTCACGCGTATTCGCCGCACTCGCAGATAACCCGCCCACGCTTAAACCCCGCTGAATCATATCACGATGAACCACTCTAGGAGATGTACTTACCGTACTATATTTTCACAACTCTATCAATACCATGCATACAAAAAATCTCTTATTACTTTAAAAGATATTGTTTATTTTAATAAAAATATTATAAATAATTATAAAATTGTAATTTTTATATTTTATTCGATTAGCTAAACGTAAACAAGTGTGCACTATTTTTTCCGGTACACCGTACCATCAGACAACTGCAGTCGTTATATACAAGGCATTCGATTTACAACATGTACGAGTGTTATTTCCAAACCGGCTTAAACTGGACTATTCGATTCCGAGGTTAACCGGGGAGACACGTATAATACCAGAAGTTATAGAGAATCTAATTTTATAATCGTGTTTTCCAAGTAATAGTGCCATTGATGCATTATTCATTTTTTTTTAAAATTCAGAGCCCCGCCCACGGAGATACCCCGCGGGGGGGTGTAAAATCTGGTATAACCCGCGGGGAATATGCGTGAAAATACGGTAATGTCAATGGGAGCATACAAAAAAAGAAACAAGAAAACAAAGTTAGAGAAACATCATCGTAATACAACCTGTCTCAGAACAAATGCAGTTTAGGAATTTTAACCCAATAACAAGTTCACGAAGAAAGCGTCTTAGCACAACTCTTGGCCTTACTTTAGACAAGTTTGTATATTGTGGCTGCAATCGAGATCTTGAACAACCGAGGTGTAAAGCTACATATTAAAAGGGGGAGGGAAGGTTACTTTAGGGCCATAAGCTACATTCTGACAGGAACAGAGTGGAATAGGTTGGCTGAGGAAACCAGGAAAACCAACACTATCAACATTTAAAACCAATACTATCAACATTTAAAACTAACACTATCAACATTTAAATTCAACACTATCAACATTTAAAACCAAGACTATCAACATTTAAAACCAACTCTATCAACATTTAAAACCAAGACTATAAAGATTTAAAACCAAGACTATCAACATTTAAAACCAACACTATCAACATTTGAAACTCTAATAAAAATTCAAAACTAGACATAAACCAATGATAAACGTAGGACGTATTAATCTACTGTATAGAAGGAGCGTCTGTAAATGATAAGATAAAATAAGGGTAAGGAATCCAAAGTGTTAACACGCGTTTGAAAAGCAACAAATATACCGTCTCTTTAAAAAAAATATTTAAATAATCATGTAGTGCTTGATTATGTTAATGTTAAATAATATAAAAAAGGAAAACTCTTAATCCATATATATTTGTATACAGTGTAACTTTTGATCTTAAATCTTCGAAATTATATAAGATTTCATATTTTAAAAACGAGACAACGACATCGTCATTTTCAAATAAAATGTAATGCTCCTTTCATTCATCGTAAAATATTTTATAATTAATATTTTATTTTAATTAAAACAATTTTGATACTTAAGAAAAGAGTTTAATTTCTCTGACAGAGCCAAAACATGAAGAGAAAGTCTAAAAAATCATTTATCTATTATGTTTTACTATATATCCCCATGTTATCAAAGGGGTATATTCTGGCCTCGAGGGGTATATTCTGGCCTAGCCCAGTTTAACCCGGGGGTGTATTCTGGCCTAGGCCAGATTGTACCCGGGTATATTCTGGTCAGGGTTTTAATCTGGCCTGTTACATCGGATTTGCCGGAACCAGAGATTTTATAAATAAATATATATATATATATATATTATGGCTCTACCGGCCAGCCAGATTTAGCCGGATTTATTAAGTGAAATTCTTTCAAAGCTGAAGACGGAGCTGGATTTGTTAAATGGCCGGATTCCAGATTTGCTGGAGCCGAAATCCGATACACTACTATTGAAATGTCATATTTTAAACTTATATTTTTTTAAGGGCCGCTTGTGAACGCTACTTCACATGCCCCATAGTGCGTCATGGACTGGAAAGGGGGTTGTTATTATTATTATAAACTTATTTTATCGTCTTTCTTTCTGATCTGAACGCGCCACTTAGGTCAAAGGTCAAGCATATTTACGTCAATCAATTTCAAGTTTTGTATTATGAGATGTGAGGGGGGAGGGGGCGGTGTCGGATGTGACTCATGTGGACATGATGGTTAGGAGTTCGTTTGTTTGTTTTTTTTAATGCTAATTACTCATGTTTGATTGATTGGTGAATGAATGTGGTGCTGAGGGAGAATGGAGAGATCAACTCGGTTTGACGAATGAAAACAAGGAAGGCGGGAAAAGTGACGTAAAAAATAACGTCGATTGATTTGAATACATGGATGAGTCGATTTGTTCTCAAAGAGTTTATAAAGAAACTAGATTGTGCTGGGGCGCTGTGACGCTTACGGCGCCCACTTTTTTTTTAAAAGCCTAACTAACTTGTCCTTGTTTGATAAATACGAAATATTAAACTTTCTGAAATGTACACAAAGTATTTTATAATAAGGGTTGTAGGCATGGGCGTAGGCATTTGCCCCCCCCCTACATTTGAGAAAAAAAATGTCATAAAAATGTCATAAAGTTGTTACAATAAATTTGAACTAAATTTCCTGAAAGTTTATTACATGGAAGACAGTTTACATTTATCAAACATAAAAAATAATTATATCTGCAAGTATAACTGATTACATTACTGATTGTTCTAAATATTCCAGTTGTTTAACAATTTCTGTAACATTTTCAGCAAAAATCCGCAAGCTTTTATATTTATGTGACCATCTAGTCTCACATAGCAAAGGAACATTTAGAATAAGTTTTCTTTGCTGATTACTTTCTCGGAAAAACACTATAATTGACTTAATTGTTCCTATTGTGTTTCGTACAACATTCACATTATTTAAATCGTTCACAACAAGATTTAGTTTATGTGAACTGCAATGTACAAATGCTGCTTTTGGGTATTTTTTTTCGAATTATTGCTTGGACTCCTCCTTCTTTACCTGCCATTGTAGAACATCCGTAGTATCCTTGACCAACAAGCTTTGTCATATTTAGTCAAAATTCTAACGAATTAGTAATGATGGTGTTGGTTAAACCTTCAGCTGTTCTATTGACAATTGGAATATATCCCCGGAATTCTTCTGTGACCATCATTTTCCCATTTTGTTCTTTGACAAATCTAACACCAAGTGACATCTGCTCAATGCCTGAAATGTCATTTGTCTCGTCGGCAAGTATAGAAAATGCAACTGAATTATTTGCTTCACGAACAATGTCTTCACGCAAGAGAGACCCACAAATTTCGATTATAGTGTTTTGCGTAGTTATCTTATCTTATCTTATCTATACAGACGCTCCTTCTATGCAGAAAATAGTTGCGTCCACAGACCATGACAGATGATCTGTTGGCAAGTGATGCAGCATTCACAGGCCACGGCTTTGTGGGTTCCACGCATTGCCCAGCCGCCTAACTACATGTAGTGTTAGGTACCCATTCGGAGCGGGGTGACTCAGGGACGCCCTAGGCCCCGGGAACAAATCCTTGCCTTCACACGGATTCGAACCCGTGACCATCGGTACGACAGTACAGTGCGCTGGCTGCCACTCGACCACCGCGTCTCATTTGCCGAGATACATTCAGCGGTTACCCGTCAAAACGGCCCCAGACAAAACTGCCCCGAAATAACGGCCCCGGTCAAAACGGCCCCAGACAAATTGTTAACATTTTTTAACAAAAACATTAATTTATTTT
>CALYLW010001233.1:51827-144327 GCA_944989445.1 Ampullaceana balthica | reverse complement strand
CTCGATCAACACTAAGGTTTTGAAGCTTTGAATGAATTAAACTCGAGTCTTTAAAAGAAAAGGATCGATACCTGCTTTAAGAAAAAGCTCTTTGACCCCGAGCCTCGGGGCAATGTTTTGGTTCGGAGACCACGTGATGCTTTTCGCTTTTGGAGATAAAAGCTTTTTTTTTCAAAAGTAAAAGGAATTTGATGAATGTCTTTGGGGACAGTAGGTAGAGGACGTGAGGACATCACGTGGTATGGGGAGGGGGGAGAGGTTTCCCAATGACTTGTTAATTTGATCGGGTTTGATGGTATGTTATTAAGACTTGGTACTTTATATGCATTAATACAACATTCACTAGGGCACTATACGAGAACGTCTTTATACAACATTCACTAGGGGTCTATACATCTTTACCCAACATTCACTAGGGGTCTATACATCTTTACCCAACATTCACTAGGGGTCTATACATCTTTACCCAACATTCACTAGGGGTCTATACATCTTTACCCAACATTCACTGTGGTACTATACAAGTGCATGCATTTCTATTTAAACATCTTATGTAAGAATTTGTTTTAAGGATTATTCTGACAAATTCAATAAAGTATTACTTTTTTCTATGTGACATTTCCTCTAAGCTTTATTTTTATAATGAACATTCCGGTAATTAGACCTTACGACTTTCAAGTTCAATGAGATATCTTTTGATAGGTCTACCTCATTATCCGTCAGACCGTGGACTAAATAGTCTACCTCATTATACGTCAGACCGTGGACTAAATAGTCTACCTCATTATACGTCAGACCGTGGACTAAATATACCAAGAAAAAAATCTTTAAAAAATAAAAAGAACCAACCACAGACACGAAAGAACAACGAGAGGTACAAAGAACTTGCCGAAGATATAAAAAAAAAGAAACAGAGGATAAAAACAACCAAAGTAACAAACAACCTAATATACAAATAACCAAAGTTACAAACAACCTAATATAGAAACAATCAAAGTTACAAACAACCTAATATAAAAATAACCAAAGTTATACACAGTCTTATCTTATCTTCTTATCTTATCTATACAGACGCTCCTTCTATGCAGAAGATAGTTGTGTCCACAGACCATGACAGATGATCTGTTGGCAAGTGATGCAGCGTTCACAGGCCACGGCTTTGTGGGTTCCACGCATTACCCAGCCGCCTAACACTACAGTAATTAGGTACCCATTCGGAGTGGGGTGACTCAGGGACGCCCTAGGCCCCGGGAACAAACCCTTGCCTTCACACGGATTCGAACCCGTGACCATCGGTACGACAGTCCAGTGCGCTGCCACTCGACCACCGCGTCCTCAACCATTATACAATAAATCAACCAAAGATACAAACAATGAACTAAAAAAACAAACAACGAAAACTATAAAAATTAAATCAAAGGTACAAACAATCAATCAAAGACCCAACAACCAAAGATACAAACAGTCAATCAAAGAAACAAACAACGAAATATACAAACATTAATCTAAACTCTAAACAGACAAACAATCAATCCAAGATACAAACAAGCCATTAAATATACAACCCTCCAATCAGTTGCCTGAAAGACAAAATATTGACGTGCCCTGAGTCCTCCCCCCACACCACTCCTCTCCAAAAAAAACACCATCATTCATCATCCTTGAGAAAATTAAGTTGTCCCACCACCCCTTTCCAACATATTCCCTGTCCGATTTCTAGGTCAGACTGCCAAATGATTTCATGTCCATGACAACGCAATTCAAATCTTTGGAACATTTTGTAATGGACAGAAGTAGACGACAAGTAAACTTTATGCCGTCGTTGTAAGTTGTAAATCAGTTCCATACATCATGTTTTGCTGATGTTAAGTGTGAGTTTCATACATCACGTCTATGTATTATGTCTCATGTCTCTTGTCTGATGTCTGTTGTATCTAATACTATCTAAAGTCTCGTGGTTATGATAAAGAAATGTATCTATAGTTCAGTTATATTCTGCACAGTTTGCAGACCGTTAATCAATCGTTTGAAAACTTGTAATCTCTATAAAACTTGGTAATCTGCCTCTTTAGTTAAGTTTCCCCATAAACCAGTTACTATCTAGGCATGTTACACCCTAGACCAGTTACACCCTAGACCAGTTACACCCTAGGCCAGTTACACCCTAGACCAGTTACTCCCTAGAACAGTTACACCCTAGACCAGTTACACCCTAGGCCAGTTACACCCTAGGCCAGTTACACCCTAGGCCAGTTACTACCTAGGCATGTTACACCCTAGGCCAGTTATACCCTAGACCAGTTACACCCTAGACCAGTTACACCCTAGACCAGTTACAGGTTATCCCATACACCAAGGCGAAAACTTAACTTCAAGCTCACCTCAATTTGTTAAGCCCTGACATTTTGTTAGATAGGTTCTTAACATTGATTGTGTTTGGGAACACACACAAATATATACCCGGTAAATAAATAAATCGTTCAAATATTTATACATCAAAAGTTCCGTATTGATTTCACTTGAAAAAGAAACACAAACGTGAAGGTCTGCTGCAGTTGAAACAGTTTAAAATAAACTAGATACGACCCGCGGCGTAGCATTCGCCGCAGGCTTGCTCATCATAGATAGTGCAAAGAACGTTGAGCGAACGGACACAAACTGCAGCACGAAGTAATGAAAAAAAGCAGGTAAACGTGGAAGTTGAGACATGTGCACTGCGGTTGTTGATACCTGCCCCCCACACAACCCTTTACTACCATCCCTTGCCAACCATAAACTGTGATTGGCCGACCCTAGCGAGCGTAAGTCATGTGCGCAAAAAAGGTGGAAAAGAACGGGCAGAAACAAACATTTTTTAAAAAATTTTGTTCAATGTCCGCGCAGTGACTTGAACCAAGGACTTTGTGCATGCAAGGCGGACGTGATAACCACTACACTACGAATCACATGTTATTCTGTGAAGGAACGACGCAATTTACGGCAGGAAAAATTGTTGCCCCCCCCCTTTTTTATCTTTTCATCCCACTACGCTTGCCAACAGTGATCGGTCGACCCCAGCGAGGGTCATTCGTCATGCTCATTTGTACATACTTGCTTTTGTGAAATATATATATATATATAGACAGATGTATGCCCTGCTGGCTGTATAGAATAGAACTTCGCCTCATTGTGAGACACATCTTTCCCAAACATTTCTCGATTTGTTTTTACCACCACAGCCTCTGGTTCCCAACATTTCAACTAAAATCAAACTCCGTGGGATTAAAATAATCAATTTCAGGTTGTTTGCTAATTTCAGTGAAATAGAGAATCTCCAGGAAGAATGGCGACAGTCGGTCTTGTAGTCTGAGCGGGGCGGGGAAGCTGGGGTTGGATTACAATACTGTTTGCTCTTCAACTTCGAGACGGTGGGGAAGGGAACTGATGGTGGAGGTTGAAAGCGGTTGACAGGGGGTTGATAGGAGGGGGGGGGGCTGGTTCTGTTTCCAGCGTGCATAAGTTAACATAAACTTGGAGATTGATGTGTTTCATGAAAGTGTTTTGTTGTTGCTGCGATGCGGGGACCCATTAAGCTCCAACCCTGTTCTATGAGGTGGGAACAAGAAAGAAAGTTTCACCAATTAAAGATATTTGTTTGTCTGTAAGTCCATGTTTGGCTATTGTGAATGGGGTTATGGTGAGGGATAGCACAAGTATTAGGGGAAGTATGGGGATTAGGATAAGTTTAAGATTTACGATGAGGTTAAGGATTAGAATAAGTTTGAAAGTTAGGATGATTTTTAGGATTAGGATAAGTTTGAGAGCTAGGTAGAGGGGTAGATTAAAGATTAGGATTAGGTAGATTAAATATTAGGATTGGGTATTCTGTGAGGATTATAGGTTTAGGTTTAGAGTTTAGGGTTACAGTAAAAGTTTAAAATTATAATCAGAGATATAATACAGATATACAGTAAAAAATACATTAAAACACAATTTTATGTCCGTAACCATTACATTGTTACGGAAAATGTAAATTTTCATTGTAAAATATAACCGCTGTACATAGAAGGTTACGACATTTCCCATCTTTCGAGCATTTGAAATAACACTTACACGTATAATATTATGATAGTTGTTTGTGTTGTAGACAATTCATATAATAGATTTATGTTCACATGAACGGCGAAATTGTGTGTTGGTCACAGTAAATAAATGCTCCGAGTCCATAAATGGCTAGACTCCTCTAGACAGTGTCAATAAACATTCCCTCCACTCGCTGACAACCTCGACGATTGTTAATGGATTCTCGGGAAGAGTGGTGGCGGGGGGGGGGTGATGATGAATTGAATGGTGAGGGGAGGTTGGGGGCTGGTCTGTTCTTGTGGGAAGTCTTCCAAGTTAACCAAAGTGTAATGAGATGACCGACATTTGACCAGCGACTCACCAAAGTTCATTCTGAAAATAAAATGTTTAATCAGTGGCGTCACTAGAGGGGTGAGGGGGCTGCTGACCGAACCGGGTGACAACATCACACGGGGTGATACCAAAGTGTAAAATCCTGTATTTTCCCGTTATTTGACACGGGTATGATAGAGCTCCAAATATTAACGCATTTTACAATTCTTAACATTGCAACTTGTTAGAATTTCTGAATTCAACGCGAGTTCGAACGCCTAACGTTACCGAGTTACCGAGTTACCGAGTTACCGAGTTACCGAGTTACCGAGTTACCGAGTTACCGAGTTACCGAGTTACCGAGTTACCGAGTTACCGAGTTACCGAGTTACCGAGTTACCGAGTTACCGAGTTACCGAGTTACCGAGTTACCGAATGCTACAGTTGTGTACTCACTTGCATTCTTTGTCATCTCGGGACTCCCAGAAAATCTTGGTCTTTGTCTACACAGCTGGTAGTGTGCCGGACACCAATGCGATCAACTCAAGTGTGCAGAAGGAAGTATGAAGTCAGATACACACTTCTATTTACAACAGAATTTGGTGAACAAAATTCCTTTGTTTCTCTCGACTCTTGTGCATTCAATTATGTCCGCGACCATTTTCTTTCATAGTTGAAACGATTGTTTTGATGGAAACATGTGTCCTACTAAAAAACGATATTTCTGGGGTAGTTTCTAGAATAACGTTTAATTCACTTAAACCCAGGCCCTCCCCCCCAGCCCCCAAATTTTATCCACAACATTAAATGACAGTCCTTGGGGCTCAACAGTGGGAGGGGGTGGTGGGGGTGTGGTCAAGATAATGAGCCTCCAACACAATGGCAAAATGACATTACATTTTTAGCAACTCCTGACAGTGAAGAGCAGCTTCGGGGACACAATTAGAGTAATATGCCCCCAACCCTAAAAACATTCGTATCCCATTATTTGTGTATGTGTGTGTATATCCCATTATTTGTGTGTCTGTGTGTGTGTATATATATGTCCTTTTTTCTAGGACAAGTAATCGGGACTAGGATAAGGCGTCAGGACCTAAGTCGAGTCCTCCAACCAAATTTGCAGCAATTTCTTGCAAAGTTTTTTTCCTGCAAAATTCATGACTATTTCAGTACATTAACGCTTCTCATGCCGCTGTTCAGGCGTACAGCCAATGAAATACAGGATGTACAGGATGTACTGGAAGTACAGGATGTACAGGAAGTACAGGATGTACAGGATGTACATGTTTCATGCTTAGACTTAGACTCGTCCACAATCACTGGGAAATAGTTGGTCCAACTTAAAATGAGCCGAGAAATGGCCTGTCAATACAAGTTTGTATAGAACTTCTGTACTTCAACTTAACCTAACGAATACACAAGATAGCTCGCATCGTTCTCAAATTTCCTTTCCAGAATTTCTCTAAAAACTTCATTGGAATAAAAACTATTCCAACCACATTATACATTTATAACCCGTATCAAGTTTCGCCATTAAAACTCACCTCCATTTTTCTTTTAATTTAACGAAATTACTTTCATGTAATTAAGCAGCTGGCCAGTTTCTGATCCTTGCCGATTTGGCTTTCTACTCCTTTTTATCCATGAAGTTTAAAAAATCGTTAAACCCCTTTCAATTTCTTTCAAGTTAAACAAAATGTTTGTCATTGGCAACTGGCAGATCGCGTCATCTTCTCTTATTTCATCAACAAAAAAGTATTCCAACTTGCAAGCAAACTTTCTATCTTCTACACTCTGAAAGCGGTGCCATGTAAATTATTCAGGCAATCCGAACTTTGTCTGCCGTCACAATACAGAGGCCCTGTGGGTTGTTTTTTTTTATTTATGAAAATTTGATAACTTAGTTGATGATAACTTGATGTTTTAGTTGATGATAACTTGATGTTTTAGTTGATGATAACTTGATGTTTTAGTTGAGATAACTTGATGTTTTAATTGATGATAACTTGATGTTTTAGTTGATGATAACTTGATGTTTTAATTGATGATAACTTGATGTTTTAATGATGATAACTTGATGTTTTAATTGATGATAACTTGATGTTTTAGTGATGGCAACTTGATGTTTTAGTTGATGATAAATTGATGTTTTAATAGATGATAACTTGAAGTTTTATTTGATGATAACTTGATGTTTTAATGATGATAACTTGATGTTTTAGTTGATGATAACTTGATGTTTTAATAGATGATAACTTGAAGTTTTAGTTGATGATAACTTGATGTTTTAGTTGAGATAACTTGATGTTTTAGTTGAGGATAACTTGATGTTTTAATTGATGAAAGTATCTTGTTTTTCCTGCAATTCTGTCTGGGTTTTTCTCGGGGAAATCTTATAAATCAATATTCACTTCTTTCTTCCAATAAACTTTTAAATTTTGCTTGTTGAAACTACCATACCCTAGTGACCACTGACCAGTACGTTGGCGATGACCCGAACTGAACCCTGAGTCGCATCTACACGTCGTACACGTCATCTCCATCACTAACATTGTTCTGATGTGTATGTGTACATGAGCTTCAGCTTTGTACACTTCCCCACACCGGACAACAGCGCAGCAAGTCTGACGAGAAATGTCAAAGTCAAGACTCAAGAACCACAAGAACACAAACAAGTTTCCTGTGCGTAAAAGAATTGATCACGTCATCAAAGCAGTAGGAAAGTATCATCGAGCAGTGATCTTACACAGCACCATAGGGGCAGAGTTGTCTGGATTTAAACTAGTTACATAAATTTTGTTTTACTTTTAAAAGTTTAAAAAAACTGATAACCATGGTGTGTAAGATGTAATTGTCAAGTGTTAGATGAAGAATTTCAACTTATGCTAATGCTAATAAAAACAAAAATATCTGACAGTTATCTGATGTTCTCTCCTTTCATCTCTTCACATAAAACATCCCTCTTAACGCTGTCTCGTTTTGTTAAAGGAAGGAGAAAGAGATTTCGGACCATCTGGTTCGCGTCTGTAGGTAGGTATTCCGTCCTCGCCAACTTGTTATTATTAAAACTAAGTGAGCTTTGCGTTGGAACAGGTGGAGAAACCGATTTCCTCTCTCTCTCTCTTGTTGTTTACATCAACAAGGATGAACGAGAAGATCCGTGACGGCGAGCGTGTGGCGAGGGCTGAATGCATCTCGAGCATCTGAGAAAGATCGTCGAAGACAAACTTGGCGTCCGATCGAAGGGGATTAACTCGTGTCTTGGAAAAATGTTGCCATGTTGTGGGCCCAGTGCCGCAGAAGTGACTGAAACATAATGAGGTTTGACCTTGACATTATCCTTGAAACTCAACCCGCTCCTTAACCCGGATGTCACGGCTTGGAGAATAATCCGCGATAAATTGAGAGATTATTTTGAGGGGTTCCGTGGTAGCGATTAGACACGTGATCTTTGGTGGTGCGCACCGCGCATGCGTGCCTGTGACAATCGAAGGAAACTGGTGAATTTCTGAGTAGCTACAGATGTTCACCGTGGGATGAGAGAGTGTTCAAAACATGACATAAATTTTTACATATTAAACCGATGGGGAAAAAATAAGTCAGAGATGACGTATTGTTGTTAGACTGTCACCACATGTCTATGAACGAAGTTAATAATAACTTTTTAAAACATCTTCTTCTCAAGTTGTTTTTTTCTTAATACACGATTGATGTTCAAAACGGCCCATGATTATGATTGACAGAGGTATTAAAGAAATGTTGTTAAGGCAGAGAACTTATCAAAAATAAAATTTAAAAAACATAGACACTACGGCACTGTTATTGTCCATGTTGCTATGACGGTGCCCGACTTAATCTTTCGGCTCTAGCTCCCAGAATTCCCTATTTAGTAATACAATATTTACTCTCAGCGATACCCGGGAAGTAAGTGACGTCACGTAAGTAAGTGACGTCACGTCTACTTGTGCCAAGTTATCCCCCCATTGAAACAATCCAAATTTACATTTTCCTCTCTTACATCCGCCTCGTCTTACCGTCTGCCAATCTTGACCTTTGCTCTCGTAACCTACACTCAATAATGATTTATTTTCCCGGCTCACTTCCGTTCTCTCCGTCAAGGGGCCACAACCGGAGTGATTTCCGCCCAAACGGTCGATAAACGCAACATCTTGCTGTAAGATGATCGATGAAGTGAAAAAAAGAAGTTAAGTACCCTCCCACCCCCCCAACCCCGCCACCACCCACGCTACAGTTAACTGGATCAGATCGTGCGAGGAATATGTTGGCTAATTTCAGCAGTTTCTTTGGTGGGAGTCCTCGCCGTGAAAGTGTTGGTCACATTCAGTTACATTCGTCCCTTTGTTCTTTCGTGGGCCTGTCTTTACCCTTCAGTCTACGTAAATGATATCTTTGTCTTCTGTCTACGTAAAATGATCTCTTTGTCTTCTGTCTACGTAAAATGATATCTTTGTCTTCTGTCTACGTAAAATGATCTCTTTGTCTTCTGTCTACGTAAAATGATCTTTCTGTCTTCTGTCTACGTAAAATGATCTATTTGTCTTCTGTCTACGTAAAGTGAACTTTTTGTGTTCTGTCTACGTAAAATGATCTTTTTGTATTCTGTCTTTGCCATCTAACGCTTGGAAACAATTAACATTCAAGGACTCTTCGATTCAAGGCACGCTGAAGTCTAGAACACCTGCAGTCAAGGACCCCAGCAGGCAACGACCCCTGCAGTCAAGGACCTATGCAGTCAAGGACTTTTACTAGAGCTACATATGATCTTTCCCCAGTGTTGATTCAGTATAATAGCCAAGGCAACTCTTGAACGTTCAGCTGCTGGTGTTGTTGTTGCTGGGGTCGCGGTGTTTCTGTGATGTTCTTTCACACAGCATACCACCCACCTGCTCCCTCTCCCCTTGCAAAATCAACAGTTTAAAGAACAAGTGAATTGACGTATGAAGTACAAACCAATGCCGTATAAAGTACAAGTGAATGCCGTATAAAGTTCAAGTGAATGGCGTATAAAGTACAAACCAATGCCGTATAAAGTACAAACCAATGCCGTATAAAGTACAAACCAATGCCGCATACAGAATAAGTGAATGCCTGAGTTTTGAATTTGACCTCATAATAAAAAGATGAGACTGGCAAACGGTTACCAAAACGTGAAATCACGTGGCCTTGCCTTGAGAAGATATCGATTTTATGACGTAATTGTTACATCACCAGAAGACGACTCAAACAGTGTGCAAATATTTTACAAATAATCGTAACAATTTTTCGAGACGTATTTTTTTCACCCCCACTCTCTTGTTAAAATGACTCTCAAATTTCTTAATGTGACCGGTGGTTCAAAAGTAATCAGAAAATTTAAAAACCTATGTGCACATTCCTGCAGTGTCTCTGCCTTCTCTTGCGTCAAAGACACACCCCGACACCACCAACACAAAACCCCAGTAAGGGCTCACATGATGAAGAATCGTGTGAGAACTCAGTCAAATAGCCAGTCGATTTGCTCGCGCATGCAGAACCTGCCTTTATTATGCCCCAAGCCTGTTGAAAGTTGTTCCCTCCACAAAAGATGTGTGCAGCAATTATGTGCGGCAAATCTCTTTTCATTGGGTTATAGTGCCAGGCGTTTCTGCACGCATTATTGGCTTTTCATTACAAAAAGGAAATTGGCTGGTATAGCGCTGAGAAATACGCATTTGTGCGGATGTGCGATTGGAAATTCCCGAAATTGCAGATTTCGTTTTTCTCTTCTTTCTATAAATACTTGAAGTGTAAGTTCCTATTTGCTCCTATTTATAGTCTAAGCTTACAGAATTTTTTCACAAAAAGGAAAAAAAGATCATTACGCTTTCTCAAAGACTTTTCTGTCAGAAAATGGAAATGTCTGCACCGCCCGTAAAATTTGTGAATGTTGGCAATTTGATTAACACTGAATGTTGGCTCTCAAATTAAAAACTTTTGGCTGGTTCGAGTTAAAGGTGAGATACATGTCGTCTGCTTGAAAGAAAAAGTAAACTCAAAAAAGTCATCAAAATACTGCAAGCCTACATATACGTCACATTACAATCACACATGTACTTGTTGCATTCCAAGCATACAGGAACTTGTTCCATTCCAAGAATACAGCAATTTGTTCCACTCCAAGCATACAGGAACTTGTTCCACTCCAAGCATACAGGAACTTGTTCCACTCCAGCATACAGGAACTTGTTCCACTCCAAGCATACAGGAACTTGTTCCATTCCAACCTTACGGGTTATTGTCCCTTTCCATGACTGTCGCTGTTCGGTGTATGTTATTAAGGGCGTCTCATTTCTTCATGTTGACTATAAAGTCTCCGTTGGAATCAGGCAAACAGCAGCTGTAGCAAAGAACCAATCAGTGTATGTGGCTGCCATCTTTGGTCACGTGATATGGGACAACGTTGTTATCTGCGTCTTGAAGCGTAACGTCCAGGAAAAAAACCTGTCTTAGCGTTGGCCCTTCACTTAGTCGTTTTTACCAACAAAACGTGTTGAATAATCCATTCCCCCTCCCCCAACCCCCTCCCCAACCCCCACCCAACATGTTTGAATAAATCTAAATTTTGAAACACACAACCATAATATTTCAAGGTTTTTTAAATACATTTAAATTATAATTAGTCGAAATAAAAAATGCAAATTAACCTGTGTCCCCGGGGCCTAGGGTAAAACTGTTGAGGGTATGAGTTCATAGGAAGCGCCATTTGTCTGAGCCACTGTCAACAAAGCCGCCATTATTTTGGTCATGGTATCGGCTTCCCAGGGACGAGTTTTCGGTCTTCCTGACAAATATTTTAACAGTAGTCCCCAAGCCCCCGCCCCGGGGACCAGCAAGAGTGTGGCACGCGCGATGTCAGCTCATCCCAAGTGGACCAGGGGCTGAGTGACCTGTGACGTCATTGTTAACGAAAGTTTTAGATCAAGCTGGTGGTCTCTCTGACTCTTAAAACGAAAACATGGTGACCAGAATTATGTCCAGAATTATGCCACCTTTACCCAAAATGAGAGGAGTTGAATATTTCAGTAAAATCAGATCTCTCAAATCATCTATCGTCTGACGTTAAGTATCCCGCTGCATGTAGAATTGTGGCGATAGACGGAGTTCAATTTTCTGGTGTTAACCGAAACCAACCGCAAATTTAAAACTTGTAAACCAAACGAAATCGAAGACGAGACTAATTCTAAAAAAGTTGAAACGAATGGCGGGATTGAAGAACTGTTGTGTATTGGTGATTAATTTAAGTCATAAATTAATGAACAATAAGTCAGTAAACCGTTTTGCAAAGATAATGGTTGGAATCCTACACCTACAAGGGTCACTAACTGTATCCTAAAGTTAGTTAATATTTTTTTATTTTTTTACAAACAAACAAAAACAAAACAAACAAAAACTTGGAAATATGACTAATTCTTGATTTTTTTAAACCTATGTGACCATTTATTTTATTATGAGAGGCTATCATAATAAATGGAAATAAGTCCGCACATGTTTTAATTTAACTATCTGGAATCCATACTGTGTGTTGTTGTTTGTTGTTCTTTCTTTGACTGTTTGTTGATTTGTTTTGTTTCCCCCCGTCTATAAACTATTGCCTTTACTTTCTGTTATTTTATATATTACTAATCAGTTTTTTGAAAGTCGATTTGTCCTATATCAAAACATACTGCTAGACTATGATCTGTAATGGATATCAGATTGCTGATTACCCCAAAAAAAAGTTGATCATCTATAACAATTGGATGGGTCTTTTTTAAAGTCGTTCATTTATTTATTTATTTTAATTTTCTATTATTTCCCTTATATAGAATCCTTAATCATAATCACATTAAATAAATATTCATAAATGTGCCAATGTTGAATTTCAACGAGATTTTAGAAACCTGTTGCGTATGGAGAGATTCCAGTGAAACCTGCTTGCTGCAAATCTCGTCCGTGCTCTCAAAGCAAAGTTAGAAGACTCTTTCCCGCTACTTCTTGGGGCGTTCGCAACATTCCAACAAAGCCGTCTGCAAAGATCTTGAGAGCGCGTGCGCGAGTCCAAAGAGAGTGTCAATTTTGTTTTCGGCATGTCGTGGACATATGGAAATCCCGGCAAATTTGTTCTAAGACACCGCAAGCATCAGATGAGCTAAACTTGGTTAATTTGGGGACATATCGAGTGACGGGAGACATTGGCTCTGAGGCGTGCTTGTGAATTTCCTTGTCCGAGAAAACTCTTCATTGGAATCTCTTCAGGGGCGTGGTGTGGACTTAAAATGCAATCAGGGGCGTATAAACACGGTGGGAATGGAAGCGGTTGCTTCCAATCGAAACTGCGTGGAATTGGGTTGGGGGATAATACAACGTATCCTTTTTTTTAAAGTGCAAGTTTTCTCATTTCTCCAGGTAACAAAATAAATTTCTTCAAAGTAAACAATCATAATACTCACTTTTATTTATAGAATAGTCAATGTGGAATGTAGATAAACCATAAAAAAGTTAAATATTGGTAAAACTATGTGTATACAAACGTGGTTTTAAAAAGTAGGCAGACATATAAGGACACGTTCAACAAAATTAGTTTAGACTCTAGAGTTGAGTCCCTTTTTATTTTGTTGAGTGAATGAGCCCAAATTTATGTGTAACTGATTTTATACTTCTTACCAGTGATTCCCAGCATTTGTGACTCGGTAGCATTTTAAGAATCAATCTCTACAGCGGAATTCTTTAGGGCCAATCTACTTTTAAAACTTCATAGATCATTCGGAACTCTTTGGATTGCCCACATTCTCCCTGGGGCACACAGAGCCGTGTTTGGGACCCACTCTAGTGCACAATTTTAAATAAATAATGGTTAAAAAAATGATTTTTAATAACCACGTTTTTAGAAGTGGACTAAAAAGAAGAAAATAATTTAAAACTTATTAGTTCAAGTACTTCGATTTAATATGACTAAAAACGTGGGGCGGGCGCTTATGAGGTTTAACATATGCGGTTCACACATTCTCTCACTAATAGATCTCTCTTTTGCCTTTATAATTAGAAATCATTAATTTTTATACCAAACACCCGCCCCGCGTTTTAGTCATATTTAATCGAAGTACTTGAACTAATAAGTTTTAAATTATTTTCTTCTTTTTAGTCCACTTATAAAGACTCAGTTTTTAAAAATCATATTTTACCTTTATTTATTTTATTCTTTTTAGTCCCACTAATAAAAGCGTGGTTTTCATAAATATTTTTTTTACCTCTATTTATTTTATTCTTTTTAGTCCACTAATAAAAACGTGGTTTTTAAAAATATGTTTTTACCTCTATTTATTTTACCAAACACCTCATCAGCGCCCGCCCAACGTTTAATAACAAAGCGATGAGGTCACGGCGTGAACTCGCCACGTGAAATTAAACTACGGCAGGCGGGTAGTTATGCTTATATAAAGATAAACTAAGAAATGCATTAATTTAATTACGGTACATTCGATCGATCTGAAGTTTTGATACAATACATTGTCATCCAAGATCTATCTGTTGTTAAATTTTGACATCTCTAAGACCATCAGAAGTCGTTTAATTATAAGTTGGCAGATTTGAAAAATTGTGGACGACAAACCAACAAAACAGGAACGAAAGCGAGTTAATAGAAACGTCCTTTTAAAAAAAAATGTCAAGTCGATCCCAATGCTTGGAGAAGTTCTCATTACAATTGTTTGCCGATGTTATTTTTAGATCTTGTTTTTAATGTGATGCTATTTTTAGTTTTTGTTTTTAATGTGATGATTTTTCAGTACTTGTTATAATGTGATAATTTTTTAGTTTATGTTTAAAATGTGATGTTATTTTTAGTTCTTGTTTTAATGTGATGTTCTTTTTAGTTCTTGTTTTTAATGTGATGATTTTTTAGTTTATGTTTTAAATGTGATGTTATTTTTAGTTCTTGTTTTTCATGTGATGTTATTTTTAATTCTTGTTTTTAATGTGATAACGCTAAATCATCATCACCAATAACTTTCTGCGCATGTTTAAAAAAAAAGTTTTTAAAAAGAGAAGACTGAGTATTGTGATCGTAAATAGAATTTTGAGTTGCATTATTTAAGTCGAGATGTTAGAATTAAGATTCAACATCTCTAAACACAAATATTTCATTCTTTAAAAAATTGTTTTTACTTTGTCTCTGACAGCTTTTCAGTTTCATTATAAAATTATCATCTCATGTCTGCAAATGTTGGATTTGGAGTCGAGACCAAAGATCCGAGGCAGGATTTCCCCCGCCCTTCAGTTAAATTCCTGTCGAGTTGTTAACACTGGCGATGGTAATTAGCCTGTGGTAATTAGCGTGTGGTAATTAGCGTGTGGTAATTAGCGTGTGGTAATTAGCCTGTGGTAATTAGCCTGTGGTAATTAGCGTGTGGTAATTTGCATGTGGTAATTAGCCTGTGGTAATTAGCGTGTGGTAATTTATCTGTGGTATTTAGTCTGTGGTAATTAGCCTGTGGTTATTAGTCAGTGGTAATTAGTCTGTGGTATTTAGCATGTGGTAATTAGTCGGTGGTCATGGGCGTAGAGATGGGGGGCAAGGGGGGCATTTGCCCCCCCCTACATTTGAGAAAAAATGTCATAAAAATGTCATAAAGTTGTTACAATAATAAGAAAAACCCGTAAAAAACCAAGTTTTTGACTATAAATCCTTTATGTACGAGAAGTATTTAAAAGAATGTTCATTATAATACGCAGCGCCAGACCATCCAGAAATACAAAATTGCAGTTGTGTCGTAAAACATGTTTAATATAATGCGCACCGATCAGGAATATGTTTATAAAAAGAGCTGTCAATAAAATACGCAACTTATTGCGCGACAGAAAGGTTGTTCAATATAATACGCACCGCGACGCTCTATCTCAAAAAATAACATGATACATAGGAATAAATAAAATAATCTAAAAAATCAATAATTTAATTACGGTACATGCGATTGATCTGAAATTTTGATACATTGTTTTTATTATCGGTACGAAACTGCCTGCAAAATTTCAGCTGGCTAGCTTACGAGCAAGTGGTTTAAAATCGCTCAAAAGTTTTTGCGACAAGGGCGGGCGGTCGGTCGGTCGGGCGGCCGCAGACACGACGGGTTAATATAAAGGATTTAATAAAACAAACCCGTAAAAACAAAGTTTTTGACTATAAATCCCTTATATATGAGACATAACTAACAGTATTGATTATTTTCAAACATTTACAGACTGAATCTGTCTTAACTCAAGTTTGCTTCATAACCCTAGGGGGGGAGGGGTGGGTGGGAGGGGGAGAGGGGAAAAGTCTGGTCACCGATTCGCTTGACCGAGCTCAGCGTGACACGTAAAATGTAAACAAAAGCACCCCGTCGCTTCGACGGGTCGCCTCAATGCATCAACTCAAACTTTCACGTGGGAAAAAAACAATAACAAACCGTGAATTTGAATTACATACCTCATATAAGGATAAACTAAAAATGCATTAATTTAATTACGGTACGTTCGATCGATCTGAAATTTTGATAAGATGCATTGTTAGGTCAGACGGGCCAGTGTGCCAAATTTCAGCTCAATCGAATCACGGGAAGTGGGTCATTTTCGACTTTTGTTTTTCCGCCCGCCCGCCCGCCCATGAGATGATGAGATGACGACAGACAGAGACGGCCGCGAAGTTTAAAAATGAACTAAATTTCCTGAAAGTTTATTACATTGAAGACAGTTTACATTTATCAAACATAAAAAATAATTATATCTGCAAGTATAACTGATTACATTACTGATTGTGCTAAATATTCCAGTTGTTTAACAATTTCTGTAACATTTTCAGCAAAAATCCGCAAGCTTTTATATTTATGTGACCATCTAGTTTCACATAGCAAAGGAACATTTAGAATAAGTTTTCTTTGCTGATCACTTTCTCAGAAAAACACTGTAATTGACTTAATTGTTCCTATTGTGTTTCGTACAACATTCACATTATTTAAATCGTTCACAACAAGATTTAGTTTATGTGAACTGCAATGTACAAATGCTGCTTTTGGGTATTTTTTTTCTCGAATTATTGCTTGGACTCCTCCTTCTTTACGTGTCATTGTAGAAAATCCGTAGTATCCTTGAACAACAAACTTTGTCCTATTTAATCAAAATTCTAATGAATTAGTAATGGTGGTGTTGGCTAAACCTTCAACTGTTCGATTGACAATTGTAATATATCCCATGAATTCTTCTGTGACCATCATTTTCCCATTTTGTTCTTTGACAAATCTAAAAGCAAGTGACATCTGCTCAATGCTCCTGAAATGTCATTTGTCTCGTCGGCAAGTATAGAAAATGCAACTGAATTATTTGCTTCACCAACAATGTCTTCATGCAAGAGAGACCCACAAATTTCGATTTTATTGTTTTGCGTAGTTGCTGAGATACACTCAGCGGTTACCCGTCAAAACGGCCCCGAGATAACGGCCCCGGTCAAAACGGCCCCATACAAATTGTTAACATTTTTTAACAAAAACATTTTATTTTATTTTTTGCATTTTAAGTTTTCGTCAAATTTTCACCTTTAAAAAAAGTGGTAAAATTGTAAAATTATTTATTGTGATGCTATTATATTGTTTCTTGTCAACAAACAACCGTTATTGGTACCATTTCGCGTAAAGGCTATTAAATTCACTTTTGTTGTAATTAGCCTATGGTAGTTAGTCTGTGGTAGTTAGTCTGTGGTAGTTAGTCTGTGGTAGTTAGTCTGTGGTAGTTAGTCTGTGGTAGTTAGTCTGTGGTAGTTAGCCTGTTGTAATTAGCCTTGTCAAAATAAGGATCGGAAAAGCAAGACCATCCTTCCAACAACTCAAGAATGTTTGGGTCTCCAATAACTTAAGCAGCAAGTTAAAAGTAAGGATTTTTAACGATATGGTGAAACCTGTAAGCGGAAAAGAGGCCGTCCAAGAAACACGTGGCGCCGAGAATTGGAGGCAAACATCAAGAGAATTGGCCATGAATGGAAGATCCTGGAGAAGCTGGCCCAGGATAGAGATGTCTGGAGGTCTCTCGTAGGTGGCCTGTGCCCTTGGAAGAATCGCAGACGCCGACGATGATCGGTGGATGCCCCTCATGGATGAGAAGACTCAACAACAATTAGTATGTGGTAATTAGCTGTAGTAATTAGTCTGTGGTACTTAGTCTGGATAGCGAAGGTAATAGTGCACTCACCTCACAAACTGAGGGGCGTGGGATATAGCCCACGTTTAGGCCACTATAAAAATGTTGATGAATGACTATCGCTAAAAAGTCCTCCGTTGACCTGGAGAGGAGATGGGCGCCGCCAAGGTCTACCAAGCCCCGAGGAAGTTCTAATGGAAACATTAGAACCTCCTACGACCACGAGGTTATGGGACACACAAAATAATTAGTCTGTGGTAATTATTCTGGTCTTTCCATAAGATATGTGTTTACACAACCCTCTCCGTGTGTGGTATTTTAGTAGGTCAACCTCAGTCATTTAGTAGGTCAACCTCGGTCATTTACTGACGCCAACTGAAATGTGTTTCATGATGTGACCATTTTTCACAGCGTTGTCTCCGAGTAGTGACAGTGACCAGTGTCCACAACATTACCTCCTGGTGAGAACAGTGATCATTGTCCCTAGTGTGGTCCCCAAGTGGTCACGGTGACTCGTCCACGGTGTGGTCCACTAGTGGTCACAGTGACCGGTCCACGGTGTGGTCCCCTAGTGGTCACAGTGACCCGTCCACGGTGTGGTCCCCTAGTGGTCACAGTGACCCATCCACGGTGTGGTCCCCTAGTGGTCACAGTGACCGGTCCACGGCGTGGTCCCCCAGTGGTCACAGTGACCCGTCCACGGTGTGGTCCCCTAGCGGTCACAGTGACCGGTACACGGTGTGGTCTCCTAGTGGTCACAGTGACCCGTCCACGGTGTGGTCTCCTTGTGGTGACAGTGACCCGTCCACGGTGTGGTCTCTTAGTGGTCACAGTGACCGGTCCACGGTGTGGTCCACTAGTGCTTACAGTGACCGGTCCACGGTGTGGTCCCCTAGCGGTCACAGTGACCGGTCCACGGTGTGGTCCACTAGTGGTCACAGTGACCCGTCCACGGTGTGGTCCCCGAGTGGTGACAGCCATGGTTTCGCCTTTGGTATTCAGGAAGGGTATTACACCCGTGTTATAATTAGAACATTCCCATATTATCTTGACATCACGTGACCTCTGTCGATGCTCTAAAAAAATCCTGGCTATGTGAGCCCCTCCTCCATCTGTAAGGCTTAGGCTGGACTGCTTCAGGAATTTAACAATGCCGTATAGGACTTGTCATTTCTAAAACCAGAAAACGTCATAGCTCAATGAGTAATATTCTATTTTTGGATTACATTTTAGCGGAACAATGTTTTTAAGCACAGTCGAATCACTATGTTCTCAAAATTGTTAGCATAGTAAAATTACGAAACTGTTTTTCCTTTTTCAAGTCAACTAAGCTGTCTTAAATTAACAAAGAATTAACAAATAGCTAATAAGATACATCATTCTCAATATACCTACATTTACATATTGACTCGTATCTTTTATTAAATTTTAATGAAATTATTCCTTTAAAAAGATATATATAGTCCCATTATTTCTAAATAGATTTCCGCAATATTATGACAAGACCTATACTATAGACTATAGGCTATAGGCCGTGCGCACCTTATTTCAAGTATTTGTGCGGCTTGTTACACTATCACCGGATGCTTCCGGTTTTGTTGTCATTTTTATATTTACCTTGACAACAAACTTTAACTTTTACACCTTGACCCTTGCGCCAATTGAACACCGATTTCTGTACATGCAAATTAGTTTTAAACTAGTGTATTACCCTTCAAAAATGACGGATGTTTTCAGCTGAAATCTATTTATTTTGAAAAAATGCACTTTTTTAGGCCGCCTACGGCGCCCACCTTTTTCAAAAGCCCAACTAACTTGTCCTTGTTTGATAAATACGAAATATTAAACTTTCTGAAATGTACACAATGTATCTTATATTAGGAGTTGCAGGGCACCTACGGCGCCCCCTTTGGTTTTTTAAATTTTATAATTAGCCATCATCAAATCCTCTTTTTACATTGTTCCCTTTTCCAAAATTAAAATATGAGCTAAAACAATGACGTCATATACTTTTTTTACAGCGCATCTTTAATTTGCACACCTTTTGATGCACACCTTGTATTAAATATAAGATCAAACAATGACGTCATATAATACATTACATACATACAAACATACATACAGGCGACGAGAATAATGTATATTGATATGTTTACGAAAAACAGAAATCGTTATTAAATTTAAATTATATTGATAGTTAACAAGCAAAACAAATTATTTACTTATTTGAAGTATCGAAAATGCATTAGCAATATTCAACACCACGACAAACTATTTAAAGAAATTTTAGGAAGAAATAAGTCCTACCACATTCCAGATAAACAAAAAAATCTGTTTACAGATATACAAGAATTACACTAACGTATCACAGCTTTTCGGCCAACATTTAAATATTATCTAAAATGGATTAAATCCCAAAAAAAAATCTCCTTATTTACTGATTATATTTACGTGTCTTTATTTAAAAGTTTTACTGGTATTAATTGTTTTATACCAAAAAATATTTATAAAGTATTTCAATGCGTTATTGGGTAGGGCACTCAATAAATTGCTATTTATCCAAGGGAAACTACTTTGCATATATAAATTAAGCAAGAAAATATATGTTATCTAACTTTACAACCAAAGCAAAATAGGGCTGTGATCACAGTAACATTCTACAAATACGATGGCGTTAAGGCAAAGAAATACAAATCCTAATTTATGTCATGTACTTTTTCGAACACTAAATAATATGGACAATATTTTGATATTATTTTTGTACTGATTAATTTTTAAAATCTTCTACTCAAACTCCTTATTTAAAGATATTGATATTGTTACAGTTCATTCTTATCTTATCTATACAGACGCTCCTTCTATGCAGAAGATAGTTGCGTCCACAGACCATGACAGATGATCTGTTGGCAAGTGATGCAGCATTCACAGGCCACGGCTTTGTGGGTTCCACGCATTACCCAGCCGCCTAACTACAGTAGTTAGGTACCCATTCGGAGCGGGGTGACTCAGGGACGCCCTAGGCCCCGGGAACAAACCCTTGCCTTCACACGGATTCGAACCCGTGACCATCGGTACTACAGTCCAGTGTGCTGCCACTCGACCACCGCGTTTTAAACAAAATTTAAATGTTATTAAGTTAGGCTAGGCAATCACTGTCGTTGATCATGGTTATATAAGTTATATTAAATTATATAATATAAGTAAAGTACATTTGTACTTTTTCTGAATTTCTTTTTCCTATTATTACTTATTAACTTTATAAACTAATACTAATAAACTACTATTAATAATCGAAAAAATTGCATTTCAATTTTTCGTTAATAATTGTTTTAATTTATTTATTTTTTCCTCGTTCAAAGACGCGATTACTTTTTTGTGAATCTTATCGCACCAAATTCCTTGTTTGCTTTAGTCTTGATGTGCAACAACAACAAAAAGTGCACAAGAACACAAATACAAGCTACGTCATCGACTAACGTCATGATGCCATGGCTGCGCCGGAAATGCTCCCGTTCTGGCATACAATAAAGTAACATCTAAAGTGCTTTATCCCCACATAGATGCGGTAAGTGTTTTGTTTAAATGTGTCATATATATGTGCTTTTTCTGTTGTAGTCAGTTTGGCATATGATTCCACTTTCCTGAGTTAAAAGTGTGGAACAAATTCGCCATTTCGATCGTCTGTTGTTGTTTTTTTCAATAAATGTTTTGCCACACAGATTATTTAAATTGTATTATTGATCATTATCATAAATATATAAGTATGCTGCATGATTTAATTCAAACTGTACCAGTAGTATAGTAAATGTATATATCAATTGTATTTTTATGACTAAGAATAAGAAGCGATGCAGGTCCAATAAAGAGTTATGCCTCCTGTAAATAAATTAATTCAGCTTTTGATTAACAATTAACTGACTAGCCTGCTAGTACTGCTACTCTACTGAGACTACTGCTTGTCATTTCAAATTTCTAAGCTTCTAAGGCTTCTTGTCTTATTATTAATGATTCTTTTTTGTTCTTCATGCTTAATTTAATAAATTATTAAGATTAATATATTTTTTTTCTTCAGTTCTTTGTACCTCTAACTTCTTTCTCTCTTAAAGTTAAAGTAAAGAGAATAGAGAAAGTACAAAAAATAATATCTATCTTAATAATAATATAACTAATTCAAACTTAAATTGCTGCTTGATAATAAATGAAAATGATACTTCACAATAATATAAGTGTAAGTATATGGAATGAGTTAAACATTCATGACTGAAGACTATGACACTTTAATTTCTTATTTCATATAATATAATAATTGTTTATTGATTGAAATTAGTCTTATTCTTTAATGACTTATTATCTTATTTTAAACTCAATTGTAATTTTGTAGTGTAAATTTAAATCACTCTTTCTTTTGAATCAAATCATAGCATTCCTTTCAGTGTTAAGTATAATTTTTAATTGCATGTTATGAAAGAAAGGGCATGCAAACAACATATACATTTGGCATATGGATATCATGTATTCGTATGTTATATTTAACCTATTTTCATACTTGTAGTTGTAGTGTGTGCTTAATAAATAACATTTTAGTTTTAAAACTAGTACGGTTTTTAATTTTTTAATGATAAATAATACCAACCAGTTTATCTTATCTGTTACAGACATTCCTTCTATATAGATGTCCTACAAAAATAGTAATTTATGTGTCTGTCAGTAAAGATGGTTCTTTCTAACCATGGGACTTTATCAAAGGGAGATAGCACATTTTATTGTTTAAGCCATAGGTGGTATTTGGAATCAGACCAGAATTTGGGAACAGACAATTTTTTTTATATATGATTAAAATTAACACAGCTTCTGTCAGTGACTGAAAGATTTTTTTTCTACCACTCCCTCATTTAAAAATAATCATTTTGATGGTGATCCCTGAAACTGTAAAACTTGGAGAAAGTTATGTTTTCACATCTCACTAAATTTTATTGTAACTTGAGGGCCATGCTTTTTCTGTTACATCTCAGCTTAGAAAATGTGCTCTTAACTTTCAATAAACTTTGCATGAATTTGTTAAGACATCTTGATTTCACTCAGAAACATTTTTTGTCTAAATAATTGTATTGTTTATCTCCAGGAGTACCGGGATGCATGGGTTATGATTGGTCAACGAAACGTCTGGTGTCCAGGCAATCCGAAAAGACCTAGACACTGATCGGGTAACACTGACGTGGTAGCTCCGCTAGAAGTGGCAGTTAGACTCCCTGTACCCAAATCACTCCCGGTAGATGACCACCACGTGACACCAAGTGAACTCGTCAGCATGTCTGCCACCGCTGTACAGCAATCTCTAGTCATGGACAGTGCCATGAAGGGTTTAAGTCGACAGGTTCTCGACCAGGGCCACATTGACACCAATGAAGCATACTCTGGTATTTCCACAGAGCCATTTTTTAACTCAGCTATGCTGTTTAAAAGTGACAAGGAAAGAGGCAGTCCTGTTGATAGTTCTTCTTACTCGTTCTGTTTGACGAATCAGAGCTGGAATCATAGCACTTCACCCTCCAAGTCAGCACAGGATATTTTTGAAAATGTAAGTAAGCCAGGAACAGCCTTGAACCAAAGTAGCTCAAATAAATATGGATTTGGTTCCAATACATGCATTGATTCTTCTGCTTCAAAACCTGTGGCATTTGCAGATACATCCAGTGGGCTGACTGGCTCCTCAGACAGTTCAGTACCCAAGCCAAATAAAGATAAAGATGAAGCACCTTGTCTCTCTAGTAAAAAAGATGGTCCAAGCTTTCAAAATGATAATTATGACATGGAACAACTGAAAAGAGATCTTCTGTCCAAAAATGATCAGTCCTCCAAGTCCAATCCTACAGATTCATTTAAAAACAATGCTGATTTAGGTTTAGATATGAGCTGCATGGAATCAGATGACTTTGATTTCAATCCAGGGACAAAATTCAAACAGGACTTTGACTTTGAGTCTACTGAACTTGCTATGAGGTTAAAGTCCACGATGAAATCTGAATTTATGTCCAAAGAGTTCTGGCCCAATGCCACTCCAAATTCAGGTGAGGTGACTCGTTCCATTGATGATATCATGAGGGACTATGGTATTAACTCAGCTGGTTCTTCTCTCTTGAAGTCCACTGTGCCAATCGGCAACGGTCTGATTACCTCACCACTGAGTCACATGAATATGTCTGCAAACAATGAAAGTATCAAGGCGGCCTCAGGTGGTTTCGATAGCTGTAACCCTACAAGGGTTTGCTATTCTCTCAATAACAATCATCCACAAGCTGTTGGCAATGATTTTTGCTTGAAGACCTCACAAATGCCCAGCTGTTTTGATAACCCCACAATAGGTGTATTGAAAACTGAGACCCCATCGAGCAGTGGAATGACTGCACAGATCATGAACTCATCTCAAAACAACGAGACTGAGGCCCAGACCCAGAATAATGAGGAGCAGCAGGTGAGAAATTTCGGAAGCTCGGTTGATTATGGGGCGGGCGCCAATGCCGCTCCTAAGCATACAAGTACTTCCAAGACTTCTCAGATATACCCTTCCCTGCATGACATTGGCAGAACAGGGAACTTTGCTGGGGATATTCCGTACACATCAACCAACAAATACTCCTCCCTTGAATACAAACAATTCGACACCAACACGTTACAGCCAACAACTAGTTTCAGCAGCAAATATTCCAATATGGACTTTAAGAAAACTTTTGATCAGATCCTCCCTGATAGTGGCCTGGGCCACACAAGCTCACTCCTTCCAAGCGAGTTATCAAAGACCATACCAACTACAAGGCCATCAAACTATCCCATGTACAGCCACCTTGGCACGGCTGCTGATGCATTGGGATTTTCTTTACAGGCAGAGAGACAGCGACTCAGAAACATCGATGCCATGATTGCTACCACACCTTTCCATTCTCGAGCCCAGGATCCACTTTTCACCAAGCCCTACATGTACAGTAAATATAGTTCAGGAAGCAGCTACATGCCCAGTGATTTAGAAGGAAGAAGGCGATACTCGACACCGGCCCTAAATTCTTCTCTCCCTTACAGATCTGAGATGTCCACAAGAATGGATTGGTCCACCGGTCTTGGCGGGCATCACGGCATGGGAAAGTCTGTGTCCGCTCCCAATTATGAGTACAGTAGAAATGTCACAGCAACGGGGTCATCGGTCGATGCTCAACTCTTTTCAAGGGGTGCTAAGGGAGGTAGTGACTTGCAGTACAACAACTGCACATACAACCCAGCCCTTGTTGACAAGATTATCTCAGAGAAAAAGTCAGCTCCCAATATGCAGAGAAAGAAAAGTGACTGCCCGCTCAAGAAAGTAAATAAGGGCTCACCAAGCAGAAGCATGGTCACACGACCGCAATCAGCCTCAAATTTCAAACAGTCAAAGGAGGGTGTCGCTGAGCGCAAGCGTAATGGCACTGCTTCTGCACCTCGTGGAGACAACCCTGGGAGGAAAAAAAACACCAACCAAAGTAAATCAGTGGCAGAATTTGCTTCTGGGTTTGACTTTGTGAAAGATTTAAATAAATTGTGGCAGCAAAGCGTTTTAGGGACAGAAACAAAGAAAGTGACCAGGCCCCCGAAGTACCAGCCTTACAGGCCGGCGTCTGTCCAAGAGCCCCAACAATCAAGCAAAGCCAACAACTCCTGGCAGGAAAACCCTTCGGGGCAGATGATGCCCATGAAGAGCCAAAGCTGTTGGGTTGGTCGTGAGCCTTCCTTGAAATCAAGCTGTCACAATGGTGGCTTTGATATCTCGCTCAACGATTGGCAACAAGGTTCCTCGTTAGATTACTCCAGCTGTGGGTGGGAAGGTGACAATGCTAAAACCAAAAACAAATCAGTCAAAGCCACAAAATCCTTCACTTTGGAAAATTATTCTACCCCTAAGTCTATCCTCAAGCCAACCGCCAACAAATCATTTTGCAGGTCCAACTCAGCTATGCCCATCAGGTCACAGAAATCCAATCCTGGTTCACCCCAGAACCACGGAGTAACGACGGCACAGCTGTTTGCTGGCCTGACACTGAAGAGAAAGGCAACACCTAACAAACAAAGCCGGGCAAAGACTACTCAAGCTAAACTCTGTGGTAGTAAGACTTCTGGAAGGAAATTTCCCTAGATTGTAGAGAAGTAATGTCGTACTGCTCAGCCCTACACTTGCTAGAAAATGACAGTGTTAATTTCCCATATATATGAAAATCTTATAGAAAGCACTATATTTACTAAAAATGCTAAGCTCCGTATTTAATACTAAACAATTTTATTTATTTTTACAATTTCAAAATGGTTTTTAAAAAGTGTTGCTAGTAAAATGGGATTTTAATCCTGAGCTAAAAAATGCAGTAAATATATAACATTTTAAAAAATTAATTATTAACCAACAAACTAGTGGCTATTAAAATAAGTAGTCTTGAGGCCAATGTTGCAACCTTTAAATGAAACAGTCCCATCTTTTCAGAAATAATTCATTATCAGATTTACTAAAAACCCACAGCAAATCATTCTTCTTTGCATAAACCTGAGATTCACCAGACATTGCTAGCCACACACCATATACCTTGTATCCTGTCACAGACAGATTAAAAATGAAGTGCAGACTTGACCTAGAGCAATTGAAACTAAACTAATTTGCTTCTTTATAATGGCAATGAACTGATTTCTTGTATTTAATAGTAAAAGCTAGTTATTGGTACCATGTGTTAGAGCAATAATAGTTACGTTGCTGTAGCTCCATTTAACAAATGCACACTATGATTTGTGAATTAGGCTTAAGTATAAAATCTAAAAGTCTTGATTTGTCAATGAGCCCTCTATCTGGTTTGTACTTGTCTTCACCCTAAACCACATTAAAGCCCTTAATTAGCAATTTACTGTTTGGTTTTGTCTTTATTTTGTTGAGTCTAGTATTTTCTAGTTAATAAATAGCAACAAAGTATAAGATTAAGAATTCATTTTTTAAAAGACACTAAATTAGTTAGTTGACTGCTTAATGTTTATAATTTTAAACCAATACCAAAAAATTTTGAATACCAATTTATTGAATGTCCACTCTGTTTACAATTATTTGATAGACATAATCAGCATATAAAAAATAACAGAATATTTGTGAAATATTTGTGAGCCATTGCTCAATACAGGAGTAAATATGTGGCTTATTTTCACTTGGACTTTTACACTTGTACTGCAAGCTCCACATTCTGATAAAATGTATTTTTATTGGCATTCCACATATAAATGAACACTTTATAAGAAATCAGTGACTATAAGCAGTTTCTATGTACATTTAAAAAATGGGGCATTCTCTCTCAATGACCATAGACACTGGTTAAGCCGCCTGGAGCCAAGTTGAGATTAAATTTGGCCAACCATGCAGTAACTTACCACTAGGAAAAGTAGGGATAACTTTAGGGGTTAAGACAAAATGAATTTTAATGATTGTGACTAATAATAACAGTTTTTAAAAAAGTTATTCTACTGACAGACAGAAATGTATATTTTTATGGCTGCTAAGCCATAGTTAAGTCCTACTGAAATTATTGCTGTGAGTGAATAGCCATATCCGCTTTAATTCTGGGTTTTTAATCATGTCTGCATTCAAACAATTTAGTTATCAAAGTAATTAAAAGTGTGACAAATAAGATTATGATAAATTATGAAAAATAATATGGCTTTGTTGATTAAAATGCATTTAAAACATGTACAAATTTTTAAGAAGGAGAAAATGAATAATTAAGCAAAGTGATATGAATTAATCAAGGCAATTGAAGATAAAGATTTTTCAAAGCAAATATAGTAGTAGGCAGGTTGAGAACTATCATTTAGTCAATAAAAATAAAAGAACAGACTTCAAGTCATTTTTAGTACAGTACTAGGAGAAGATGAATTTAAACTTCAATGGGTATAATGCAGTTATTCTAGATAGGGCATTTGTTCATTTAGTCAATTAATAAAATACAAGATAAACAAAGGAATTGTGTGATTAAAATTAAAACAATAAATTAAAGGACAAATACAAAATTTTTTAATTTTTTGTTTTAATAATGTAATTCCTTTGCATATCTTGTATTTTATTTGAAAACTTAATCGCAGTGCAGTTCTGTATGATAAATTAATAATACAGTGTTTAAAAAAACAAACTATGTACATAAATTGCTAAATTCTATGTGGTTTAAATGCCATTCTCGATGAGGTACCTGTTTTTATTTCAAAGCAGTTAGACAGGAGTTAATTGTTTATCACCAGCTGGGAGCTCTTATGTGTTTCACAGAGTTTGGATAAGAATTAAATGTTAACATTATATCTTCTATGAAAGTTTAACAAGATCAGTCACAACTTAGACTTCAGTGTCAAATGGGTGAGGGCGTGTGTGTGGAGGGGGCGTGTGTGGAGGGGGGGTGTGTGGAGGGGGGGGTGTGTGGAGGGGGTGTGTGTGTGGAGGGGGGTGTGTGTGGAGGGGGTGTGTGTGGAGGGGGGGTGTGTGTGGAGGGCGTGTGTGTGGAGGGGTGTGTGTGTGGAGGGCGTGTGTGTGTGGAGGGGGGTTTGGGGTTAGGAGCAAAGAAAGATATACTCGGTTATGCTAATGTAATGATTTAAGTTAAAAATCGCATATAAATTATTATACATTACATATATTCAATTGTATCACTAGAATGTTGATGTTAAAAAAGTACAAATGTAGATTAGATTTAATTGAAATTAAATAACTGTGACAAGACATTAGTTACAAGGTCATATTGTTAAAAATCTTGAGCAGGTTATTACATTTGCATAGCCAGGAGGATCAAGCAATATTATATTCACTTTGTGTATGTCTGGTGATATTTTGTTTATGCTATTGGGGGAAAAAAATACCCGTAAATAATATTTCATTTATGTCAGTCATCAAAGAGAGAATAAAATGGACTGGCGGTATAATCCCTGACAGGGAGCGGTCATTGGAATAAAATGTGAAGGTGTCTGTCAAATAATTCTAGATGACCACTAGGATTAATGTGTTGATTGCTCTGTTGGAGGTTTTCAACTATTATCCATTTCTCAAGCAAAAAGCCATATCAACAGGTCAAGTCAGTGGTACCAATGCAGTCAGAATTACCTCTCAATATAAATTCATCAGCTAAACAAACGAGACAGAGATGGAAGACTGCCATGGGATAAAAATTGTCTGAGCTCTTCGGTCAACAGCTACTAGGGGAACAGTAAATAAAAGTAAACCCAACTGGCACAGCTATAGCTCTCTAACTACTAAGTCTTGCCATAAAAGTTAAAAGCATCCAAGTAGAAGAGCTCACTGTAATGTTGTCATAAATCTTGACTGTCTTAACCTGACAAGGGGTTCCCAAATTATTTAAGAAGCTGAACACTGCCCCCCCTCCCCACCACACCCTTCTACTGTTAGGTAAATCATTTTCCCTCTGCTGAACTATGAATATTTCTAGACATACAAACTTCAAATTGAAATTTATTGAATAATAAGTTTTTAGATGTTTTCTATGATGGCTAAATATTCTAGATCTCATTTGACTAACAATTAAACACAGATAATAATAACTGTTTCTGGCAGCCAGTCTAGGTACTGATGCTCACTTACCAAAGTATTTTAAGTGACAGTATCACACAAGCCAATGAAATAATAATTATAAACCCAACACTTTCAGGAGAAACTTCACCCTGCCTCAGTTCAACTAATGTTGTTGTTTTTTTTAGATAGAAATGATACCTGTGTTTACTTTAATAAATTTGGACTTGAATCAGCAAAATTTTTGTTAAGAGATTATTTAAATGAATTTTAAACTGAAAAAAAAATACGAAAAAACTAACCATAAAAAAAAGCAGAAACTGATAAATGCTTTAATTTTGATCTTTTTTTATCCGCAATCCTCAGGAAAAAATGTTTAATCATGTTTTACCAAGAGAGGATCAATGTTAAATTCAATTGTGTTAATCCATTATGCTATTAAAAAAATCCTTAGCACATGAATATTTTCACACACTTCTCTATGATGAGATAAAGAAATTTCAAAAAATTACATTTGGAATATGTTGGAAATATTGCTGCCACAAGTTTTTACATGTTTAATGTTAATGTTGATTTGACTTCCCATGCCTACCAGTGCCCCGAATGCTGCGAGAATCTGCAAATCCTACAAACTGACGGGCCGCAAGATCATCCTCTACAAATAGCGACCCTTGTCGAGATTTTGTCCCGGCAGCTTTGAGGTCATCCGCAGCTGGTGTCATGGAAGACATTGCAGTTTTGTTATCTGCTGACTTTCCAAAAGTTTTTGCTGTGTCATTGGATGTGCTGGCATGCTGCTGCTGCTGCTGTTGGCTGGGAAAGGTTGTCTGTCCTTTATTCAAGGGCTGAAGTCTGCCCACCTACAAGGCAAAGAAAATTAGAACTTGACTTACAAATAACAGATACAATAGTGTAATAGAAACAAATGTTTGTCATCCCATCAGTAGGTGACATAATTGTAAACTCTTATAAAGTGTTCCCATTGAAAGTTAACGCCCAAATTTAACACAGTAGACACGAGCAAAGATTCCAAGTGAACTTGGTCAGAAGGAAATTTTTTGTAGTGGGAATCATTATAAGTTAAAGAATATTTTAAAATTATAGAATTTGGAGTAATTTCTAGGTTTAAGATTTATCAAAGGTCATTTTATTATTATTTTTTTTAATATTGAAAACATTATTTTGCTAACTCTAAGAATCAGTATATAGTTATTTTTAAAACTTAAAACACAGTATTTTTAAATCCCTTATATTAACTTCACCGTGTTGTCTCTCTCTCGCTCTCTCTGTCTGTCGTGGTCCCGCAGAAAAACAAAAGTAACAAATGAACCACTTCGCGCGATCCTATTGAGCTGAAAGTTTGCACATACACTTGTGTCACCGAACAATGGATTGTATCAAAATTTCAAATCGATTGAATGTACCGTAATTAAATTAAATAATTTTTAGTTTATCTCTATATAGCACATGTAGCCTTCTGCTATAGTTGACCTCCACGGGTCACTGGAGGTTCACTCCAGCCCTCAATGATCACATCCCCGTGTTTTACAGCAGGGGGAGTTCAGTCACGTTCAGTCTGTAAAGGTTTATGCTAGTCTGTCAAGCGGTGCGTGTTATATTGAACATAATCAATACTTTTAGTTATGTCTCATATATAAGTATAAGGGATTTATAGTCAAAAACTTTGTTTTTACGGGTTGTTTATTCTTTTTTTACAGATTTGATTTGTGTTCTTAGAATGTCCCAAACACATTGTGGCAGTAGAATGCTGAAATTTTCTGGATTTAGATAGAGTCCCAAGACTACAACTGGTAAGAACCTTCGCTTGGCATTTCACAATTTATCATACACAATTAACACAAGACAAACTCAATCACTGGGGACACACATTAGTTTAACATCAGTGTTTGGGGCATTGATCTAATCAACTCAGTGTGCTTGTGTTTCAACATAATAATTTTTAAAAACCCGTAAAAAACAAAGTTTTGACTATAAATCCTTTAATAGAGTTTATAGTAAAAAAAAACTACTAGTCTGCCTGCTCGATTTGATCACGGGAAAAGGGTTATAAACACATGTTTAACATAATGCGCACCGCGTGACAGAGTAGCATAAACATTTACAGATCGGGAATATATTAAAAAAAAGGTATGGTCATTGTAATATGCACCTCGCGTCAGGAAAATATTAAAAAGGTTGTTCAATATAAAACGTGACAGTCTAGCACAAAAATGTACATGCTACATAGAGATAATCTAAAAATTCATCATCGCCACAAGTCTGCCTGCAAAATTTCACCTCGCTAGCATAAGGGGAAGTGTGTAAAATATCAATCCAAAGTTCTTGCGGTAAACAGGCAAGCAGACGCCACGAGTTAATATATAGGATTTAAAAATCCAATAAACTGCCAACCCTTTCTTTAGGAGTGCTTGGGGCCGCTGTACGCCCAAAGTTCCCGGGCTGCTTGAGAGACCTGCGGTGGTCCAGGACTCTGTTACCATGACTTGACTGGAACTGTACCGGTGTGCTGGCCAGCACTCGCTGGGTGAGGAGGGGATCCCTGGGACTGGTGGCGTCACCCACAGAGTCGGTGTCGTCCTTCTCGCCCGGGTCATACCGTGACAGACGTGATGTGTTTCGTAGTGTGACAGATGGCGACAAGCGACCATCTTCAAATGGTTCTGGAACCTGAAGGGAAACCACAAAAAATATTTCAAACTAACTTTAATCAGTGTACATCTCTATGTCTATCTCTCATGTAACTTTAGAGGGATAAGAAAATTAGGCATTCAGGCTTCCAAACATTTGAACAAAACGTGCCAGCAGAGTTAAGTACCCAGCCAGATAGTGTACTCGCTACATCCTCTCTCTCAATACCCCCGTCCATCTCTATCATGCCCCTCTCACTACCCTGTCCATCTCTATCATGCCGTGTTCTTGTCCTCGTCAATGCCTGTTTTGAATTGTTACATCACTCCAATCGAAAACATATACGTGTGTTTTTATTGAGAGCAGGTGTGTAAGTGTAAGTAATTCTCGTGTTTAAATCTAATGTCTGTGATTTCAACCAATCTTATGGCCAAACGTCTTGGTTTGTTTTGTCGTTGTAATGTGTGCTACCAATGCCTTTGTTCCTGTGTACACATTCAGTTGAGGCCCCTCACACTCCCTGTACACAAAATCTCCTATGCCAACCACCCCCTTGCCCCAGATATACATAATATACATATGTCCTCAATTAATGTGTACGCTGTATCCACACCCACTTCCACGTAGCTCAATACGTGATAGACACTAATCACAAATCATATGAATTTTATTTTTTGTAACATAATGATTTCATAATCAAACTTTAACTCCCACTGATGTAATTTGATTTGTTTTAAAGGTACCTAAATGTGGAAATTTTTTAATTCATTATAACTAAAGTTCAATAATTAAGCAACATTATCCTATACCAAAATTATATTGACATTAATTTAATGTAAGTGATAAACAAATTTCTTTAAATATTTCCCTCAATGGTTGTGTTGTTATTACTTACCTGCATTGATTTCTTCTTCTTTTTCCTGACAAGGTTGTACATACTTTGGTTTGTGCCATCAGACATGCGCCTGCAATATCAACACAACAACATGGCCCATTTTATTACAAGTTTAGTTATTTTTCTAATTATGAGTGAACAAGACGCTGACCATATCCAGTTTGGTTGGTAACATGTCCAGTTTGGTTGGTGACCATGTCCAGTTTGGTTGGTGACCATGTCCAGTTTGTTTGGTGACCATGTCCAGTTTGGTTGGTGACCATGTCCAGTTTGGTTGGTGACCATGTCCAGTTTGGTTGGTGACCATGTCCAGTTTGGTTGGTGACCATGTCCAGTTTGGTTGGTGACCATGTCCAGTTTGGTTGGTGACCATGTCCAGTTTGGTTGGTGACCATGTCCAGTTTGGTTGGTGACCATGTCCAGTTTGGTTGGTGACCATGTCCAGTTTGGTTGGTGACCATGTCCAGTTTGGTTGGTGACCATGTCCAGTTTGGTTGGTGACCATGTCCAGTTTGTTTGGTGACCATGTCCAGTTTGTTTGGTGACCATGTCCAGTTTGTTTGGTGACCATGTCCAGTTTGGTTGGTGACCATGTCCAGTTTGTTTGGTGACCATGTCTAGTTTGGTTGGTGACCATGTCCAGTTTGTTTGGTGACCATGTCCAGTTTTTTGGTGACTTACCAGGAAACAAAAGGAGCCACACATGGAGATTCTGTCCTCAGGTTGTAAGGGGGGTACCTGCCATACTGTCTGCTGTTCTGTGTCTGGAGAAATCTGTTGTCTCTGATATCTCGTTGGGGATGACCGAATTCTATGTAGTATAAATCATATATAGTAATTATATCATTAACAATCGAGATAATTTTGTATTGCTTTCAACAATCATGCTTCATGTCATATTTTACCACATTTAATAACTTGTTGTAGATTTACTAGGAAATTAGACATAATTAAAAGAAAGGGAACTATAGACAGTATAAGACAGTATAAGACAGAATAAGACGGTATAAGACGGTATAAGACAGTATAAGACAGTATAAGACAGTATAAGACAGTATAAGATAGTCACATGTGACAGTTTAGATTGAACAAAATAAAATTTAAAAAACTAACAAGCTTTTAGAGGTTATGTTTCATTTTAAAGATTGGAATATAACACATCACCACTTATCCTTATCAATAAACCTTAAGGAGTTTTGTTTAAATTCAAGGCAGTCATAAGATTATACAAAGACCAAAACCAAAGTAAAAGCAGGGGCAGATTAGATGAATGAAAGGTGAACATGACAGACAGTTCTTTTCTTTTTTAAAAAATTAATTTGTTTAAAGCATACCACCAAGAATTCCAGTTTAACATCTTCCCATGACCCCTGATTAAGTACTATCGCTGATGTCCATTTTTTTTTAAAGGAGGGCTCATTTTAATCAACAATTATTATTAAAATGATTTTTATAGACTTAGCCTTAGTGTGTATTTATCAAATTTCTTTACATGTGATTCGTTTATCAAAACATTTTTTTATAGTCTGCCCTCATTTTAGGGTAAAAATATAATTCCAAAGGAAAGAAGGTTGTTTTGAAATATGTATATAATTGCTGGAATGGTGTGAATAAATATCATCAGTCTTAATTTGCTCTTGTGCACTTGTTTATATTGTGAAATTTTCAGCGTGCAAAATAACAATCACAGTGCAGTGAAAAATGTGAGACTGTAAACCAAATTCTATAAAACATCAATGTATGCAAATAACATACAAAATATATTTTTGCCAAGTAACTTGAAACATGAGAAATGTTTGAATAAATGCACACCATTTGTTCTTACTTTTACCTGATTCATTCAAGTCCATTGGGCCATCTGTCAGAAATTGTTTTTCTCATAATAATTTGTACTTTTAAATTGATCTTAATTAAGTCAACCAGAAAATAAAATTAAGAGAATGTCAGACATGGAGTTAATTATCTGAATCTTAATTTCATTAAAAACATATAGTCATTTATTTCATGGATGAAAATGGTAAAATTGACTAAATGGCCAAAGGAGGAACCAACAATAGTATAATTTTTTTTTACACTCCATAGGCTTCCTGGTAACTTAGTTATAGACAGATTTAATGATAACTAACATATAGACCTAATGATACATTCTAGGGTACAATCGCCTCTATCTGATAGAACCACATAACATATAGACCTAATGATACATTCTAGGGTACAATCGCCTCTATCTGATAGAACCACATAACATATAGACCTAATGATACATTCTAGGGTACAATCGCCTCTATCTGATAGAACCACATAACATATAGACCTAATGATACATTCTAGGGTACAATCGCCTCTATCTGATAGAACCACATAACATATAGACCTAATGATACATTCTAGGGTACAATCGCCTCTATCTGATAGAACCACATAACATATAGACCTAATGATACATTCTAGGGTACAATCGCCTCTATCTGATAGAACCACATAACATATAGACCTAATGATACATTCTAGGGTACAATCGCCTCTATCTGATAGAACCACATAACATATAGACCTAATGATACATTCTAGGGTACAATCGCCTCTATCTGATAGAACCACATAACATATAGACCTAATGATACATTCTAGGGTACAATCGCCTCTATCTGATAGAACCACATAACATATAGACCTAATGATACATTCTAGGGTACAATCGCCTCTATCTGATAGAACCACATAACATATAGACCTAATGATACATTCTAGGGTACAATCGCCTCTAGTTGATAGAACCACATAACATATAGACCTAATGATACATTCTAGGGTACAATCGCCTCTATCTGATAGAACCACATAACATATAGACCTAATGATACATTCTAGGGTACAATCGCCTCTATCTGATAGAACCACATAACATATAGACCTAATGATACATTCTAGGGTACAATCGCCTCTATCTGATAGAACCACATAACATATAGACCTAATGATACATTCTAGGGTACAATCGCCTCTATCTGATAGAACCACATAACATATAGACCTAATGATACATTCTAGGGTACAATCGCCTCTATCTGATAGAACCACATAACATATAGACCTAATGATACATTCTAGGGTACAATCGCCTCTATCTGATAGAACCACATAACATATAGACCTAATGATACATTCTAGGGTACAATCGCCTCTATCTGATAGAACCACATAACATATAGACCTAATGATACATTCTAGGGTACAATCGCCTCTATCTGATAGAACCACATAACATATAGACCTAATGATACATTCTAGGGTACAATCGCCTCTATCTGATAGAACCACATAACATATAGACCTAATGATACATTCTAGGGTACAATCGCCTCTATATGATAGAACCACATAACATATAGACCTAATGATACATTCTAGGGTACAATCGCCTCTATCTGATAGAACCACATAACATATAGACCTAATGATACATTCTAGGGTACAATCGCCTCTATCTGATAGAACCACATAACATATAGACCTAATGATACATTCTAGGGTACAATCGCCTCTATCTGATAGAACCACATAACATATAGACCTAATGATACATTCTAGGGTACAATTGCCTCTATCTGATAGAACCACATAACATATAGACCTAATGATACATTCTAGGGTACAATCGCCTCTATCTGATAGAACCACATAACATATAGACCTAATGATACATTCTAGGGTACAATCGCCTCTATCTGATAGAACCACATAACATAAAGACCTAATGATACATTCTAGGGTACAATCGCCTCTATCTGATAGAACCACATAACATATAGACCTAATGATACATTCTAGGGTACAATCGCCTCTATCTGATAGAACCACATAACATATAGACCTAATGATACATTCTAGGGTACAATCGCCTCTATCTGATAGAACCACATAACATATAGACCTAATGATACATTCTAGGGTACAATCGCCTCTATCTGATAGAACCACATAACATATTCAGAATGAAGGACTCTCCTGGGCCCCAACCTATACCTATTGAACAAGATGGTTAACACCTGGGCCCCCACCTATACCTATTGAACAAGATGGTTAACACCTGGGCCCCAACCTATACCTATTGAACAAGACGGTTAACACCTGGGCCCCCACCTATACCTATTGAACAAGATGGTTAACACCTGGGCCCCAACCTATACCTATTGAACAAGACGGTTAACACCTGGGCCCCCACCTATACCTATTGAACAAGATGGTTAACACCTGGGCCCCAACCTATACCTATTGAACAAGACGGTTAACACCTGGGCCCCCACCTATACCTATTGAACAAGATGGTTAACACCTGGGCCCCAACCTATACCTATTGAACAAGACGGTTAACACCTGGGCCCCCACCTATACCTATTGAACAAGATGGTTAACACCTGGGCCCCAACCTATACCTATTGAACAAGACGGTTAACACCTGGGCCCCCACCTATACCTATTGAACAAGATGGTTAACACCTGGGCCCCAACCTATACCTATTGAACAAGACGGTTAACACCTGGGCCCCAACCTATACCTATTGAACAAGATGGTTAACACCTGGGCCCCAACCTATACCTATTGAACAAGACGGTTAACACCTGGGCCCCCACCTATACCTATTGAACAAGATGGTTAACACCTGGGCCCCAACCTATACCTATTGAACAAGATGGTTAACACCTGGGCCCCAACCTATACCTATTGAACAAGATGGTTAACACCTGGGCCCCAACCTATACCTATTGAACAAGACGGTTAACACCTGGGCCCCAACCTATACCTATTGAACAAGATGGTTAACACCTGGGCCCCAACCTATACCTATTGAACAAGATGGTTAACACCTGGGCCCCAACCTATACCTATTGAACAAGATGGTTAACACCTGGGCCCCAACCTATACCTATTGAACAAGACGGTTAACACCTGGGCCCCAACCTATACCTATTGAACAAGATGGTTAACACCTGGGCCCCAACCTATACCTATTGAACAAGATGGTTAACACCTGGGCCCCAACCTATACCTATTGAACAAGATGGTTAACACCTGGGCCCCAACCTATACCTATTGAACAAGATGATTAACACCTGGGCCCCAACCTATACCTATTGAACAAGATGGTTAACACCTGGGCCCCAACCTATACCTATTGAACAAGACGTTTAACACCTGGGCCCCAACCTATACCTATTGAACAAGATGGTTAACACTTGGGCCCCAACCTATACCTATTGAACAAGACGGTTAACACCTGGGCCCCAACCTATACCTATTGAACAAGACGGTTAACACCTGGGCCCCAACCTATACCTATTGAACAAGACGGTTAACACCTGGGCCCCCACCTATACCTATTGAACAAGATGGTTAACACCTGGGCCCCAACCTATACCTATTGAACAAGATGGTTAACACCTGGGCCCCAACCTATACCTATTGAACAAGATGGTTAACACCTGGGCCCCAACCTATACCTATTGAACAAGATGGTTAACACCTGGGCCCCAACCTATACCTATTGAACAAGATGGTTAACACCTGGGCCCCAACCTATACCTATTGAACAAGATGGTTAACACCTGGGCCCCAACCTATACCTATTGAACAAGATGGTTAACACCTGGGCCCCAACCTATACCTATTGAACAAGATGGTTAACACCTGGGCCCCAACCTATACCTATTGAACAAGATGGTTAACACCTGGGCCCCAACCTATACCTATTGAACAAGATGGTTAACACCTGGGCCCCAACCTATACCTATTGAACAAGATGGTTAACACCTGGGCCCCAACCTATACCTATTGAACAAGATGGTTAACACAATGATTCCCATTGACCCATAACTCTGCCAGGTGGAATGCTTTAGAGATTCCATTGAAAATATTACAATAGGAAAACAGACATCCACTGAAATGTGTGTGTGTCAGAATAAACTCATATATGTGCACCAAACTTGAAAATACTCACCCGTATATCTGTTTCTGGACTGTCTTGATTGGGAGGGGAAATACACAGTTTCTCTCCCTTTGTCAGCAGTCATAATACTGCTTTGTAACTAGGAAGAGAAATCAAATCATGCTGACTTAAGAGTCTACAAATTGGATTGGTGTGTGTGTATGTGTGTGTGTGTGCACAAACATGATGGTGTGTGTGCATGTGTAATTCTTAAAACAAAAGTTTGTAAAAATGAAACAAACCTAAGTAGGAATCAATTTACTTTGCAATGTAAAAATTTTATGAACTCTTTCCCTGCCAATCGCCTATATATCGGCAAATTGAGTTTTTGAGTTTATTTCTTGCTTAGAGTGTCCCATTAGACTTTTTAAGTTTACAAATGAGAGGTAACTCTTTACTACTTCCTTTCGGTTTAGAAATAACATGTGTTTACATTCAGTAGTGTAAAATTGGCAACTGTCGTATACATGGGCGTAGGGAAGGGGGGGCATTAAATGCCCCCCCCCCTACATTTGAGAAAAAAAAATTATTTATTAAATGCATTAATAAATGTTGTATTTTAACTATTACAGTACTAATTTGTAAGTCTTATTAATTTCTAAGGCTTTTTTCAACCCTTATGTTATACTGAACTTGAATTTAATTGAAAATTGTACCTGTATGGCATTGCCAGTTAAAAAAATTTTAAAAAGTGGGATTTTTTTGCCCCCCCCCCTGGAAAAATTCCTAGCGACGCCCATGGTCGTATATACTCGTTCTATAGCCCGTTCGTTCATAATCCGACTCCCCCTATTTTGGAAGAGAAAAGTATTAAAAGTGTGTAACCCGCTCGCAAGCCGACCCCCCAAATATAATAGGACAGCGTAAACAAAATGGTACACAATTTTTTTTTAATTCAAGCTAAATCAGTCATTATGATTGTTTGCTTTGTAATACTCATCTTTGTCTTTGTGCTCTATTTTTAGGCAAAAGTTACCAATATGTTTTTTAAAAAATTATTTGTTAAACAGCGGCGAAAGCGGGTGCATTAAAATTACTTGTTCAGAACAAAATTTGTAAAACAATTTATTAAAACATTCACAAAAATAAATAAAATGAATAAATAAGGTAAGTGCAGATGTTTAATAATATTTTATAGTTTCTGGTAGAGCAGTCGAATCTTGTAGAATGTAGAAAAGGACCTTGATGACCTACAATAACAACACAGATGTTCAATGTACATGCAGAAATCACCTATGACCTGCTCGTAAGCCGACAACTTTTCCCCCTAGATTTTGTCCAAAAAAGGTCGGCTTTAGAACGAGTATATACGGTAGTTTCGATTTATTTTTTAAACAAAGATATGGTCACGCCTACTCAACGAACATAGTAATTAATTATAGTATTTATTGCTATCTTATTAAATTTAAATGTGAACATTTAGAAACAATAATAAAACATTAGTTTTGGTATTTATTTAAGATTTTCATTCTTATGACACGCCATTAGATGGGAAAAGAGCAGTGGTTAGAGTTGGGTTTCTATATAATGAAATAAAGGAAAAAAGTTTTCTGCCATGGACATTATCTATATAAAAATTGTCAAAACTACATAGGATATTTTCAAAATTTAAAAAGCATTTATTTCATAAATGTAATTTATATTGTGATAATTAAAGGAGAAAAGGATTACAGCTATGCAGACTTTTTTTTTAGTCTGGTAAGTTCAGATTTTTAACAAAGAAAATTTAACACACAAAAATTAATCACCAAAAATTATAATGAAAATTATTAAATCCTTTATATTAACTCATGGCGTCTGGTTGATTGTTTGATTGCTTAATTGTTTGCTGAAAAAACTTTGGATCGATTTTTAACCCACTTACCCGTATGCTAGTGAGCTGAAATTTTGCAGACAGACTCGTGCCCACGATAAAAATGATATATCAAAATTTAAGATCGATCAAATGTACTGTAATTAAATTAATGAATTTTTAGATTATCTCTATGCATCTCTCTGTAGCATGTTAATTTTTGTGCTAGAGTGGCGCGGTGCATATTATATTGAACACCTTTTTAATATTTCCTGTCGCGGGGTGCAGTGCGTATTATATTGACGATACTTTTTTTAAATGTATTCCCGATCTGTAAATTTTTATGCTAATCTGTCGCGTGGTGTGCATTATATTAACTCTATTCATTCCTCTTATATAGAAATCGTACGTTTATGTACGTCGATATTTTTAGACCAGTTATTTTTGTATTTATTAATAATTTTAATTGTTTTTATTATATTTCACCAAATTTAATCGTAAAAATAAATTAAAAACTCAAAAATTTAAAATTTGTTATGATTTTGATATTTTTTTTAATATTTGAATTGACCGGACGTGATCTGCCGAGAGACGCTAATCTTAGCCATTTTGTGTCGAACGAAAAGCGACGTGCCTGCTATAAATCTTGTAAAAAATTGATATTATCGGTGAAATTATTGACAAATTTCTATTTAAATCTTCTGGCAAATGTTTGGCAACTAGAATCAGGCGATTTTCATTAGAATTTTGATGAAATTCATACTTTGCAGCCTATCGGAATTGTAAATATAGAAAGGTAAGTTTTCGAGTGTTTTATCTTTCACAAATTTTCGAGTTTTTTTAAATTTTTAATAAAGTTATCAATCTAAGTTTTTGTTCTAATACATCCAGAAATATATAAACGTTATTTTCAAGTGAAATTAGAGAAATTACATAATTTTATATTTTGTATTTATTTTACTATACTAATAATTTGCTAACTTGTAATTCTTAACAACGGTTGCTAAGTAATGTAAACAAAGGAAAGTTTTCTGACTTTTGTTAAATATTAGATACTAAAGAAAAAATGCTCAATGTCATTATAGTCCTAATGGTTTCACACAATATTGAATATTTTAAAAAGTGACAAATTAGGTAAAGTTTTTTTTTCTTCTTTATATTTATTATTCAATTATGTCTAAGTCTAAGCCTATCACTATCTTTAAAAAAATAATATGACATCATTGCATAGTCATAGTCATTTCATTTCTTTTTGTTATATTCACAGGGAAAACTCTTATGTCTTATGCTGTTCATGATGATGGCCCACCAGTCTCTATTCCAAACTTTCTCCCAGACAGCTGGAGAATCAGTGAAGTGAGTGTGAGGCAGTTTCTACATCCACAAAATTTCAATGAATTGTTTTTTACCTTGGATTTGGTTGAAACATTTGTCAACTATAACAATAAATATGCTTCAAACCTGGGACCTACTAAATTCTTCATCCACAGTCTACAGTGGTTGATTTGATGTTTCAGCAGAGGAGTTCTACAAATTTCTTGGATACCAAATGTATATGTGAATAATACATTTATCCAGTGTTCAAAAATATTAGTCGACTTTAACTTTGTCGCATCACAAGGCTGCCATGTGTTTTTAAAAATAATTTTCATACTGAATACAAGTTGTTAAAAGACTTTTTGGTCATAGGAATATGTGCAGGTGGGACAAATTCTTAAAAATGGAAATGTTTTCCCAATGAACTTGAAGGACATAAATATCTATGAAAAGAAATCAAAGCGAGATGATATGAGATGGATAAGAGGCTGTAAAAATTTAACATTCAGTGGAGAGACAATAAGACAGCCTCTCTTGTTTCAAATTACATCTCATTGAATGGATTTTCATTTGTTAACAAAAGAACAAAAGTTGAGTGAGTTTTAGACTATTATTTGTGAGACAACCAGATATAAAAGTAATAAAAGCATATAATAACACTATGTGCAATTTTGATTAAAGTGACCATCTTAAACATAAATGCAACACCCTGAAATGAATGGCCTGAGAAAAATATAAAGGTATTAGAAAACACTTGTCTTCCATTTTATTGACATTACTAGGATGAAAAGTTATTTTCTCTTCCAGAGTAGAGTAAAGAAAATCCTGTCATACAGGAACTGATTCGCCCAAACCGTTACCTCCAGATACATTTCACAGAGCTCTAGGTGGATTGCAACAAAGTTGGTAGTATTCCAAGTTCTTCAAATGTTATTACTAAAAACAAATAAAAGCACATAAGACTGTGCTGATTAAAAATCTGAAATAGAAATTGTGAACTGTGTGCTAAATCTGGACGGCAAAAAAATAGGAAGTCAGATGTGACACTTACCTTCTTTTATTTAAATAAAACAAGAAAATTTCATGTGGATTATCAGTTATAATTTGTGTGCATTCATATTTATGTTTGAAAAAAAATTATTGAAAAGTTTTATTGTGGTAATGTGAATTTTTTTAAAAGAAACAAGTCTTGTTTGATGGTAATGCATTTTTAAAAATTATTTCCCCTTTTTATATACTTGACAAAAAAAATTGTAAAAAAATAATTTGCAGTTATCATTTTTTGATTTTTTCAGGAAAGATACAAAAATGAATTTACTTTCCTTATAAAGTAAAATTAGGAAAATTTGATTAAAACTGTATTTTTTTCTATATTTGTATCTGATGAAAAAATAATAATAAAAATTATTTTTTCAAAATATGGTCATAAATTTTTTTTTCAAATTCAAAATACTTAAATAAATGTTTACAAATAATTCATTTTCAAATACCTAATTCATTTTCCTACAAATTAATCTATTACATGCTTAACTTTGGACCTCAAGTTTTAATGTTATTGAGCTTTCTGTAGGGTCATTAAAAAATTTCAAAAAAAAGGGAGAAAATCAAGGAATGTAAAGAGTTAAACATGTTTTTATAACCCTTTTCAAGTGATCAAATCGAGCTGAAATTTAGCAGGCAGACTGTAGTAGTTTTTTTTTACTATAAATCCTTTATGCATGAGACATAACTAAAATTTCTGATTTTTGTATTGTCGTACGATGCGTATTATTATGTACAAAATTTTAGTTATGTCTCGTAAATAAATGATTTATTGTCAAAAACTTTGCTTTTTACTGGGGTTTTTATTTTTTGTTTGATAATATTGTATTTGCTTCTACATAATTGTATTCTCTATTCAATCTCCTCCGTTTTGATATATTATACATCAATGTTGCATCAGACATTTATTTAAAATTTTACGATAGTTAATATCACCCTTTAAAAATTATAAAACTTTAAAAAATGGTCTGGCATGAACGTGTAAAACCCCCTGGCAGCGAAAGAGTTAGCAAAAAAAACGATGCCTTTAAATGGATGACTGGATTAATGACTTATGAACATTTACACAGAGTGTGGTGTAAAAAAAAATATATTCAAATGACTTATAGACTATTACCCTGGCATCAGACAACTTGTCAGTTATGGCTTGTACTGGCAGCAGTTGGGCAGTGCTCTCCCTTGTTCCTTCCCTCTCTTTATTTTCCCTTGATTTTTTCTTCAGAAGTGTGCTTGACTTGATGCGCTGAATTTCATCCTGTGTTGTTGCAGTCATGAACTGGGATTGTGTTGGCTGAACACAGAACATGAATGGACAAGAAATCAGGCAACAAGTATTTCATACCAAAAAAAACACTACATTTTAAGTTATGTAAAAAAAAACAATGTTCAATGTTTCTAGATCTTCTGTATAGAAGGAGCATGTGTAAGAATTAGGATCTGAATGTATAATTTCACCCAGCATGATTGGTGGAAGAATTGGGTGTAGTTATTGATGAATGAACAAAATCCAGTTGGTTGAGACAGAGGGAATTACAAGATGTGGAGGGATTAATGAAGATTTTCAAAAATGCATTTTAAGTTTTTTGTTCATTTTTCATGGTTGGAAAAAAAAAGGAACACAGTAAAAATGACGTTTAAAAAAATACAGAGACAAGAAATCATCCCACGTAAAGATCATCCTCAGAGAAAGCAATGGGGAGATGCAGTTTTATTTTATTTTATTTTTAAAGGCCAGTGTAAGAAATAGGACATCTTTTCATGGATTAATTTTTTTTTAAATTAAATGTGTTTATTTCATACAATCTAAATCTACAAAAAAATAAAGAAAAGACAAACAAAATTTATTTTTATTCAATTTTATGATTGTGTAAGAAATTATCTTTCCTATGTGACAGCCTAATAACGTCTTTAAAAAAATGTATTAAAAAAAGTAAAATTTAAATTGTATTTATATATATAAAAAACAGTTGAGAAGAATGAGCCAATAATATAATACTAGAACATAAGAAGTAGTTTAGAAGAATGCCTCATTATTATGATACTAGATAGAACATAATAAGTAGTTGAGAGGAATGAGCCAATATTATGATACTAGAACATAATAAGTAGTTTAGAAGAATGCCTCATTATTATGTTACTAGATAAAACATAATAAGTAGTTGAGAGGAATGAGCCAATATTATGATACTAGAACATAAGTAGTTGAGAAGAATCAAACATTATTATGATACTAGAACTTAAGCAGTTGAGAAGAACCAGAAATTATTATAAAATAAAAAGTTGCATAGAGTCTTAAGTTTCTTTTAAATAATAATTATTTTTATATACAAGAAAAAAAAATTTTAAGGGTTTTTTTTCCTGTCAAGCATTGGAAACAGAGACTGTAAGCGTTTATTAAAGAGTTAGTGACCCCCTTGGGGCCAAGCCATTAACAGTGCACTCTCCATTCTTGGGGCCAAGCCATTAACAGTGCACTCTCCATTCTTGGGGCCAAGCCATTAACAGTGCACTCTCCATTCTTGGGGCCAAGCCATTAACAGTGCACTCTCCATTCTTGGGGCCAAGCCATTAACAGTGCACTCTCCATTCTTGGGGCCAAGCCATTAACAGTGCACTCTCCATTCTTGGGGCCAAGCCATTAACAGTGCACTCTCCATTCTTGGGGCCAAGCCATTAACAGTGCACTCTCCATTCTTGGGGCCAAGCCATTAACAGTGCACTCTCCATTCTTGGGGCCAAGCCATTAACAGTGCACTCTCCATTCTTGGGGCCAAGCCATTAACAGTGCACTCTCCATTCTTGGGGCCAAGCCATTAACAGTGCACTCTCCATTCTTGGGGCCAAGCCATTAACAGTGCACTCTCCATTCTTGGGGCCAAGCCATTAACAGTGCACTCTCCATTCTTGGGGCCAAGCCATTAACAGTGCACTCTCCATTCTTGGGGCCAAGCCATTAACAGTGCACTCTCCATTCTTGGGGCCAAGCCATTAACAGTGCACTCTCCATTCTTGGGGCCAAGCCATTAACAGTGCACTCTCCATTCTTGGGGCCAAGCCATTAACAGTGCACTCTCCATTCTTGGGGCCAAGCCATTAACAGTGCACTCTCCATTCTTGGGGCCAAGCCATTAACAGTGCACTCTCCATTCTTGGGGCCAAGCCATTAACAGTGCACTCTCCATTCTTGGGGCCAAGCCATTAACAGTGCACTCTCCATTCTTGGGGCCAAGCCATTAACAGTGCACTCTCCATTCTTGGGGCCAAGCCATTAACAGTGCACTCTCCATTCTTGGGGCCAAGCCATTAACAGTGCACTCTCCATTCTTGGGGCCAAGCCATTAACAGTGCACTCTCCATTCTTGGGGCCAAGCCATTAACAGTGCACTCTCCATTCTTGGGGCCAAGCCATTAACAGTGCACTCTCCATTCTTGGGGCCAAGCCATTAACAGTGCACTCTCCATTCTTGGGGCCAAGCCATTAACAGTGCACTCTCCATTCTTGGGGCCAAGCCATTAACAGTGCACTCTCCATTCTTGGGGCCAAGCCATTAACAGTGCACTCTCCATTCTTGGGGCCAAGCCATTAACAGTGCACTCTCCATTCTTGGGGCCAAGCCATTAACAGTGCACTCTCCATTCTTGGGGCCAAGCCATTAACAGTGCACTCTCCATTCTTGGGGCCAAGCCATTAACAGTGCACTCTCCATTCTTGGGGCCAAGCCATTAACAGTGCACTCTCCATTCTTGGGGCCAAGCCATTAACAGTGCACTCTCCATTCTTGGGGCCAAGCCATTAACAGTGCACTCTCCATTCTTGGGGCCAAGCCATTAACAGTGCACTCTCCATTCTTGGGGCCAAGCCATTAACAGTGCACTCTCCATTCTTGGGGCCAAGCCATTAACAGTGCACTCTCCATTCTTGGGGCCAAGCCATTAACAGTGCACTCTCCATTCTTGGGGCCAAGCCATTAACAGTGCACTCTCCATTCTTGGGGCCAAGCCATTAACAGTGCACTCTCCATTCTTGGGGCCAAGCCATTAACAGGGCACTCTCCATTCTTGGGGCCAAGCCATTAACAGTGCACTCTCCATTCTTGGGGCCAAGCCATTAACAGTGCACTCTCCATTCTTGGGGCCAAGCCATTAACAGTGCACTCTCCATTCTTGGGGCCAAGCCATTAACAGTGCACTCTCCATCCTTGGGGCCAAGCCATTAACAGTGCACTCTCCATTCAGTTCAACATTCTGCCTCTTATGAAGACAAAAGGGCCACCACAGTATACGGTGGAGGTGCAGAGTGTTCTATGGTGGCGGTAATGTGGGACCTTCCCAGCTGATAGTCCCAAACTATGGTGGCGGTAATGTGGGACCTTCCCAGCTGATAGTCCCAAACTATGGTGGCGGTAATGTGGTACCTTCCCAGCTGATAGTCCCAAACTATGGTGGCGGTAATGTGGTACCTTCCCAGCTGATAGTCCCAAACTATGGTGGCGGTAATGTGGTACCTTCCCAGCTGATAGTCCCAAACTATGGTGGCGGTAATGTGGTACCTTCCCAGCTGATAGTCCCAAACTATGGTGGCGGTAATGTGGTACCTTCCCAGCTGATAGTCCCAAACTATGGTGGCGGTAATGTGGTACCTTCCCAGCTGATAGTCCCAAACTATGGTGGCGGTAATGTGGGACCTTCCCAGCTGATAGTCCCAAACTATGGTGGCGGTAATGTGGTACCTTCCCAGCTGATAGTCCCAAACTATGGTGGCGGTAATGTGGTACCTTCCCAGCTGATAGTCCCAAACTATGGTGGCGGTAATGTGGGACCTTCCCAGCTGATATTCCCAAACTATGGTGGCGGTAATGTGGGACCTTCCCAGCTGATAGTTTTTTAACAAAATATGCAGGTAAGTAAAACACTTTATAAGAATCCCAAAAAGTGATAACACTCTCCTCAAGGCCAGCCTGGCAAATTATTACAATTTTAATGTTCCTTTACACTGCATATTTATTCTAACAGTATATTATTTCCATTCAACAAAGTATGCAGCTAACAAATTTGTGTTATTTTTAAGAATTTCTTTTTTTATAGAGTCGGGAATTTGATCCGGTTATATTTTTTTGTGCTTTCTATATTATTATTATTAAAATTATTATAACCAAATGCCATTGGGTTATTTATAGGGTGTTCTCAAGTAAACGAATATAAGAATGAATTAAGGTAAATATAGAACAGATGAAAAATATTAAAATTTAGCATTTAAATGGGATAAAAAGGTAAAATTCATGTGTATGAATCTACAGGTTAAGTTCCAATTTTTAAAAGACAAAATTCACTTTATTCAAATTAACATTTCTTAAAATCATACCAAATATTTACGTCAAACTATTCTCACAAAAACTACTTACTTTTTTCTTTTCTGATGGCGATGAACCAGTGGCTGTAATTTTACTGGATGATAGAGAGGCAAATGTTCTATTGTTGGTTGAGGGAACTGACGTGCTGTTGGCAGGCCCATGAGCTTCAACACTCACTGTGTATGTACTCGTATAGAGGCTGGGTTTCTGCTTGGTGAACCCTTCGGGAGGCGAGCTGTCACTGTCCATGAATAATGGCGTCTTGGGTTTGAGCGAGGTTCCATCTTGAAGACTGTCATGGTGAGGGTTACTGTTCTTTAATTTCAAAAACCTCGAGTCTGTGGTAATCCACTCGGAGTTTTCTGGGACTTCAGGATTGGGATAGTCGCTTTTTTTGTCTTTGGCCTTCCTGGCAGATTTGAGCAAAGATGCTGGCGTTGGGTTTCCTGTGGCGGAAAAGTCTAAAAGGTTCCCGCTTCTAAAGTCTGCGAATGTCGTCATGTGACGATTGTCTGGGTGACCTGGGACACCACTCAATTTTTTTTGAGCTTCTCCCAAGCTGGGATTTGTAAGGACAGGTCCTCCATCAGACCTGTGATCCTTGTCATGGAAGTTTATGTCTGACTTAGAAAAACTTGAACCTAGCTCTACTTTCTCACTGTCTTCCCCCTTAACGTGGAAGTCTTTCACATGTTTCTTCTGAAAATTCAAAGAGTTCTTTTTTTCCAAATCACTTTTTTTGCCAAAATCCTTCAGCCCCTCGTTTTCTAAACCAATATCCTTCATTGAATAGTCTATTTTCATGACAGAATCCTTCATGGAGTAGTCTATTTTCATTATAGACTCATTCATCTCTGATGTGTATGTGGCTTTGTGGTCACTGCTGGGTGGGGCCTCCCCAGTTTTTAAATTTGAATAAATGTTTTTTGTTTCTGTGTCTCCATTGTTGATGTCATTTCCTGTCCTGGCACTTGTCATCCCGTTTCTTGTGCTGTTGGCCGTTGTCTGATTCCTCACCTACAATAGATGGGGACATTTTGGTGATGTGTCAAGTTACACCCTAAGGTAGATAATTAAAGGTAAGAGTTGTTTTATTGTGTTAACTGTTAGGGACCAACAGTTTTAAATATAAGAAAAAAAACTATAATAGGGCCCCTGGCCCCCAGTAAGTGATAATTTATATAATTTTTTTACCTGTTACCATCGCCAAATGATATACGGTCAGAAGAATGGATTATTAATTCATTAAGATTTAAATCAATAAATTCATTTTATATTACTTGTAAATTTGGTTTCTCTTGTTAATATGTTACTTACTTACTTTGTAACTGTTAGTCACTGCTAATTTTAGATAATATATTTACTTTAATTTGAATTTATTTTATTATTTTATTCGATAGTTAAAAAAAATTTTTAGTTAATATGGCGGGGTGGCGCTAGTCGCTAGAAGTAAACACGAAATTGTCTTAGAAAATTATTTTATTAAGTTTATATCTTTATAACTTCAAAATTATTAATTTATATAATTATGTTACATTTGTTATATTTTTAATAATTTGTAAGTATACTAATCTTGATATTTATCGAATTCCAAAATTGTATTTTTTAAGGTATTTTTAGATATTTGCTTTGTTTGCGTGGGCACTATTTGCCGAGGCGAATAGTTTCGAAAAACCTGATATCCGTCCGGGGCGAATGTCTGAAGCGGTTTCCGGTTGGTCCCTATTAAGTGTTCTCTTTCTAATTTTTTTAAGTAACGTGCTAATATTATTTGAACTCTTTTAGAGGTATGTTCAGATTTCAATATCCCCAAGAAAAAATTAGTAAGGATAATTTTTTTTAAATGATTCATTTATTAAATATTTTCTCTAAATCAAATGAAATGTTTTTGATTTCCAATTGACCACACATGTAATATAATAATAACATAAGTTACTGGTAAATATTGTTTGATAAAGTTGTTTGTTTAAGAAAGCAATAGAAAAGTCAATACGTGTTTTAAATATTTGCTGCTCATAGGTGCAGGAATATCTTTCCTAACGTCATTTTCCTCATCATTGGTTCTGTCACATTTGTCTGCCCCTCGCCTAACTTCTTGTTGCACGTCAACATCCATGGGTTGATTTTCATCTTGAGAAGTTGTCAGCTCTCTGTTAGAATAACATTTGAGGATTTTGTCACACAACAAACAAAGATGTACACCAAAATAACCAAGTTGAATTACTCTGAATTGCTCAAATCTCTTACAGATTTACTAGCAGTGGGAGAGAGAAGAAATCTTTTTGGATAATATCTGAAATCTGCAACTGTACTGAAGTAATGCAAATTGGGGAAACCCCCCATATTTTGACTTGAGACAACGGTACACACTAACCTGTCCATGAGCAACTGGCTAGGGGGCACACTGACCTTTCCATGAGCGACTGGCTAGGGTCTGTCTTTCTCCTTTTACTGAAGCTATGGCCGCTGTTGACTTTCACCGGCTGGCACGGATGCCTGTCCATGGCCCGCTCAGTTTGGAAGACAATATGAGAGATGCATTCGTCACTTGTAGCCCGGTCAGAGGGGTCAAGACGCAGGCAAGACTGACAACATTAGCAAGAATGCACTTTAATAAAACATGTTATTAAACTTGTGTGTTGATTTGTTTAGGATTATTTACTTTGATTTCATGTATTGATATATGTTTTAGAATAGTATATTTCATGCAAATGTGCACCAGGAATCCTGGACACATAATTTTGCACTAATTTTTGTACATTATAAATATAAAATGACTCTTTATTAGCTCTTTCAAAACCATTAAAACTGAAGCAGCTGTCTAAAAATGAAAAGAATTAAAACAGTAAAAAGTACAGTAGAAGTCAGATAATCCGGCACGTTCGGGACCGGCTCGGTGCCGGACTATCTCGAAAATTCTGGTGTATCGGGCGGTGCCCCTTCTTTTTAGTGTAGGCTTTGCCGTAAAACAAATGTACTTTGTTTTTTTAACTACATACATACATAAATCGTAATTATAAGAACAATTAGTTTAATAATTAAAATACAAATACAGTATGCAATTATTATTGCTGCAAATACAACAAAGTTTATTTTACATTTCATATAATGTATGTACACGTACTATAAAACATTTCACTTATATTAAAAAAAGTCACCAATGTCTTTTTGTTTTCTTGACTTTGGGTGTTAATTATAAAATTTATTTCTAATGATTTGGAAATCAATAATTTCTGAAGCACTGTAGCTAGTACTAGCCTCAGTAAAAGAGATAAACTTATTTAGTGATTCTGCAGCTTCTGCCCAGCTGATTTTTTCCTTTTCTTCCGTTTCGGCATCTGAGTCACTTTCTTCACGATTTTGAGTAGGCTGAGGGTTTACAGAGCGCTTCCGGGTGATCCCGAACTACCCCGAAAACTTTCCGAATAGCTCTCGAGCGTTTTTATTTGCTTGAAAGACACAATTTTGGAGAAAAAAATTATTTTTTACAATTTTCCGGAGAGATGCCGGACTATCTGGCTTTCCGGACTGTTGGATGCCGGACTAATGGACTTCTACTGTATTACTAACTGAACCTCCTTTATTAGGACAACTATTTAAATTTCTTCAAGTCTCATTTAATATGATTCGATAGAATTATATTTTAAAAGTCTGCTCCATATACAATCATCTAGTAAAATTTGACCCTTGATATGAACTGGTAAAATATTTTTAAGGTACTTCTATTTCGCTCAATAGTTGTTAAATCCATAAAATAATTTGTTCTCTTGATGGAATAAATACAAATAGCTTAACTTTAAAACAAAATTATTTTCCTGTATTTATAAGTAGCAATGTGAACAAACCTTCATAAAATCCAAGGCAACACTTGTGAGGACTCCTTGGTAGTGCTTTTCTAAGGTCTTTGGCCTTTTGACAGCGGGAAACTGCCAAGAGAAGATGAGACCCATCATTTAAATCTACAGCAATAAAAGCTTACATGAATAGGAACTTTTGTTTTATGAATAGAGCAACATTAAAACCGCTTTCTCCCATAATCTTGAGAATGGATTTAATTAAAGTCTTCTTGCATCGATATTTATTTAACAAATGTAACATAAAATAAGTATTATTTATGTATCTTTTAATTTATTAAAAAGATTAACTCCTTTTCAGTTACTTTGAGGTTTATGAGACTTGTAACCAATGTTCCCTTTAAGCTGTGCGACTGCGCAGCCATGCAGATATGTGACCAACGCCGCGCAGCAGTTTAGAATTACTGCGAAGCAAATTTTGTGAAATATTGCACAAAAAATTTAATTCTGTGCAACTTAAGACAAGAGTTTTTTTTACTTTGCACACGGGCCAATGAACCATAACGGGAACATTGCTTGTAACGACTTAATTTTCTTTAAACAATATGTATTGAGCTACCTTCAGTCCATGGAACCTCGGATTTTTTACAAAGACCTTCATCTGGTCATCGGGAAGTGGCCCCAAGATTTTCTGGATTACATACAACTGATCTATCTCACTATCTCCAGGAAACAAGGCTTGACCATCAGCTAACTCTCCCATGATGCAACCAATGGCCCAAATATCAACTGGTTTCCCATAAGGGGCACTAGTGAAAAATCAAAGCAAAATTTAACTACATGTGTAAGACTGACACTACTGTATATATATTTTGACATTGTATGAATTTGTAAAATAGCATATACTATAATTTCCATGATTGTTGCTAAAACTCTTATAAAAATGCAAGACTAGACATAAACTATGGATAAGCATAGGCAACAAAAATCTTCAGTATATGACGAGCGTCTGAATTATATAAGATAAGATAAGCGGATTGGTTATTTCATCTTAACTTAACATGTCCACCTTACCCAATCAGCAGCTCAGGAGATCTGTACCAGCGTGTGGCCACATAATCTGTGTACAAACCATTGGCTCCACCAGTGATATTACGAGCAAACCCTAAAAATAGTAAAAAAAAAGAAGAGAGTTTATAAACACAAACTACTATTTAAAATTATTACCTAATAAAAAGTGAAATAATTAATTTTTTTTTAATGAAATAAAAAAATTTTTCAAGAAACATTATGGCCCATATTTAACTTATTTCAGCAGCCAGAAATTAAAAGTCAAAGTCTCAAGTAAAATTCTTGAAGAAATTCAAACAAGAATGAAACAGTCACTATGCAATTTCCTTTTTTTAAATATCAAATTGTTTAAAACAGTATTAACTAAAGTGGACTAAAGTAGAGTGGATATATTATTTTTAAATCTTTTTACGTCATTTTACACATGACGATTAAATATTACAACCAAGGTACAAGGCTGAAAAAATGTTTTTTTTTATTAAACACTTTTTTGTTGCAAAATAGTTGTTATTACTACTTATTATTGATTAAAAAAGATACTTACCAAAATCACACAGTTTGAGAACCCCTTCCTTACTAATGAGTAAATTTTCAGGTTTGATATCTATGGAAGAAAATTAACGGCTATATAAAAGATCTATTTATAGATTTGATGACTGATTAGGCTTGTAATTGATGTTTGGTTTGGTTCTAAGTCATTCTCTACAAGCAAAATTATTAATTAATTAATTTGTGTAAAACCAGCACAAATTATGACTCATGATATTGGTTGATTGCTACACACAAAAAATACCTCTGGTTGGACTTTTGTTAATATGCAATCATGATATGTTGATTAGCAATCATGATATGTTGATTAACAATCATGATATGTTGATTAGAAATCATGATATGTTGATTAGCATCAGTCAAATTTTAATTTTAAAAAAACATTAAAAGCATTTATTTCTTTACTTTCCAAACCATCCCTGACTTTTTTAACACAAAGATGCAATAATATAAATAACATACTGTATTGAAAGTTTCTTTTTAATAAAAACATTTTAATTCAGTTCATTACTAAACAGCACCACTGACCCTATAATTGTGTGTCACTTATGGACTCTATAATTGTATGTTGCTTATTGTGTTGTTTTTTTTTGTTTCTTTTTAACACTTCAACACTTGTTTATTAATAGCAGCAAATACTAAGTAACATTATTTGTTGAAAAAAGTTCTTCAAGAAAAATTATTTAAACCTCTATGGATTATGTCCCTGGCATGGCACCATTGCACAGCTTTACACAGCTGATATGTCAAGCTCCGCGCCTTTTCAAATTGGATGCCATTAGGAAAGGGTTCCAGTAACTCAAGCATATTCTGTTTAGGTACAGAAAAAAACAACATGGTTTAACATCCAAAAGGATTTTCAGATTATCTTCAACCTATATTATTATAAAATATTTAGTATATCAAATAAAATGGTATTTTAATTTCTAACCACATTTTAAAAAATATGGTAAAATAGACACTAGTTATTTCATTTTATGAAGATAGTTTATTTTTTTGTCTTTGAGTTTGAGTTGTATAGTCTTTATGAATACATGAACCCACCTTTTCAACATATTCAAAGACAAGGTAAAGCTTTCCTTTCCGCTTGAATGCTTCTCGAAGTTCCACAATATTCTCCTGCTTGAGGGCTCTGAGCATTTTAAGTTCTCGCATTGTAGTGCGGCGGACATCCTCATTTTCTGTTTATTCATTGGAAATAAAGAAATGATCATTGTTTGGGAGTTAGTTCAAAGAGTATCATTGTTAGAGCAAACCCTTTTTTTCAAGATTCTAAAAGTTGACCACCCACCTCCTATCGTTTTTCTCATGAACCAAGTAACAATATGTGCAAAAGTTTAGATTAACAGGACAACTGCAAGGTGACCCACATTGACCATAATGTTATTAAAGCTGATTTATGTTATAAGTAGATTATAAAAATACTGAGTAGACTTTGTACAATAATGCTGGAGGAATATGATGACAATCTGACAGAGTGTCATGGAGTTTTAGGTCAGATAATTTGACCTATGTGATTGATAGAATTGAACTATTTCCAGATGAAAGGTAAAATTGCATTGATAATTGATAGCTAATTTTGTGTTAAAGAATGTGAAAATTCTTTTTGACATAGTTCAGCAACCAGCAGCATGCATTGCAGGAACTGAAAGTACATTGCCGCTATTTACTGCCTGTCTCTCAGAAATTTATGAGTGCAAAATCACTGACAAGAATGGGGTTTAGGTACGAAGATAAATAACTAGTGAAGAAGCTTTCGGCTGCAATTATAAAAACTTTCTAATATGTGAATTGGTCTTTTCTTGATTTCGGAACACACAAGCCAGTTGGAATAACATCATGAGCAGTGTTTGTATACCATTAAGTTTAAGGTTATCATATCTGAACAAATTAGTTGGCACCTTTGACTGAACCTTGGCTTTGGCTATGCCTCTACACCTGTGCCACCTACTGTACAGTCTTGCATTAGCACATCAAATATGGGCATGGGATTTTCAGGCACTTCGGGAAATGGCCGCCCAAAGTAGCATATACACTGACTATTTTCAGCACATCAGCTATAGTATAGTATAGGCATACCGCATAGGCATAGGCAAACGCTTTGGCCAAAGTGCAAAGTGGCTGGCCAATTCTGGAATTGGCCCGCCAATATTGGAGCTGGCCAAACATCTGGCTTACTTAGTAATAGCAATATATACAACTCTATACTATAGCCTTACGCCTTACTATAACATTAGTTAGTTTTTTTACTAACGTCTTTAAGTGTCTAAAGTTAAAGGGTCTAGTCATAGAACATAGTTTAGTTAGTCGACTTTAGCATTACATTTATTGTATAACACTATGTAACAGTAACTGTAACTATTTATCAGAAGTCAGAAAGATTTGACTTGACAGTTAATAAATTTTTATAAATTAAAATTATTTTTACTTCATTTTAATTTTGTATGCATTGAATTCATTACTATTAGTAGTATTAGTTAGGGTTAGGCTTAGCCGATCTTTGCAATTGCAAAGAACGTTTTTTTAATACTATTAATTACTAAGACTAAGACATAAATCATAAGTTCATAAGTAAGACTAAGACACAAGACTTGTGACATTATCATTATAATTTAATTAATTATTATTATTTTAAGTTATAGTCATAGATTAGATTAGACTTACTAATCGGTTTAGTAAAGATTAGTGATTAGTCTAAGTCTATACTATAACTTTCCTTGGTGGGTCCAATCCTATATATCTTTTATTTTAAAAAAACGAGTTCAAAATATCAGTGTAATTGTTGTAGGAATGTCACGTATTAGGCATGCATTAAAATTAAAAGTGTAAAATTCAATTTAAATCATACGCAGTGCTCTACTTTGGCAGGCGTCCGGGTCAGATAAGAGTTACTTAGCCTGTTGCTATGATGGGTCATTAATTGTAGCGCCATCTGTTGACTGGGGTTTCCAAAACATTCAACTCATTAACATTTAATTTTAGGACCGTTAATTAAGTCGCAGTATCTGGCCTATATGTACCTTTTCTCTGAAAGGCGTTTATATCATAAATCGTTTAATAAATGATCCTCGAAAATGTGAATTTTAAGTGTCATTAATTCAATAAATTCAATAATAATAATAATTCAATAATTTCTCCACTGGGACACGACTAACCTGAGTTTTGCCTTCCCTGATTCCTTGCATTTATAAATCCTTATAGTCCTAATGCATGATGTTTTCATTTTATGCGTGATAAGCAGTACATTCTAATTCTCTTAAAAATAAAACTTAAACTTTGAATGAATACGTTTTTTTGTTTCTCAATAATATCTATACATTCAATGGCCTCTTTGACTGAGGAGAGAGGAATACGATTTCCAACAAACAATTCTAAACATTTTAAAAATCAAATTAGCAACCACTACATTCATTCATTAATTTAAATTTCACTCTGCTTAAGCCTTTTCGTCAGCAGATGTGTGGCCGTAGCTTTGATCATTTCAGTCCACTCATGTGGCGTAGGTTTGGGTGGAGACCTTGGCTCTGAAATTTGCAAAAGTCACGCACCGGGTTGGTTTGCCAGGTTAACGGCCAAGGATTGCCTATGACGCCCCGTCAGTGTAACTGTCTCAGCAGACATGAGCTTTATTTATTTATTTATTGTGTACACTTTTATAGCGCAGTACTGGGCTCACCACGCCTCACAAACATTTCCACAACTTGAGAAAATACATTGCACTCTCAATCTTCCTCAACATACACAACATTGTATACAACATTATATACAACATTATATACAACATTATATACAACATTATATACAACATTATATACAACATTATATACAACATTATATACAACATTATATACAACATTATATACAACATTATATACAACATTATATACAACATTATATACAACATTATATACAACATAATATACAACATTATATACAACATTATATACAACAGTCCGGACTTGCAGTCAGGTGGAGTGAGATCAGCGCACCTCATCGCCTGACCACCAAAACAGATCTCCTGGACTAAAAGAATGTCTTGAGTGTAGCCCCTGTGTTACTCGTCCCCACGGGCAGATACACTACATTAAAAAGTTCTATATAAGAGTTTATGTGCGTCCTGATGACATTGATCTCAATACGCAACACTGGACACTGCAAGTTTGTAACTTATTACAATATATTAAAACTACTCAAACTGATATGATAGTAAGTAAAAGTTCCCTTTTCAGACCATTTTGGGCTATGGGGCAAGTGAAGCAGCGTTCACAAGTTTCAATAGCCATACGAGGGGATTGTGTGGCTAGCCTTCAATTCCCCAACTGATATCGGGTACCCACTAGGAGCTGGGTGGACTCACATGGATTCGAACCCGTGACCATCGGTACGGCAGTCGAGCGCGCTTCCACTCGACCACCACGGACCACGTCCCATTAACTGATACAAAAGGACACAATATGGGTGCGAATGCAAACAGCTGATATAAATGTTGTTGACGTTTTAGTCCCCAATAATCCTCACGATAGTGGCTCGTGTAAACCAATACACAATGTCATTACAACGGAAAGATCCATGTATATTTAAAGTAATTTAAAAAAAGGCTACCAGTTTAGTTTCAATTGAATATCAAGTAGCCACACAGAAGTTATTTGTAATTAATCGATCCCCTGTGGTATCGCATGCTCGTGGGAGGGGGGTGGGGGCATCGTGCTACTGCATTGCCTCCATTACACCCCCCCCCCGCCAGCCGGCACCCATCTTGATGACTAATCACCCGATCAGTTCGCTGATGGACGAAATCGACCTTCATCCAATTACCGGTGCTCGATCATGCCGATGTCCCAGGTATTTAGACACAATCAAGCACACCGACGGGGACCAGGAAGCGTGTACGGTTCACATTATGATTAGGCATGGTGCCGGTATCGTATGAAATGAAAGCTTTAAATTATACGACTCATCACGTCAGTTCATTAACAGAGCAAACATCGGATTTACATGCACCACTGCTGGTGAAATGAAATCATGCAGCTAAACTTACGCACCTCGACGTGCAGTCGGGTATAGTAAGGCGCCGGGGCGAAAAAAAGACAAAGGCGCACATATAACTTGGGTTTAATAATATGTTTAAAGGGTGTAAGACAGTGGTGGGCAAACTTTTCAGGACGAGGTACGCAGTAGCAGGTAAAGGAACGTCAAGGGGACGCACTTGAACAAAAATCACAACCAGTTCAAGAACAAACATCCACCTCTAACGTAAAAGTAAAGTCATTGATTTTTTAGAATTTGCTGCAGTCTTCCGCGGGCCGCGCAGAACTCCGTAGCGCCCGCATGTGCCCCGCGAGCCGCAGTTTTCCCAAACCTGGTTTAAGGGATCGAATAAATTTCGAAAGAGGTCTTCAGATACAATGTTAAGAACCACTGCTATATAGCGAGGTAGGTATTATATATAAAATAACGTTTATAAAACCGACCATAATGATTTTATGATGGACAAACATGTCTTTGGTGATAATGGGAATAAGCAAGGCTGGTCTGAGAGTATATTATATGTACAACGGAGATATTGAAAATGACGTCATTACACCGCCCAGAACGATCTTACCATGCCACCCTTTACCTACTGGCATACTTCTTGACAAAATCACACACCACTCAAAATGGCCAGTTCTGTTGGGGAGAGACGGTTGACTCCGAACAATTGATTCGCCGCGAGACAAAAGTTTTACCTCACAACGGCGACTCCCTGCGGTTACCCTGATCGGAGAGGGTCAGTGGGGAGAGCGGGAGGGGGGTGTAGTCTAACGACGGTCGTAAACTTAATATCCTGGCACTAATGGGTTATCGTTCATTGTCTTGATCTGTCGTCGATACGTGGCACTAGAAGTTGGGAGCCGGTGACTCCGTTAGACCGAGTCACACATTGGACTGCTGTAAATTTGTGATTCGACTTTTCCGTCCGGTCACGTAGATCGTAACTTTTTTTAAAAATAAAGTTTTGTATCAATCTTAGACCAACCCTTCCCCTGTAACATTCTTAGACTACCCCCCCCCCGGGCCACTGTAACAATCTGCTCAGTTGTAGCCCCCCCCCCTCCCCCAGATTCAATGTGATACCAAACACTAGTTCCCTATCCATTGTTCCATTCTAAGAACATAAATTATCAAGCGAACTTAAGAACCTCGAAACAACTAGAGTCTAATAACTAAGGACGTTTCTTGCACCCTATTTCTAGGGGCGCCTAGCCATCGCACACAGGGGCGCCTAGCCATCGCCCCCAGGGGCACCTATCCATCGCACCCAGGGGCACCTATCCATCGCACCCAGGGGCGCCTGGCCATCGCACCCAGGGGCACCTATCCATCGCACCCAGGGGCGCCTAGCCATCGCACCCAGGGGCGCCTGGCCATCGCACCCAGGGGCACCTATCCATCGCACCCAGGGGCGCCTAGCCATCGCCCCCAGGGGCACCTATCCATCGCACCCAGAGGCGCCTGGCCATCGCACCCAGGGGCATTCTAAGCTTTATATTTCTTCGATACCATCTACGTGTTTTCTCTCCTAACTGACGTCATTGTGTTTGAATTCTCCGCCCTGGTTACCCTAGAAGTGTTAGTTACAGTCCAATTGTTTAATCTACGATCTTTGACCTGTCAACTTTGTTCTTATCACACTGAGTCGCTAGTTAGGTCGATATAATTAATTATAAATAATTGTAACCTATGAATATTAACTATATTTTGAGAGTTCTTTACTCTGTCACACTAACGCATATATATTTAAATGTGTTACATTACTGTTGTTACTAGTATTAATTAGAAACAATGAGAAAGTTACTTAAAGGTTTACAGGATTACGTAATCTGAATACATTGCTATAGTAAATTGTAAATTTACATAACTTATACTTATAAGAAATTCTTTTCAAGAGCAGACTGCAATGGGCAGATAATCTGGGAAGAACTCCCACCTGTGGGGCAGCAATAAATCAGATAGACAGAAAAGTTGAGGCAGACGACTAACAGAAGGGCCGTAGATAGACAGACACATTGAGGTAGAAGACTAACAGAAGGGCCGTAGACAGACAGAAACATTGAGGTAGAAGACTAACAGAAGGGCCGTAGACAGACAGAAACATTGAGGTAGAAGACTAACAGAAGAGCCGTAGATAGACAGAAACATTGAGGCAGACGACTAACAGAAGAGCCGTAGATAGACAGAACCATTGACGCAGAACGAGATCGATGGATGAGGTTGAGAAATAACTAAAGCTACTGGGAGTACGGGCATGGGGGTGAAAGGCCACAGATCTGTCGGAACGGAGGAGAGGGACTGAGCAGGCCAGGGCCCTACATGTCTGTAGTACCTATGATGATGATGGTCAGCCATTAAGTTATAACTTATGCTCTAATAAAAAAAAACCTCCCTAATGTATACTGCCATACCATTCCAGAGTGGCGTGAATGTTTGGGTAGCAGCGCTCTCCCAGACCCAGCTCATGCACAACCAACACCTCCCCCCTCCCCGCCCGCCCCCACCACGTCCCAATTTTTACACGAGTCCCCAACCACGCATGACGATAAGTTCGATATCGGGAAATGGTGTCCCCACACGTAAACCGTTGGACTGAATAGCAAAGGAAATTTCAAACAACTTACGAAAGCGGTGTTCAACGGTCCAGTAAACTCTATCGAGTAAGTCAATAGAATTGTGCAGTTGGACCAATACCACAGTCAGCAGAGCGTGTGCTATCCATGACAATATCAACAGTTGGTTTTTGGGGTTGTTTGTTTGTGGGGTGGAGTGGGGAGTAGTGTCGGTTGGAAAAGGTTAAATGGCTTTATTGGATATATAGTATTATATAAATAGAACCTCGTTTTTATAACCCTTTGTTATTGTTAAAACCATGTCAGCCTTGTGCATGCACCACTGCATACTCTCGACCGCCACCTAGGGCTAGGGACCCATAATACAGCTTAACATTTGGTTTTGAGGATATGCGTATAAATAGCTACACAATGAAACAAAGAACGCGTTTATTTTTAGGTCTCATTTGCATTTTTTAAAATTCCAATCTATACACGCCGCGCGGGTGGTCTGCGTTGGAACCAAAACTATGCATAACTTTATATATATTATTGATGGAATAAATCAATACTTAGTTTGGACACAATGTTCCCATTAAGATGCGCGATTGAAGAATTACAGCAGTTTAGAATTACCGAGCAGCAAATTTAGCTACGGATAAAAATAAGTTTTTGTAGGGTCCAAATTTTCACAAAAATGGATGCTGTGCAACTTTGCACATGAGCTTTTTATTTTGCATACTGGCCAACGGACCTTAGACGGAACAATGGTTCGCCCTAATCCGTGTCGAGTTGCCTCTTAAAGATTTGTAAATAACCATGGAAACAGACACACATTGTTTGTAGACATGCATATTTTATGGGTAGACACTCATATTTTGTTGGTAGACCCATATTTTATGGTTAGACACACATATTTTGTTAGCAGTTGTAGACACACATTTTGTGAATAGACACACATATTTTGTTGGTAGACACACATATTTGTGGCTAGACACACATTTTGTTGTTAGACACATATTTTGTTGGTAGACACATATATTTTGTTGTTAGACATATTTTGTTGGTAGACACACATATTTGTGGCTAGACACACATTTTGTTGTTAGACACATATTTTGTTGGTAGACACATATACTTTGTTGTTAGACATATTTTGTTGGTAGACACACATATTTTATGGGTAGACACACATATTTTATTGGTAGACATATTTTGTTGGTAGACACACATATTTTATGGGTAGACACACATTTTGTTGCTAGACACATATTTTGTTGTTAGACACACATATTTTATTGGTAGACACACATTTTGTTGTTAGACACATTTTGTTGATAAACACACATATTTTCTTTGTAGACACACATATTGTGTTGGTAGACACACACATAATGTGTTGGTAGACACACATATTTTGTTGGTAGACACACATATTTTGTTGGTAGACACACACATATTTTGTTGGTAGACACACACATATTTTGTTGGTAGACACACATATTTTGTTGGTAGACACACACATATTTTGTTGGTAGACACACACATATTTTGTTGGTAGACACACATATTTTGTTGGTAGACACACACATATTTTGTTGGTAGACACACATATTTTGTTGGTAGACACACATATTTTGTTGGTAGACACACATATTTTGTTGGTAGACACACACATATTTTGTTGGTAGACACACACATATTTTGTTGGTAGACACACATATTTTGTTGGTAGACACACACATATTTTGTTGGTAGACACACACATATTTTGTTGGTAGACACACATATTTTGTTGGTAGACACACACATATTTTGTTGGTAGACACACATATTTTGTTGGTAGACACACATATTTTGTTGGTAGACACACACAAATTTTGTTGGTAAACACACACATATTTTGTTGGTAGACACACACACATTTTGTTGGTAGACACACACATTTTGTTGGTAGACACACACATATTTTGTTGGTAGACACACACATATTTTGTTGGTAGACACACATATTTTGTTGGTAGACACACACATATTGTGTTGGTAGACACACATATTTTGTTGGTAGACACACATATTTTGTTGGTAGACACACATATATTTTGTTGGTAGACACACACACATTTTGTTGGTAGACACACATATTGTGTTGGTAGACACACACATATTTTGTTGGTAGACACACACATATATTGTTGGTAGACACACCCATATTTTGTTGGTAGACACACATATTTTGTTGGTAGACACACATATTTTGTTGGTAGACACACACATATTGTGTTGGTAGACACACACACATTTTGTTGGTAGACACACACATATTTTGTTGGTAGTCACACACACATTTTGTTGGTAGACACACATATTTTGTTGGTAGACACACACATATTTTGTTGGTAGACACACACATATTTTGTTGGTAGACACACACATATTTTGTTGGTAGACACACCCATATTTTGTTGGTAGACACACCCATATTTTGTTGGTAGACACACACATATTTCGTTGGTAGACACACACATATTTTGTTGGTAGACACACACATATTTTGTTGGTAGACACACACATATTTTGTTGGTAGACACACACATATTTTGTTGGTAGACACACACATATTTTGTTGGTAGACACACACATATTTTGTTGGTAGACACACACATATTTTGTTGGTAGACACACACATATTTTGTTGGTAGACACACACATATTTTGTTGGTAGACACACATATTTTGTTGCTAGACACACATTTTGTTGGTAGACACACACATATTTTGTTGGTAGACACACACATATTTTGTTGGTAGACACACATATTTTGTTGGTAAACACACATATTTTGTTGGTAGACACACACATTTTGTTGGTAGACACATATTTTGTTGGTAGACACACATATTTTGTTGGTAGACATACACATATTTTGTTGGTAGACACACACATTTTGTTGGTAGACACACATATTTTGTTGGTAGAAACACATATTTTGTTGGTAGACACATATTTTGTTGGTAGACACACATATTTTGCTGGGTTGCCCTGAATCAAATGTTTTCGGTCGTGAGGAAGTACAGAAAGCGGGGTAGGGGTGGGGGTAAGAATCAATAATAACTCCACATATCGATCTGAGTGATTTTTAATTAATCAATGCGCGCTATCAAAGGATATCATCAACCGACTTTTTCTAAGTAGGTCAACTCATGACTTGCGCCATTTGTAGCTACGGACCGGGACAAGAGAAGGGAAAAGGGGGGGGGGTAATAAACAAATCTTTTATGGAGTTTTGTTTTAAATCTTTTGGTACACATTTGGAAAATATACCTTTTTAAAAAAGTATTTAAGCATCAAGTTGTGAAAACATTGAAACTATAAAAATACCAGGTGCGAATTGGGGAACCGAACTTACATCAGTCATGACGAGACGTTTCTAGAGCTGGTGGTGGTGGAGGGCACATGTTCCCTCTAAGTTTCGCTGGTCCGTGTGAAAAGTTGCATAGCATCCACTATTTGTGCAATATTTTTAAAAATTTGCTGCGCGGTAATGCTAAACTGCTGCGTGGCGTCGGTCAGATATCTGCGCGGCCGCGCAGCAGCGCGGCTTTAGGGGAACACAGAGAAAAGGGGATTTCTATAGCACTCACCTTCACTGTCCTTGAACTTCTTTATGGCCACCATTTCTCCATTCTCCTGTCAGAGAAGTAGAGAAGGAAAAGTTAAAGTTGATCACTAACAAATTTCTTAGAATGTTACACGCTGTCATGGCTAGATTGTTATAGATAATATGGGGCCGTCCATAAATGACCTCACGCACCTGGGGGGAGGGGGTCACACATTTGTGATGATGTGTGACGAGAGGAGGGGCGTCACATCAAAACGCGCAAATTTAAATTAAAGTACCACTTAAATATTTAATTGCTTACAATTTATTTAGTGACGTTTTACATGGGCTTCACGCATTTTACGATATTTGTGTGCAACCTTACACTAAATCATACTTAAATGACAAAAGAGTGATTTGAAACATGCTCATTATCAAAAATAAAATACTTTTTTTTTAATGAGAGGGGGGGGGGCGGCAAAGGTTTGTGACGTCATATTGGAGATTTTTTTTTGGGGGGGCTAACTTTTTGTGACGACGTGAGACGGGGTGGGGGGTGTGAAAAATTGGCCCAAAAATTATAATAATCAATTGTAGAGGATTTCCTTTTAATGGTATACGTTGGGGATTTTCTCTACAAAATTATTGTCTGGAAATTCATTATTAAAATATTATTCTAGCTAGAAATTCACTGTGACTGTGATATAAATATCAACCTGAGAGGAATGGGAGCAATGGAACAATGCTAGCGGTCTAGTGAACTTATTGATCGATCATTGAACTACCTTTAACAAAGCGTTTACTATCTCAATTAAAAAAATAGTCGAAGAAATGCATGGTTGCCGGATATTGAATTTCAAGGATTGATTTTTACCAAAAATATTTCCATTTACTATATTTCCATCGACTATAAAGTCGAATTAAATTCTCATCTATTTATCGTTTATAAAAATTTTGATAATATATTCATTATACATAGCAAAAAACGTAATTGCATGTTATGAAATTTTGAAAAAACTCTTCTTCTTCAACACCTTATTGACTTTACGGAGATTTGTACAGTATTCAAATACAGGTATTAAACAAAGACAGTTACAATACAAAGACATGTACAATACAAAGACATGTACAATACAAAGACATGTACAATACAAAGACATGTACAATACAAAGACAGTTGCAATACAAAGACAGTTGCAATACAAAGACAGTTGCAATACAAAGACAGTTGCAATACAAAGACAGTTACAATACAAAGACAGTTACAATACAAAGACAGTTACAATACAAAGACAGTTACAATACAAAGACAGTTACAATACAAAGACAGTTATACAATACAAAGACATGTACAATACAAAGACATGTACAATACAAAGACAGTTACAATACAAAGACAGTTACAATACAAAGACAGTTACAATACAAAGACAGTTACAATACAAAGACAGTTACAATACAAAGACAGTTACAATACAAAGACAGTTACAATACAAAGACAGTTACAATACAAAGACAGTTACAATACAAAGACAGTTACAATACAAAGACAGTTACAATACAAAGACAGCTACAATACAAAGACAGTTACAATACAAAGACAGTTACAATACAAAGACAGTTACAATACAAAGACAGGTGCAATTCAGAAACATGTATATCGATACTCCACCAAGCAATATTAAAATCATTTATATTTTTTAAATAACGGGGGTCTACCATCAGACTGCCATAACGGGGGTCTACCATCAGACTGCCATAACGGGGGTCTACTATCAGACTGCCATAACGGGGGTCTACCATCAGACTGCCATAACGGGGGTCTACTATCAGACTGCCATAACGGGGGTCTACCATCAGACTGCCATAACGGGGGTCTACTATCAGACTGCCATAACGGGGGTCTACCATCAGACTGCCATAACGGGGGTCTACTATCAGACTGCCATAACGGGGGTCTACTATCAGACTGCCATAACGGGGGTCTACCATCAGACTGCCATAACGGGGGTCTACCATCAGACTGCCATAACGGGGGTCTACCATCAGACTGCCATAACGGGGGTCTACTATCAGACTGCCATAACGGGGGTCTACCATCAGACTGCCATAACGGGGGTCTACTATCAGACTGCCATAACGGGGGTCTACCATCAGACTGCCATAACGGGGGTCTACCATCAGACTGCCATAACGGGGGTCTACTATCAGACTGCCATAACGGGGGTCTACCATCAGACTGCCATAACGGGGGTCTACTATCAGACTGCCATAACGGGGGTCTACTATCAGACTGCCATAACGGGGGTCTACTATCAGACTGCCATAACGGGGGTCTACTATCAGACTGCCATAACGGGGGTCTACTATCAGACTGCCATAACGGGGGTCTACTATCAGACTGCCATAACGGGGGTCTACTATCAGACTGCCATAACGGGGGTCTACTATCAGACTGCCATAACGGGGGTCTACCATCAGACTGCCATAACGGGGGTCTACTATCAGACTGCCATGCCTATAGCACCGCACGTCGTATCCTATCTCTGCTGTGTCAATGGAACGATTGGATAAAGCCATGTCTTACGTTCCCAGTGTGTCAATAGACCGAGACTGGACCATTTCCCTGTCGGCGCGTGTCCAAGTAAACGGAATGTAAAAAAAAAGGGGGGGGGCGACCGTTAGACTCGGATCGATGTCCTCCCATTGATAACCAGAATTCCTGATCAACATACTCGGTGCAGTAAGTGTTTGAGGAGGTGTTTGTTTTGATGTTTTAATCCGATTGTTTGCCAGCTGGCGAGTCGGGGTGAAATGTAGCGGTGTTAGTTCCCGTACCTTTGTTTGGAGAGTGTAGCGTTTGTGGTGGAGAGTTTAAAAAAATGGGCACACACAAAAAGTATGTTGGGGTGTGAACCAATGTCTTGCCGCGTTTGTTTGTTTTGGATGTGGTTAAATCTGTGCACATCCTGGGAACAAATGGACCAGGAAAATAGAAACGTGTGCAGGGTGGAATGCAACTGGTGGTAGTATCGGGTGTCTGCGGCGGTTCTCAATTTGGTATGAGAGAGGAATCAATCACATCAGAGTCAGCTTTTAAGATCAGATTTTTAAGACCTTATATTGGACCCGTCCATTGAAAGTCAATACCCATTATTGTGCTGCTCGCCGAGTTCAAATTAATTTCCCATCAAGCCTCGCCGCCAGCACGTGACCGAGTCACTTCCGGATATTAAACGCTGTATGAGGTCAAGCTGACACGGGACTGTGGTCTATGAAAAAATAGTGGCACTATATGGAAATACTGCATAGAATCATTCTATCAGATTGGCACTTTAAGAAAGTACTACATAGAATAATTCCATCAGATTGACACTATATGAAAGCACTACATATGGTAAAACCACCATGTGCATTCTATGACAACGAAAAACCGTGGAAACTGAAACGACCGTCCTTTATATTTATAATAATAAAATAAAACAAACCCGTAAAAACAAAGTTTTTGACTATAAATCCCTTATATACGAGACATAACTAACAGTATTGATTATTTTCAAACATTTACAGACTGACACCGAGTGATGTCCCTTGTCTTTAATAAATGGGGGTGGGATGTGAGGGGGTGTCGGCACGACGGTCGGCGTCAACACGACGGTCGGCGTCAACTCAAACTCACGTGGAAGTGGGAGATAAAAACAATCACAAACAGTGAATTTAAATTACATACCTCATATAAGGATAAACTAAAAATGCATTAATTTAATTACGGTACGTTCGATCGATCTGAAATTTTGATACGATGCATTGTTAGGTCAGACGGGTCCGTGTGCCAAATTTCAGTTCGATCGGATCACGGGAAGTGGGTCATTTTCGACTTTTGTTTTTCCGCCCGCCGAGCCCATGAGAGAGATGATGACAGACAGAGACGCCGGTGAAGTTAATATAAGGGATTTAAAAAAACAAACCCGTAAAAACAAAGTTTTTGACTATAAATCCCTTATATATGAGACGTAACTAACAGTATTGATTATTTTCAAACATTTACAGACTGAATCTGTCATAACTCAACTTTGCATCATAACCCTAGTGGGGGGGGGGAAGGGGTGGGTGGGGGAGGGGTGGGTGGGGGAGAGGGGAAAAGTCTGGTCACCGATTCGCTTGACCGAGCTCAGAGTGACACGTAAAATGTAAACAAAAGCGCCCGTCGCTTCGTTGGGTCGCCTCAATGCGTCAGCTCAAAATTTCACGTGGCAAAAAAACAATAACAAATGTGAATTTAAATTACATACCTCATATAAGGATAAACTAAAAATGCATTAATTTAATTACGGTACGTGCGATCGATCTGAAATTTTGATACGATGCATTGTTAGGTTAGACGGGTCCGTGTGCCAAATTTCAGTTCGATCGGATCATGGGAAGTGGGTCATTTTTGACTTCTGTTTTTCCGCCCGCCGAGCCCAAGACAGAGAGGAGAGAGACGGCCGCGAAGTTAATATAAGGGATTTAAATAAAACAAACCCGTAAAAACAAAGTTTTTGACTATAAATCCCTTATATATGAGACATAACTAACAGTATTGATTATTTTCAAACATTTACAGACTGACACCGAGTGATGTCCCTTGTCTTTAATAAATGGGGGTGGGATGTGAGGGGGTGTCGGCACGACGGTCGGCGTCAACACGACGGTCGGCGTCAACTCAAACTCACGTGAAACTGGAAGAAAAAAAACAATAACAAACAGTGAATTTTGAATTACATACCTCATATAAGGATAAACTAAAAATGCATTAATTTAATTACGGTACGTTCGATCGATCTGAAATTTTGATACGATGCATTGTTAGGTCAGACGGGTCCGTGTGCCAAATTTCAGTTCGATCGGATCATGGGAAGTGGGTCATTTTTTACTTCTGTTTTTCCGCCCGCCCGCCGAGCCCAAGACAGAGAGAGAGAGAGCGGCCGCGAAGTTAATATAAGGGATTTAAAAAACAAACCCGTAAAAACAAAGTTTTTGACTATAAATCCCTTATATATGAGACATAACTAACAGTAGTGATTATTTTTAAACATTTACAGACTGACACTGAGTGATGTCCCTTGTCTTTAATAAATGGGGGTGGGATGTGAGGGGGTGTCGGCATGACGGTCGTCGTCAACACGACGGTCGGCGTCAACTCAAACTCACGTGGAACTGGAATTTAAAAAAAATAAAACAGTGAATTTTGAATTACATACCTCATATAAGGATAAACTAAAAATGCATTAATTTAATTATGGTACGTTCGATCGATCTGAAATTTTGATACGATGCATTGTTAGGTTCGACGGGTCCGTGTGCCAAATTTCAGTTTGATCGGATCATGGGAAGTGGGTCATTTTTGACTTCTGTTTTTCCGCCCGCCGAGCCCAAGACAGACAGACAGAGAGAGAGAGAGAGAGAGAGAGAGAGAGAGAGAGAGAGAGAGAGAGAGAGAGAGAGAGAGAGAGAGAGAGACGCCGGTGAAGTTAATATAAGGGATTTAAAAATATGGACGCGGTCAACGAGCTCGAGGTTTCAGTATATTTGCCCAAAAGCAGGGAGAAAGTTCCATGGCCCCAGCGACAGGACCACACGAGTGCTACTCACCTCCCGACACACGCTTGTCACTGGCAAGCGCTGCGCTGAGCAAACATGGCGTCAGCACGAAGAAGCACTGAAAACTATAGAGACTTATGGAGACTGCGTGGTGAGAGTCTACGCAGACGGCTCGAGCTTTACGGAAAGAAGAAGTGGGTATAGCGTAGGGACCAGAAGAAGAAGATCATGTGGCAGACTAGCTGCTAGGGTCCCGAGATAGAAGCTCTCCACAGGGTTGTGAAAGAAGTGCGCCTACGCCCATGTAAGAGAAAGTGTTTTCCAACTGTCGCAGCCTTCACCGACTCAAGATCCTAGCAAGGCATCTATGGGTCGGAGCTCTATGTGGGCGAAAATTGTCAATGCTGTACTGGCAACAGGGCAGATCTTAGGCCACTGCAACCTATGCGGCCGCAGTGGGCCCCGCACTTTCATAGGCCCCGCCTATCTTAATTTTCACTTATTATCCTTATTAATTCCTTATCCCTACCCAAACTGAGATCCGCGCAATCCGTTTCGCATACTAAGCCGCATATGGCCCCGCAATCGTTAAGACCGGCCCTGACTTGCAATAATAGATATCATTGCACCAGGAGGAAATGTCATCCTTCAGTATATTACAGGTCACGCAGCAGGAAAGGGAAAACCTGTAGGCACAGCAAGACGCAGCCAAGTCCCAAATAGAACGATCAATTACCCAACTGGGGGTGAAATTGACCCTTTCCTGGATGGATGGCTTAACGGCTAGGCAGAGGTACCACGGCAAGGACGCTTTCCTGGGTGGATGGCTTAACGGCTGGGCAGAGGTACCACGGCAAGGACGCTAGAGGTACCACGGCAAGGACGCTAGAGGTACCACGGCAAGGACGCTAGAGGTACCACGGCAAGGACGCTAGAGGTACCACGGCAATGACGCTAGAGGTACCACGGCAATGACGCTAGAGGTACCACGGCAAGGACGCTAGAGGTACCACGGCAATGACGCTAGAGGTACCACGTCAAGGACGCTAGAGGTACCACGTCAAGGACGCTAGAGGTACCACGTCAAGGACGCTAGAGGTACCACGACAAGGACACTAGAGGTACCACGGCAAGGACGCTAGAGGTACCACGGCAAGGACGCTAGAGGTACCACGACAAGGACGCTAGAGGTACCACGGCAATGACGCTAGAGGTACCACGGCAATGACGCTAGAGGTACCACGACAAGGACGCTAGAGGTACCACGGCAAGGACGCTAGAGGTACCACATCAAGGACGCTAGAGGTACCACGGCAATGACGCTAGAGGTACCACGGCAATGACGCTAGAGGTACCACGGCAAGGACGCTAGAGGTACCACGTCAAGGACGCTAGAGGTACCACGGCAAGGACGCTAGAGATACCACGTCAAGGACGCTAGAGGTACCACGGCAATGACGCTAGAGGTACCACAGCAATGACGCTTTACCGGAACCTGTCATGACCGAGCAAGAAGGATCAGTGGAGGGAATTACCTCGTAGCTGCCAGTTCCTCATAAATGCGGAATGGACACTGTCCGACAGTTACTTGCACGGGTTGAACTCAAATAGGGACCCTGGCTGCCACGTATGTGACATGGCTGAGGAGACAGTGGCACATCTGCTGACCGATTGCTCTGCAGCGATTGGGGATGCGGACAGACCAGGCAGCATTAACACTGGGGACCAATACCTGTATGGCGATGGCCTGATGTTGAGGCTTACCGCAGGCATCGTAATCCGGGTCATTAGAACTGGGGACCAATACATGTATGGCGATGGCCTGATGTTGAGGCTTACCGCAGGCATCGTAATCCGGGTCATTAGAACTGGGGACCAATACCTGTATGGCGATGGCCTGATGTTGAGGCTTACCGCTGGCATCGTAATCCGGGTCATTAGAACTGGGGACCAATACCTGTATGGCGATGGCCTGATGTTGAGGCTTACCGCTGGCATCGTAATCCGGGTCATTAGAACTGGGGACCAATACCTGTATGGCGATGGCCTGATGTTGAGGCTTACCGCTGGCATCGTAATCCGGGTCATTAGAACTGGGGACCAATACCTGTATGGCGATGGCCTGATGTTGAGGCTTACCACAGGCATCGTAATCCGGGTCATAAGAACCGAAGACTCGACCCCCCAAAGAGAATTATGGTGTACGGTGGTCGAGTGTGAATCACGTGTGAATCACATGATTAGTGACGGAGAGGTCACGTGAGAGAAAGAGCGGGAAAGTGTTAGAGAATTCTGGTGTCATGACGGATGTGTGCCTGAGTATTCCACGTTGTATAACCTCAAATTATATGTTATGTGCATAGTGTAGATATTAAAGTTGTTTTATTGAAACCAGTTCTTCAGAGGATTATTGTATGCAAGGTTATGCATTGAGAGATCGCCTACACGATACATTAATAAGCAAACTATTTACAAAGGCAATGATTTGTTCCCGGGGCCTAGGGCGTCCCTGAGTCCACCCAGCTCCGAATGGGTACCTAACACTAGTTTGGTGGCTGGGTAATGCGTGGAACCCTTATAGCCGTGGCATGTAAACGCTGCATTACTTGCCAACAGACCGCCATGGTCTGTGGACGCATTAATCTTCTGTATTGAAATCAAAGACACTTAGCAAACATATAAAACTTAGACTATTCAACTCTTGCGTAATCCCTGTACTAACATATGAGTGTGAAAGCTGGAAATCCACTCAAGCTATAGAAAAGAAATTAGTTGCCTTCGAGAACAAATGCCTCCGAAATATTTTGAATATAAAATGGAGTGATTTTAAATCAAATGAAACAATAAGAGAAGAAACCAACCAAGAATATGTATCAACCTTTATAAGGAGAAGGCGTTGGAATTATATCGGTCATGTTCTTCGAATGGACGAGAGAAGACTATCACGGCAGGCCTTCATATGGACACCAAAAGGCAAAAGAAAACATGGAAGACCAAAAGAAACACTACGTAGAACAATCAAAAGAGAAAGCTCAACCATGGGTCTAAGAAATAATCAAGACCTAAAACAAGTGGCGACGGATCGTCGTAAATGGAAATCAACGACTTCTGCCCTATGTGCCGTCTTCGGCCCGAGAGGAAATAACTAACTAACTAATAGAAGGAACGTCTGTATAGATAAGACAAGACAATGATATCCATTGTAAGTTCAAACAGTATATTACCATATAAGATTCGCTGCTCTAATCCATTGAAAGGTGAGCTGTATGTCACCATAGAAGATAAGCTGCTCTCATCTATTGAAAGTTCAACTGTGTGTTTTCACATAAGATAAGCTGCTCTCATCTATTGAAAGTTCAGCTGTCTGTTATCACATAAGATAAGCTGCTCTCATCTATTGAAAGTTCAGCTGTCTGTTATCACATAAGATAAGCTGTTCTCATCTATTGAAAGTTGAGATGTCTGTTATCACATAAGATAAGCTGCTCTCATCTATTGAAAGTTCAACTGTCTGTTATCACATAAGATAAGCTGTTCCCATTTAGTGAATTTAAATTGCTTTTTTTATCTTAAGCCATTAAAGCGGAATATAGTGTGACGTCACACGCCTGTGTTATCGATTGGGACACCGGAGTGGGACGAGCAGAGACACGACTCCGACCCAACAGATAAACCTCTCCGACCCCTGCAGGTCATTAATGCCTAGTGCCAAAAATAGCAAATCCTTGACTGTGATCTGTCCAAGCAACCCGATATAACGTCCCCCCCCCATGTAGTATTTGTATGGCAATGTTTAAAAATGTGGAGTGGGCTGGATTTAATCTCGTCCCTTACCCCCCCCCCACACACACACACTGGCCACTAGGTGATCAGAGCAGGTCATGTGCCTAACTTGAACGCATGTTACTGACGCTCCTTCTATAAAGAAGATTATTATGTCCGACGCCTTATCCATGGTTTATCTATAGTATATAGTCTTCATTTTAGAATTTTAGCAGAGTTTTCAATGTTCAAGGTTGTTGGTTTTCATGTTGTTGTTTTTTTAAGGCAATCAATTTCTCTCCCTAATTCCAGACAGGAATTGTATTGTTCTTGCGAACTGAACAAGAAAATTGTTGTTATCCCTTTTACACGTGTGTTGTATTTCCAATTTTCCAAGTTAGAATTTACTGCCTCATGTATTTTTCTAATTTGATTTTTTTGTTCTTATAGATTAATATAGATTATAGACTCTGGGTGTTTCTAGTCATGTGATCTATCTAATGGTGTTACTCGTGTACATTCTCAAGGAATGAATTGTACATCTCTTTTATTTAATTTGCTCTACTTTCGTTTTTTCTTGTACTTGTATCATCATATCGGTGTGTCCTGTTGTGAGGACATACGCGAAGTGCATGTAGGTCATATATCAGGATATAGGTGTCAGCAACTAGGCAGGCAGCAAATAGTCAGCAACTAGTCAGGCAGCAACTAGGCAGGCAGCAAATAGTCAGCAACTAGTCAGGCAGCAAATAGTCAGCAACTAGTCAGGCAGCAACTAGTCAGGCAGCAAATAGTCAGCAACCAGTCAGGCAGCAACTAGTCAGGCAGCAAATAGTCAGCAACTAGTCAGGCAGCAAATAGACAGCTACTAGTCAGGCAGCAAATAGTCAGCAACTAGTCAGGCAGCAAATAGACAGCAACTAGTCAGGCAGCAAATAGTCAGCAACTAGTCAGGCAGCAAATAGACAGTAACTAGTCGGGCAGCAAATAGACAGCTACTAGTCAGGCAGCAAATAGTCAGCAACTAGTCAGGCAGCAAATAGACAGCAACTAGTCAGGCAGCAAATAGTCAGCAACTAGTCAGGCAGCAAATAGACAGTAACTAGTCGGGCAGCAAATAGACAGCTACTAGTCAGGCAGCAAATAGACAGCAACTAGTCAGGCAGCAAATAGACAGCAACTAGTCAGGCAGCAAATTGACAGCAACTAGTCAAGCAGCAAATTGACAGCAACTAGTCAGGCTGCAAATAGTCAGAGATGAAACTGGTTTTCTTCGCCTACATGTCTAGACATATATGGATGCTTGTCATCCGTGTGGTCAAACGGAAAACAATTTAGCTGTATGACCCAGGTGTCAACAACCATTTGTAGGGTATCATTAGAACTATGGATCAGATTGTGATTGTATCATTAGAACTATGGATCAGATTGTAATTGTATCATTAGAACTATGGATCAGATTGTAATTGTATCATTAGAACTATGGATCAGATTGTGATTGTATCATTAGAACTATGGATCAGATTGTGATTGTATCATTAGAACTATGGATCAGATTGTGATTGTATCATTAGAACTATGGATCAGATTGTAATTGTATCATTAGAACTATGGATCAGATTGTAATTGTATCATTAGAACTATGGATCAGATTGTGATTGTATCATTAGAACTATGGATCAGATTGTAATTGTATCATTAGAACTATGGATCAGATTGTAATTGTATCATTAGAACTATGGATCAGATTGTGATTGTATCATTAGAACTATGGATCAGATTGTAATTGTATCATTAGAACTATGGATCAGGTTGTCATTGTATCATTAGAACTATGGATCAGGTTGTAATTGTATCATTAGAACTATGGATCAGGTTGTAATTGTATCATTAGAACTATGGATCAGGTTGTAATTGTATCATTAGAACTATGGATCAGGTTGTAATTGTATCATTAGAACTATGGATCAGGTTGTGATTGTGTCATTAGAGCTATGGATCAGATTGTGATTGTATCATTAGAACTATGGATCAGATTGTAATTGTATCATTAGAACTATGGATCAGGTTGTAATTGTATCATTAGAACTATGGATCAGATTGTGATTGTATCATTAGAACTATGGATCAGATTGTGATTGTATCATTAGAACTATGGATCAGATTGTAATTGTATCATTAGAACTATGGATCAGATTGTGATTGTATCATTAGAACTATGGATCAGATTGTAATTGTATCATTAGAACTATGGATCAAATTGTGATTGTATCATTAGAACTATGGATCAGATTGTAATTGTATCATTTCAGTCAAACGTAAAAATGTTACGGAAATAAAATACTGATTTTGTCCTTTCTAAAAATTATAAATGTGAAAATAGTTTCTGTAGCTTGACAGCTTCTATAATCAGTGGCATGGTTACATTTGATCTATATCAATAAGGATCACTATTTCATGAAACAAAAGTATAATAAAAATGTCCTTTCAAAGAATTGCCCCATGGGCAACTTTATCTTGTTCAAAACATGTTGTTGGGTGTGAGTGTGAGGAACTGGCAACCAATATGCTTACCCTTGGCATTAAACCTGGCCTTACATTTTAGGCTAGTTGACCTTGTCATTTCATGGAAGAAATCTATTAATAGAACCCCTGGGTAATCAGTCAGATCAATTTCATTACCATATAAATCAAACACCCGGCTTTTCTGTTTGGACTTATCTTAGCAGATATTTGTTGATTCTACGTTAATAAGTTTCAGTTTTGTGGACGTTACGGAGATCGAACTTGCTTACCACTCTAATACCGACATAATATTTATGATGAAAAAACATAGTTTTGCCAAAATCTATAGTAACAATAGTATCACTAAGTAAGGAGAGTGAGATATTAACATTTTTCTGGTCTGAAAAAACAACAACACTATGCAACCCTAACGAAAGAATGTAAGGACTTGGGGTGGGCACTAAATCAAAACAAGTCCTAACTCCGCCTATTGTTATACGTCACAACTATTGATCCATTCGAAAAATAATGAAAGTTTTACAAGCCCGCTTCCTGGGATTATGAACTGCACTCCAACACACCCGAACCTAATCTCGTGTTTCCAGGGTCCTGCTACAAGTGTGGACTGAGGCACAGCAGGCGACTTTACTCTGTTTCCAAGGTCCTGGTACAAGTGTGGACTGAGGCACAGCAAGGGCTTTACTCCGTTTCCAAGGTCCTGGTACAAGTGTGGACTGAGCCACAGCAAGCGATTTTACTCTGTTTCCAAGGTCCTGGTACAAGTGTGGACTGAGGCACTGCAAGCGACTTTACTCTGTTTCCAAGGTCCTGGTACAAGTGTGGACTGGAGCACAACAAGAGCTTTACTCTGTTTCTTGGCAGCATAATATTATGACCATTACAGTACATGTATTTAGTCTAGGGGTTTTTACCTTTGTCATATTCAAGATATTAATACTCTGGTCTTTGTCAAAATCAAGATATTTATCCTACTCCTACATGCTATTTTTTCCTCAGGGTGGCTACCTTGCATTTTATTGAGAAACGTTGTAAGGAAATGATATCCACGTGATTCGCTGTTACCACGTGATGTCCTGTTACCACGTGATGTCCTGTTACCACGTGATGAGCTGTTACCATATGGTGTACCATAACAGTGAATTCAATCACATCAAAACTTTCTTCAGAGATCAAAGGTCAAGCTAACGATGGTCATATGTTCTGTGACCCACTATTTAGGTTTATTGAAATGGAGCTAGGCGACCCGACGGGAGGCAAATATTCCTGGCACCCCCTCCCCCCCCATCGGGAGGCACTTATTCCTGTTATACTAACGATTGTAAGTGTGTTGAAAAGCACGCAAATCTCCATCTTACCTTATGGCGGCATTTCATCACAACACCGTAGGCTCCTGCAAAAATAGGAAGTCAAGAAACTTAGAGGCAGCTTTCATGTGGTGGTTAGTAACAATGAAATATTACATATGTCCATTTTGTGCATGGTAACGATAAAGAAAATAAAGTCAAGAAACTTAGAGGCAGCTTTCATGTGGTGGTTAGTAACAATGAAATATTACATATGTCCATTTTGTGCATGGTAACGATAAAGAAAATAAAGTCAAGAAACTTAGAGACAGCTTTCATGTGGTGGTTAGTAACAATGAAATATTACATATGTCCATTTTGTGCATGGTAAAGATAAAGAAAAGAAAGTCAAGAAACTAGAGACAGCTTTCATGTGGTGGTTAGTAACAATGAAATATTACATATGTCCATTTTGTGCATGGTAAAGATAAAGAAAAGAAAGTCAAGAAACTAGAGACAGCTTTCATGTGGTGGTTAGTAACAATGAAATATTACATATGTCCATTTTGTGCATGGTAAAGATAAAGAAAAGAAAGTCAAGAAACTAGAGACAGCTTTCATGTGGTGGTTAGTAACAATGAAATATTACATATGTCCATTTTGTGCATGGTAAAGATAAAGAAAAGAAAGTCAAGAAACTTAGAGGCAGCTTTCATGTGGTGGTTAGTAACAATGAAATATTACATATGTCCATTTTGTGCATGGTAAAGATAAAGAAAAGAAAGTCAAGAAACTTAGAGGCAGCTTTCATGTGGTGGTTAGTAACAATGAAATATTACATATGTCCATTTTGTGCATGGTAAAGATAAAGAAAAGAAAGTCAAGAAACTTAGAGGCAGCTTTCATGTGGTGGTTAGTAACAATGAAATATTACATATGTCCATTTTGTGCATGGTAAAGATAAAGAAAAGAAAGTCAAGAAACTAGAGACAGCTTTCATGTGGTGGTTAGTAACAATGAAATATTACATATGTCCATTTTGTGCATGGTAAAGATAAAGAAAAGAAAGTCAAGAAACTAGAGACAGCTTTCATGTGGTGGTTAGTAACAATGAAATATTACATATGTCCATTTTGTGCATGGTAAAGATAAAGAAAAGAAAGTCAAGAAACTAGAGGCAGCTTTCATGTGGTGGTTAGTAACAATGAAATATTACATATGTCCATTTTGTGCATGGTAAAGATAAAGAAAAGAAAGTCAAGAAACTTAGAGGCAGCTTTCATGTGGTGGTTAGTAACAATGAAATATTACATATGTCCATTTTGTGCATGGTAAAGATAAAGAAATGAAAGTCAAGAAACTAGAGGCAGCTTTCATGTGGTGGTTAGTAACAATGAAATATTACATATGTCCATTTTGTGCATGGTAAAGATAAAGAAAAGAAAGTCAAGAAACTAGAGACAGCTTTCATGTGGTGGTTAGTAACAATGAAATATTACATATGTCCATTTTGTGCATGGTAAAGATAAAGAAAAGAAAGTCAAGAAACTAGAGACAGCTTTCATGTGGTGGTTAGTAACAATGAAATATTACATATGTCCATTTTGTGCATGGTAAAGATAAAGAAAAGAAAGTCAAGAAACTAGAGGCAGCTTTCATGTGGTGGTTAGTAACAATGAAATATTACATATGTCCATTTTGTGCATGGTAAAGATAAAGAAAAGAAAGTCAAGAAACTAGAGGCAGCTTTCATGTGGTGGTTAGTAACAATGAAATATTACATATGTCCATTTTGTGCATGGTAAAGATAAAGAAAAGAAAGTCAAGAAACTTAGAGGCAGCTTTCATGTGGTGGTTAGTAACAATGAAATATTACATATGTCCATTTTGTGCATGGTAAAGATAAAGAAAAGAAAGTCAAGAAACTAGAGACAGCTTTCATGTGGTGGTTAGTAACAATGAAATATTACATATGTCCATTTTGTGCATGGTAAAGATAAAGAAAAGAAAGTCAAGAAACTAGAGACAGCTTTCATGTGGTGGTTAGTAACAATGAAATATTACATATGTCCATTTTGTGCATGGTAAAGATAAAGAAAAGAAAGTCAAGAAACTTAGAGGCAGCTTTCATGTGGTGGTTAGTAACAATGAAATATTACATATGTCCATTTTGTGCATGGTAAAGATAAAGAAAAGAAAGTCAAGAAACTAGAGACAGCTTTCATGTGGTGGTTAGTAACAATGAAATATTACATATGTCCATTTTGTGCATGGTAAAGATAAAGAAAAGAAAGTCAAGAAACTTAGAGGCAGCTTTCATGTGGTGGTTAGTAACAATGAAATATTACATATGTCCATTTTGTGCATGGTAAAGATAAAGAAAAGAAAGTCAAGAAACTAGAGGCAGCTTTCATGTGGTGGTTAGTAACAATGAAATATTACATATGTCCATTTTGTGCATGGTAAAGATAAAGAAAAGAAAGTCAAGAAACTTAGAGGCAGCTTTCATGTGGTGGTTAGTAACAATGAAATATTACATATGTCCATTTTGTGCATGGTAAAGATAAAGAAAAGAAAGTCAAGAAACTAGAGACAGCTTTCATGTGGTGGTTAGTAACAATGAAATATTACAAATGTCCATTTTGTGCATGGTAAAGATAAAGAAAAGAAAGTCAAGAAACTAGAGACAGCTTTCATGTGGTGGTTAGTAACAATGAAATATTACATATGTCCATTTTGTCCATGGTAACGATAAAGAAAATAAAGTCAAGAAACTAGAGGCAGCTTTCATGTGGTGGTTAGTAACAATGAAATATTACATATGTCCATTTTGTGTATGCTAAAGGTAAAATGCTACACTTGTCACATGTTGTATCATATGTTAACAATCAAATATTTCATCATGTCTCTGTTGTATATGGTAGCAATGAAATATTACGTATGTCCACCATTTTTCTAATACCAGAAAATTTTAGTCCCTCAACATTGATGCCTGGAATCCTTAGTGTTGTGTCTTATTGAGAAGAAATTGTTTTGTTATTATATGTGTCCATGCATAGTACATATTAAAAAAATTGTCAACTACTTTTTAAAATTAATTTTTATGTTCATTTTTAATCATATTTATTTGTATTTGTTCCATTTGATTATACGTTCATTTTTTTATTGCAGGGATTTTTGTATTAGATAAACGATAGCTTATTTAGCATCAATGAAGAAAGCGGGTATACATTTAGCAATGGCATTGATTTAGTGTATGAGACAACAACGAGATAGCGAACATACATGCATAAGCCGAACAAAACCAAACTAGAAGTAATTAAAAATGAAAAAAACTTAGCTGCGGTGTGCAGTCCTAATCTTTTTTAGACTTACCAACACCCAGTTCAATGACTTACTCTCCAACTCTAGCTAACCTAACAGCAGCCCCCACCCCCTCTCCCCTCCCCGCAAGGCGTTTTACGATTTGATAGACACAACAACAAACAACGACAGCGGCACTACGATTTGAGAACCGTTGTGTAAAGACTATTAAAAACACGACTTTAAATCGTACAATGGATTCTTTATTACAATAGGAAACATTGTTTTCGTGCGCCACACTGCGAGGCTTATATTATGACGCCACCCATCAAAAACAAGATAGTTGTTAGAGTCGGGGTGACCCCATTGTTAGCCGGGACCACCCCGTTGTTAGACGGGTCCACCCCATTGTGAGGAGCTCTAGAAAAAGACAGGGCTAATGAAAACCTTGGTGACGTGAAATGATACGGTGCGGCCTCAGCAGCCGGCCCACAGCAGACCTCCGGGGTGCTAGCCAGGAAAAGACAACAACCTGCCACTTATCGCCCTTGTACAGCAAATGGCCGGTTGTTATTCTTTAAAACGAGTTATTTTGTTTTTTAATAAAAAAAAACTTTAAAGACATTTGTTAACTTAACCTGGTGTAAAAAAGAACAGTTAAACAATTGTTAAGGTTTAAATATTTTTAAAGCTTGCGTAAGCAGCGTTACGTGACGGCTAGAATGTAGTGGTTGCATGTTATGATAGAATGTAGTGGTTTCATGTTATGATAGAATGTAGTGGTTTCATGTTATGATAGAATGTAGTGGTTTCATGTTATGATAGAATGTAGTGGTTTCATGTTATGATAGAATGTAGTGGTTTCTTGTTATGATAGAATGTAGTGGTTTCTTGTTATGATAGAATGTAGTGGTTTCATGTTATGATAGAATGTAGTGGTTTCATGTTATGATAGGATGTAGTGGTTTCATGTTATGATAGAATGTAGTGGTTTCTTGTTATGATAGAATGTAGTGGTTTCTTGTTATGATAGAATGTAGTCTGTAGTGGTTTCTTGTTATGATAGAATGTAGTGGTTTCTTGTTATGATAGAATGTAGTCTGTAGTGGTTTCTTGTTATGATAGAATGTAGTGGTTTTTTGTTATGATAGAATGTAGTGCTTTCTTGTTATGATAGAATGTAGTGGTTTCTTGTTATGATAGAATGTAGTCTGTAGTGGTTTCTTGTTATGATAGAATGTAGTGGTTTCTTGTTATGATAGAATGTAGTGGTTTCTTGTTATGATAGAATGTAGTGGTTTCTTGTTATGATAGAATGTAGTGGTTTCTTGTTATGATAGAATGTAGTCTGTAGTGGTTTTTTGTTATGATAGAATGTAGTGGTTTCATGTTATCATAGAATGTAGTGGTTTCATGTTATGATAGAATGTAGGGGTTTCATGTTATGACAGAATGTAGTGGTTTCATGTTATGACAGAATGTAGTGGTTTCATGTTATGATAGAATGTAGTGGTTTCATGTTATGACAGAATGTAGTGGATTCATGTTATGATAGAATGTAGTGGTTTCTTGTTATGATAGAATGTAGTCTGTAGTGGTTTCTTGTTATGATAGAATGTAGTGGTTTCTTGGTATGATAGAATGTAGTGGTTTCTTGTTATGATAGAATGTAGTGGTTTCTTGTTATGATAGAATGTAGTCTGTGGTGGTTTTTTGTTATGATAGAATGTAGTGGTTTCTTGTTATGATAGAATGTAGTGGTTTCTTGTTATGATAGAATGTAGTGGTTTCTTGTTATGATAGAATGTAGTGGTTTCTTGTTATGATAGAATGTAGTGGTTTCTTGTTATGATAGAATGTAGTCTGTAGTGGTTTTTTGTTATGATAGAATGTAGTGGTTTCTTGTTATGATAGAATGTAGTGGTTTCTTGTTATGATAGAATGTAGTGGTTTCTTGTTATGATAGAATGTAGTGGTTTCTTGTTATGATAGAATGTAGTCTGTAGTGGTTTCTTAGTATGGTAGAATCTAGTGGTTTCTTGTTATGATAGAATGTTGTGGTTTCTAATATCTGTGTCTATTTCATTTATATCGAAGGTCATAGAAAAACTTGTCTTAAAACAACTTTTTGCTTATCCAAAATACAACACTCTTCTAAGTCCTAATCAGTCGGCTTACAGACACAGCACAGAGACCACCCTGTTGAAGGTAACAAATGACCTCCTCCTCGTACTGGACAGTGGGAAAATCTCTATATTGGTCCTCTTAGATCTTAGTGCAGCCTTTGACACCGTCCACCATCAAACGTTGCTAAAAAATCTGCAAAATTTTTTTGGGGATTTCTGGCTCAGTTCTAGCTTGGTTTCAATCATACTTATCTAACAGATCACAGGTGGTATCAGTAAATGGATGTATCTCTCACAGAACTGAGTTGTTTTATGGTGTGCCTCAAGGCTCCGTTTTGGGTCCGGTTCTTTTCGTAATGTATACAAGGCCACTACTTCTACTGCTCGAAAAGCATTCAGTTAAAAGCCAATCATTTGCAGATGATACTCAGCTATACACTCACACTGATCCCTCTGATATTGACTCCACTGTCCAATTGATGCAGGAGTGCATTGGTGAGGTAAAGTCTTGGATGACTTTCAGCAAGCTCAAGCTGAATGACGATAAGACAGAAGCACTCCTATTCTGCAACAATAAATCACGCAGTACTTTGTCTCTTCCTAATTCTATTCAGGTGGCTAGTTCTGATATACTGTTCAAAAACATCGACTAGGAATCTTGGCTACATTATTTCTGAGCAACATGTCTACCAACAACTTCATCAATCACATCTGTCGCTCTGCCTACACCGCCATTCGTCAGATCAGCTCATTCCGTCATTACTTAACAGTTAGTGCAACAAAAACTCTAGTCTGTGCTCTTGTTCTAGCTCGCATTGATTATTGCAATTCTCTTATGTCAGGTGCGCCAAAACAGTGCATTGAAAAACTACAGAAAGTTCAAAATTCAGCTGCCAGACTAGTTCTTAAGGCAAAAAAACATGACCATGTTACTCCCGCTACTTTAATCACTTCATTGGCTACCCATACAAGCTCGAATTGATTACAAACTGGCTGTTCCCTGTCACAACTTCTTTTATGACTCATCTCCTTCCTATCTTACTGAACTTCTGTCGGTCTACTCACCCAGTCGTCAGCTACGCTCTTCTGCAGACACACGTATTCTCTGTGTTCCTAAGACACGAACTAAAACTTTTGGCGAAAGGTCAATCTCTTTTTGTGCAGCCAAACAATGGAATTCTCTACCATTACACATTCGTAGTATTCCAACTACCAAGTCCTTCAAGACTGCACTTAAGACGCATCTTTTCAAAATGTATTTACAAAATTAATGAAACAACATTTATTTTTAATGATTAGCGTAGCTTATGTGTAATGTACTGTCCTTTATGTTGTTATTACGGTATGCATGGTTATTTAATTATTATATGTATGTTATGATCTCCATGTAAATGTAAAGTGCTGTGAACCCGGTTCCTTACTGGGATACAGCGCTATATAAATTATCAATTATTATTATTATTAGTTTTTATGGTAGAATGTAGTGGTTTCTTAGTATGGTAAAATGTTATATTTTCTTGTTATGGTAGAATGTAGTAGTTTCTCATTAATGTGGATGTAAGTTATATTCATCACGTTAGAATTATTCATAGTTAATAACAATACAATGTAATATGTATCAGTATCAGCCTCTCAAAAGTAAAAAGGTTTTTCTTTAATGTTTTGGATTTACATGTATAATTTGATCGAATTTAAATTGAACAGTTAAATAAGTGAAATACATTGAGTCTACTGTTTAACAAAACTCTTAATTGTAATATCTATACTTGCAATTTAAACATTTCTTTAAACCACTGGGAACATTAGTAACACAATTTATTTGTTATTCTTAAACATCTTTTTAGATTTAGACACTTTTAGTTTATTTTCAAAAGTTTATTCAATCCATTTTTTAAAATAAATTATTTGTATATAGATCATATGTATTGATTCCTGTCAGTATTCTAGGTTAACTTTTTAGCTAAGGCATAGAACAGCATAAATATGTTTCTGTTTGTATTTCAATTTATGTATATATGTACTATATTCTAGTAATTTCTTTTAGGTCAGAGTTATGTTGTTGACTCATGGCTTATTTTTGGTCAATGAATCCTAAAATGAGTTTATAATTGCCGTTGTTTACAAGGGAAATCATTAACATTGTTTTATTTAAATGTAGGACATTAATTGCAAAATTTCAAAAATAAATAGCAAGTTAGTAACAATTTGAATATTCACTTTCACTCTACCTTAAGCTGAAAAAAGGAATTGGTAAAAACAACACTTAAGCAAAGTTAAGAGAGAAGGATTGGAGCAGTAAAACATTCAAATAGCATATGGAGACCAGTTTATTTAAACTTGACTTTGTAGTGTTACCCAAAGTGACATATGAGTTTATACTGACTCATCTTGTACTTAAATTTGCTAAATCCATTTGAGTGCAACAAACTCTGGACTGGAGTTGAATGATAAAATATTAAAGACCAGAAGGCCTCACACTTGCAGCCTTATTGATTTCTTGTCCCCTTGTTATATTTAGATAATAAAAGTTTGTCTACTGCTATCTTATGTTCATGAATTTGATGGGTTTTTTTTAATGTATAAAGGATTTTAAAATGCATGTTTGATAAAAGTAACATGAAAAGGTTTTGATATGTAAATAAGAGAAAAATGTTTTATAAGAATGGTATCAGCTGCAAAAAGAATAGTATGAATCATTTCATTTTTTTAAAGGTTACATTAGATAATTTAAAGTAGTTAAAAAAAAATATTTTACTTATTTTTTACATCCTAATTCATAATTTCCTTGAAATATTACTAGATATTACAATTTATTTATTGAATATAATATAGTAGCTAAAGTCATTAATGGAACAAATGGACTATGGAAAGGAAATGTTGCTGTCTTTGCTTCAAAAGCTTCTTGTAAGAAATAAAAGCTCTATTACTATTGAAATACTTTATTGACAGCAATGTAAATCAGAGACTGACAGAGGAAAACATTAACAATGGGGAGAGATATTTTGGTCTTTGGAGTCAAGCAATGGATGAAAAGGTATACAGAAGACTAGCAGATACAAAACATTTTCAGCAATGTTAGAGTTCATAGTTGGATGTGGTTTTTTTTAAATATTTATTTCAAGATCAGTTTTATTAAATCTTTCAAGATTTATTAATTTAGAAAGTCACATTTATAACATATAATTATAATATACTTTGTGCAACTCTAACTTTTAGAACATGAATTAGATGTATAAACATTAAATGTTGATTAACATTAAGAATTAATTATTTCTTATCTTCCCATATATCTATGACATACTCAACTCACCTTCACCTACAATATCAATGACCTCGTACTTGTTCATCACATTGTCTAGTTTCATGTCCGCCCAGAATGACAACAACAACTTCTGCTAAAAGACGTTTCACGTTTAACTCTCAAGAACTGGGTGGTATGTAGCAACATAACATATCCTGGAATTTATCACAATTCTTAAAGCCCAGGGCTCAACAAGCCCTTTGACTTAAATATAACACTCTATATTTTAAATAGAAGACGCCATAGGATAGCACTTTTATTACATTCAATAGGTTTTTTTCATTTTTTTTGTCTTAACAAGATAGATCCAGTCCAGTACCAGATAACTTGTAATGCCACCTGGAAGTATCAAATAAAAATAGTTGATTTTAATATAGTGTATAGGTATAAGTGTATAAGCATAACATTTTCACACATTACATTCACATAAGCATAAGCTAGTCAGATCATAAAAAATTGAATGTAATTTATATTATTAATTAATGTCAATTTCAAGAGAGAAAAAAATAAAAGTTTTAGAATTTAGCCTAACTTATAATTTACATTAATTATGGCAATTTGGCCTAATGAAATTACATTTTTTTAATATTAATTACTAAAAAATGACTACTAATTATTAATTACAATAATTTTAGTTTTAGACCATATTATAATAAATTATATTACTATCACTATCGCCTATGCATATATAAAAAATATAGTCTATTACTATTAGTGACTATTACTATTACTATACTATTACAATTTGAAGCATATATTTTATATTACTTTACTAATTTTATATTTATAATTTATACGTTTTATAATTTAGTATAGTATAGTTTTAATTTATAGGCCCTACGGCCTACTACACTACTACTACTACTGACTGCCTGTCTAAGTTAGTCTAAGTCTAAGCCGAAATTATATCTATGTAGTATTGATTATTTATATTTTATATTTATTGATCGACTGTAGAGATAATTTCACACTCACAGTGAACAGTGACAATGATCACAATGAGTGACAATGACAATAGAAATTAATTGTAGAATCGATAATCCATAATCTAATACATTTTTAGACGGTTAATTATTTATAGTAAAACAAATTAACATAATTTAAAATATTTTCTTTATTTTCCTTACCGAGCCCGGTGTTTAATTTGACTGCACATGTCGCAAAGGGAAAGAAAATTGAAAATCGGTTCTGCTGTAAACAATCCGCCATAATATTTTCCTTGCCAACATACCCACAATTCCTGATTGGCTCGCGCACAAGGGGCTCAGTCAGGGCTTTGCCTAATGAATTTTTAGAGGTAACATTTTTCCGCGGCGGATTTTCGAAATTCTAATTAGTCTTAGAAGTTAGTGTTGGTTGCCTACACTTTTTTTAAAAAGACAAAATCATTAAGCTAACAATCATTTTCTTTATTATGGTTTGCTATCTTATCTTATCTGTTTACAGACGCTCTTTCTATACAGAAGATTATTGCGTCCTACGCTTATCTATGGTTTGTGTTTAGTCCTGCATTTTTATTAGAGATTTAAATGTTGATAAAGTGTTGGTTTTCCTGGATTCTTCAGGCAACCCATTCCACGCCCGAATTCCGGACGGGAAGAAGGAAAACTTGTATGTGTTTGTTCTTGCATACGGAATAAGAAAGGTGTTTTTATCCTTATGTCTATCTGAGGGTTGTATTAAGTTATCTTTGTGTTGTATTTCTAAATTAGAATTAATTGCTTTATGTATGATTACTACTTTGCTCTTGGTTCTTCTATCCTCTAGTGTTTCAAGGTTTAATGATTTAACTAATGGTGTTACTCTTGTCAGTTTCGAATATTCTCCAGTAATGAATCTGGCAGCTCTTTTTTGAATTTGTTCTAGTTTATCAATGTTTTCTTTGGTGGATGGCGGATGGGTCCCATACAGAAGATGCATATTCTAGTGCAGGTCTCACCAGTCCAAAGTGAGGTAGCATTTTAGTTTTATATCTCTATTACATTTGTTAAAGTTCCTTTTTATAAAGCCTAAGGTTTTGTTTGATTTTTTAATAACTTCATTGACATGGGGATTCCATGATAGTTTCTCATTTATTAAGACTCCTAAGTATTTTGCATCTTTAGTTTGGGTCAGTTCTTTTCCATGAATGTAATATTTTGAATTTATTTGTTTCTTTTTCTTTGTTACTCTTAACAGTTGACACTTTTCTGGATGGAAAGACATACTCCAGTTAGTTTCCCATTTTATCAATTCATCTAAGTCTTTTTGTAAAATGTTGCTATCTTGTTCTGATTTAATTGTTCTATAGATTATACAATCATCAGCAAATAGCCTAACTTTTGTACCTGTTGAGATGTTGTTGGGTAAATCATTTATATAAATTAAAAAGAGTAAGGGACCTAGCACAGTTCCTTGTGGAACTCCTGAGTTAACCTTTATTGGTGCAGATTTAGATCCATTAATTATTACAGTTTGCTCCCTGCCCAAAAGGAAGTCTTGGATCCAGTGATGTAAGGAACCTGAGATTCCAAAGTAGTTAAGTTTTTTAAGTAAACTAAGGTGGTGAACTTTGTCAAATGCTTTTGAGAAGTCTAGTAATATTGTATCTATTTGATCATTTTTGTCCAAGCCTTTTGATAGTTCATCTATTAAACCTATTAATTGTGTTTCACATGATCTGTTTTTTCTAAAGCCGTGTTGATGTGGGCATAGGGCATTATATTTGTCAAGGTGGTTAACTATTCTACTATATATTATGTGTTCTAGTAATTTACAGGTGATACTAGTAAGTGATACAGGCCTGTAATTACCAGGGTCTGATTTATCCCCTTTCTTAAAGAGTGGACTTACATTAGCTAATTTCCAATCCTGGGGCACTTTACCCTGGTTTAGAGAGGCTTGAAAGAGAACTACAAGGATTGGGGACAGTTCATTGCTTAGTTCTTTTAATAATCTTGCAGGCAAATCATCTGGGCCAGTAGCTTTGTTTATTTTAAAGTTTTTTAGGAGTGAATGTATACCTATCTCATCTACAGTTATGTTCACTATTTCCTCCATTTAATTTAAATTTATTAAAACTTCCTTGTCGCCTGAGGCAGAAAAAGATGATGCAAAATATGTGTTAAGGATATTAGCTTTAGTTTCATTATCATTATAGGTTTTATTATTTGAGCCTTTTAGTGTGGCTATTCCTGAAGGTTCCATTTTTTTAGATTTGATAAAGGACCATACGTTTTTATTGTTATCTTTGGTAATTACATTGTTAATATGTTCATTTTGGAGGTTCCGACTAAGTTTTTGTGTCAAGTGTTTAATCTTTAAGTATTTTTTGTGTATCCTATATGAATTGGTAGCTTTATATTTCTTAAATAAGTTCTCTTTTAGTTTGCATAGCTTTTTCAATCTAGAATTGAACCAGCATTTGTTAATTTTATTTGATGTTAGTTTTGTTGGAACATTCTCATCCATTATAGTTTTTAGATTTGTTTTTATATCTTTCCAAATTTCTTCTACTGGGCTATTTGTGTTAAATTTACTTAGGAAAGTTTGTTGGAAGTTAGCCGCTGATTGATGTAGTTTTATTGAATTACATTTATTCCAAAGATAGATTATGGATTATAGATTATTACTAGGTTGTGCTGCGGCGCCTGTGGCGCCCACTTTTATTTAGGGCGCCCACTTTTTTCAAAACCAACTGACTTGTCCTTGTATGGTTTATTATTTGACTTTTAACAAAAATTAAATACAATAAAACTGTTGTTACAGATAAATGTTTGACTTTTTAAATTATTCATTTTGATAAGAATTTTTCAGCATTTTTTCGTGTATTAAATTAAAAGCTGTCACACAAAAATGCCTAAAAATGTGGCGGAGAGAGGGGGTGTCCCGGAGTGGCACTTTGTTAGGGCGGCAAACTCTTCAAACTCAAACGAACTCTAACTTATTTGGTACCCTGGAACGTTGTTACTAATTCTTTTCACACACAGTTGGAATGATTAACTCACCGCCACAGGCCAGGAATTCTACAGTTATACAGACTTCCGGATACAAAATAGTGAATTTACCATATAGCAATTATGAGGTAATTTTGACAGCTTAAACTGAACACAAGAACAAGTGCAAGAACTTTCCTAGTCGCAATGAAATCTTTTTTTTTCTAGTTGTTTTTTATATGTACCCGGAAACATGTACTATCTGTAAACATGTTCTTTATGAATTCAATGATGCCTTAAGTAATTTACAAACGAGTAGTGCTAAAATATGTTTTGCAAAGGCTACTCACAGAGAAACCAATGGAATAAGTAAAGGATGATTTGACTTTGCTAAAATTGTATGTTGAAATCTTGCCATTTCAATTTAAACTTCCAGTCAAAGAACAATAGAGCGATGTTTTGGCGATGGAAACTAATATGCAGCCATGCTATGTTGAAAAACAGTTGAGAAGAAAGTTGTATTTTTCATAAGATGAATTACTGTAGAAATTCGTGTGAGGCGATGGCAGTTACAAAATTTGAAGAGACTATACTGGTATATAAGGTTAACCCCTCTGCCATACTATGACTATACTGGTATATAAGGTTAACCCCTCTGCCATACTATGACTATACTGGTATATAAGGTTAACCCCTCTGCCATACTATGACTATACTGGTATATAAGGTTAACCACTCTGCCATACTATGACTATACTGGTATATAAGGTTAACCACTCTGCCATACTATGACTATACTGGTATATAAGGTTAACCACTCTGCCATACTATGACTATACTGGTATATAAGGTTAACCCCTCTGCCATACTATGACTATACTGGTATATAAGGTTAACCCCTCTGCCATACTATATTGTATCAGTAGGATCCTAGCCACTCTTATATTCGTAGTCTCTCTCTCCAACTTAATTTTAACTTCATGCCAACTAAGTCCTGCTCAGTAACTAACTGTGCATTGTGCATGAAAGATTAATATCAGCACATTGTCATTATTTCCCGAATTTGTGCCACATTTTTTTTAAAGTCTCTGTTAAGTGTTTCCTTTGTCTAAAAACTTTTTGCTTTATTTTTTTTTAAATTTATTTCTTTTATAAATTTTTTTATATTTATTTTTCCGGCGAGTTTATTGCAATATTTTTGTTTAATGGAATGATCTAATTGTGGCTCTATCATGGGTGTTGGATCGTTGAATTGGCGATTAGAACTGCAGAAGGAGAAACAAATACCGGACTGATATCCTGAAGTGAATAGTTGCGGTGATCAGATTTTTTGCTCAAATTCCTTTCGCGGTGACAACCATTTGCATAACTGTTCAAACAATAGAGTTTACCAAGGTTGAATTGACCTTATGGCTGATTTTGATTCTTTTCTAAGGCACCGTCGATAAATGACGTCACGCACCTAAAAAAAACAAATGTGGGGAGGGGGCAATGTTCCATTTAAGCTGCGCAGTTGAACGGCCGAGCAGATATGTCACCGACGCCGCACTGCAGTTTTGAATTACCGCGCAGCAAATTTATAACATATTGCACAAAAAACGAATGCTGTGCAACTTTGCACTCGAGTTGTTTTTTTTTACTTTGCACACGGACCAACGATTCAGTATTTTATTTTCTAGCTTTCGAAGGCAAATAAAAATGTGAGTGGACCCCTGAAAAGTTTGTAGGCCCAAGACGCCGTACCTCCTGTGACTAATGGCTAAGACGGCCGTGTGTATGGGAATATTATATAAATAAGTTGCAGAGAGTGTAATAAGTATAAGGAAATACTTTCATTACTATTGTTGCACTGTTGTTACACTGTTGTTGCACTATTGTTGCGCTGTTGCACTGTGCTAATGTAGTGACTTGTGATTGCATAATTTTTAATTATGACATGAGAAGGTGTTGGTCATGGTCAT